>CM041816.1:9817554-9866085 GCA_023376895.1 Aspiorhynchus laticeps
ATATATATAGAGAGATAGATAGATAGATAGATAGATAGATAGATTAGATTTTCATATCTTTCATGGATTTTCATAAATAATTGTAGCCAAAGTTAAAATGCATTATAATATTTGCAATTTCCTTTTTACATCTCATATTGCATTCTAAATGCATCACAAAAGTATTTTAATGCATTGATTATGCCTTGTAATGCACCTTATAATGCATGTATAAGATCATTAACAATTAACCACAGTTTTAATAATATTTTAATAATATTATAATACTCATCTATTCATTGTTACCACTTTAGAAAGTGTAACACATTAAAATACATGACAAACAACGTTTTTAGATGTAAAAAGTTATTATAATGTATTTTAAATTTGGTTATAATTATTTATGAAAATCTATCATTAAATATTTATTTGATATATAGCCTATATAGAAGTATGTGTATATCTATCTATCTATGTTAATGTAAAAAAAAAATAAAGAAAAAAAAAATAACAAACAAACTTCAACCCCCTCACCTATGAGAAATACATCAGAAATTTATGAGAAATACATTCTGTAAGGGTCCACAGATAAAAAAAAAAATCAAGAGCAGGTCTAAACCTTCTCCCACCAGTCTAACAGAGTTTTTAAAATTATTATTTTTATTAATAATAAGTCAGACTTATTGATCCTCTTGTGTAAAATGCGGTCTTAAACCAACATTTCATCTTAACTTGACTTCAGTCAAATATGAAAGCAGCATGCCATTAAGAATCCTATAATTCATGTCGCTAGTCTTTATATAGTAGTGCTGCTCTCAGTGAGATTCTGTACACGTCAAATGCAGGAATTCATAATCAGGCTTTTGATTGCTGACAGCAGTATTTTCAGATGCAGCATCTCTCAGCGGCCGGCAGGGGGCGTGTGGTCCATACAGGAAGCGGTTCATGAGAACAGAAAACCCGAGGGTCCGTGTACTTGGCGGCCAACGGATTTTCCTTTTGAAATTAGAAAACCAAAATCGGGAATCGAGCGTTCACTCGTTTTTTTTATTTAATATTGAAAGTAGAAAAATGAGAAAACAGCTCCTTTGTCGTTTTTTAATTTTTTTCCAAGAAACGAAAAACAAGAATTCAAGTTAATTTTCGTTTTTTGTTCAGGGGTAGAAAAAAGTATAAACAGCTTGAATATTCGATTTCTACACGTGGGTGGGAATTAAACGCCCCTTTCTGCTGATTGGTCAGCCGAAGATCTTCCGCAGTTCCGTGAGACAGAATAAAAGTCCTCCGCTGCTGCAGGTGTACGGTTTCTTGATGTGTTTATTGACACTACATTTCATCTTTTTCTCATCAAACAACCATATTAATGAATAGCTTGACACAACTAGTATCGGCGCAGAGTTTAGACAACGCTTTCTTCTGAGTAGAACAGCAGTTCTCAAAGTGCCAGAGGGTCCGCGAAAAAAAAAAAAATTGCTATAGCCTACCGTATTTTCCAGACTGTAAAGTCACGTTTGTGATACATGCTGTGATTTATTCCAAAGTGACTTATATGATGCATTTAACGTCAAATAATCTAGGTGCATCAAGTAGGCTATTTGCTGTGTATTGGTTCACGTGCGCCAGAAAGATGCTCAATGAGACCGATGCACTAAAGCAGCACATTTTGCTGTTCACTTTATTTTTCAAAGGCATGACATTTTGTTGTCATTTTGAACGTAAACAAATAAAAATATACTTTTTTACCATACGAGCATGAATGACAGTATTATTTCCCATGCTGAGGAACAAAATCCAAGTGAACATCAATTAATAGGCCTACTCAATATTATTTAAATAAGCTCAGCTAAAACAAAGTTATGACTGCATATTTGCTGTACACTTCAATACTGGTCTGCACTTGACTGTAGTCGCGTTTGTCTGCCGTTTAGTTTACTGAGTTTATTTAACCCATCACAATTTATTGGAACTGTGTGAACTATGGGTAATGAATGGGTAACTCACCTTGTTATTCTAAAGGCTTATTACCTTCCTTTTTCGAAACTCACACACACACACACACACACACACACACACACACACAAAATGTCCTGCTCTCACTTGGCAGAGATGGTGACTTTCATTTTTTATTAAGCGGGTGCAAATCTGTCGTAAAATAATCCTATTAATCTCATGGCGTAGCCTGTATTCCAAGCGTTCTTAATGTATTCTGTGTGTTTTTGGTGAGAATCAACACGAAATGGCAAGTTACATTTATGAAAATCTCGCGTTGCAGTCCTGTGTGCGAGTGTGCGTGCAGCTCACGGCCACACAAGCGCATATCCTTTTGAGGTCTCAATTATAATCAATAATAAAAAAAGACTACATTATAAAACTCAAAAGAGCCTATGTGTTTTATCTATGTTTCTCCGATTGTAAGATCAGAATGGCACAGTTCTTGAATGTTATAATAGGCCTGTTATAGCCTATAAATCAATGCATTCTTTCCTTTTTGTATTGGTGTTTAAAATATTTAAAAGTAATTAATTAATTAAACAAACTTACTGGGCGACCAGGGTAGGCTATGAGCCGTCATATCATACATGCCCTGCTGATGCAAACCATAGAATTTATATCTACACAGAAGAAAGCGCTGTCTACACTCTGCCCCGGAACGGATTGTATCGAGCTATTCATTTGTCTGGTTATTTGATGAGAAAAATATTAAATGTAATAAACACATCAAGAATCCATACACCTGCAGCAGCGGAGGACTTCTGTCTCACGGAACTGCGGAAGATCTTCGGCTGACCAATCAGCAGAAAGGGGCGTTTAATTCCCACCCACGAAGAAATCGAATATTCAAGCTGTTTATACATTTTCTACCCCTGAACAAAAAACGAAAATTAAGCTGAATTCTTGTTTTTCGTTTCTTTGAAAAAAAAAGAAACAAACGAAAAAGGAGCTGTTTTCTCATTTTTCTACTTTCAATATTAAATCAAAAAACGAGTGAACGCTCGATTCCCGATTTTGGTTTTCTAATTTCAAAAGCAAAATCCGTTGGCCGCCAAGTACACGGACCCCCGAGACTGATTATCGGTGTTTAGATTTATACACGTTTATATATATGAAGTGGAAAACAAGTCATTGATTGATTGATTGATTGATTGAGATTGTTTCTCAGGGTAGGTTTTTTATTATTATTATTAATAATACAATTTATATTGACAAATTTTCACAGTTATTGCTAGATAAAATACTGTTCATTTAGATTGACATTTTAGCACAGCACAGCAATATTAGCTTTTTTTTTTGCAATTATGAAACAAACAAACAAAACAATTATGAATAAATATTTTGGGCAACACATATTGTAATTTATACATTTATAGCATTTAAAACATTGTGACAACTTGCCCCAATAATAGTGTGACTCTTGTTTGGTAGTCCCGTCACCCACATATATAGTATTGTATGCTTATATTGACTTTTTAATAGTAAGGTATAAGTTGAGAGGTTTAGTGTGACAGCAGCACATCTGTCAGTGGTTGATCTGTCCTGCCCCCATCACCCTTTAGTCCAGCTGACAGATCAAACTCGAACCACTGCTGTTCTGCTGGGGTTCAGGATGGCAGCAAACTCCAACAACAATGCTGGAAACCCCGTTTACACACTTTGCATGCTATTGACCGGCTATCGTTTACTTAGTGTTCATTGTCGGCGACTTTCTCCATCATTTCTTGGCGAATGTGAAGAGTCTTCCAGTGTTTACGTCCGTCTCGAGCTCTGTTGCACAGGCGCGCGCTCTCAGCGACACATCACCGATCACACAGCCTCAGGTAAAGACAGCGTTTACACCTGAACAAAACTCATTCAAGACACATTTCATTTGTTTCGTCGAGCTGTAGAACTCAGTTATAAGTTCTGTATGAATTTGTCGCAGAGGTGTGTGAAGAACAGTAGCTACTTCAGCTTTTTATTATATACAGTGGCACCGAGGTCTTTATAATTTTCTTTTTACCCAAAATGTCTAAATGTTATTTTACATTTTATCTTGGTTGTAACTAGGCAGTGTTGCAGTACAACGTTTTAGAAACCACATCTAAAATAAAATAAAAATACAAATAAATAATAATGTAACCAAAATAAAAGATTTTAGAAACGTTGCAAAAATACTAACTTATGTACTCTACAAGTAGTCAAAAACGTAAATATCGTGTGTGTTTACTACGAAAACAACACCAGATAAATAATCAACTTTTGTAAGACGTTTTATTGAGGTGTCAAAATAATTAACTTTTAATAAAAACATGTCAGTATACCAACCAGGCCATCTATGACACACTCTGTTTAACTTTATGTACAATTATGCAGAATTATGACCGCATGTGAAGTAAAAGCTTGAATTTAAGTTGGTAGGCTACAGTACATCTTCAAAATAGTGTATGGAGACCATTGTTGGCTAGTTACTCAAAGAATGTAATATATTACTCATTACTAGTTACTCCTTTCAAAAGTAATATTGTTACTTTACTTATTACTTTCTGGCAGCAGTAATTAGTTACACTACTAGTTACATTACTTTTTCTTCATGCCCCACAGAAGCTGTAACTGTGTATCTTCCACACAAAATTTGTCTAGAATGTTACTAAAAACATATTTCTGCCTCATCATTTGACCAAAATCCACATTGGATCGCAGTCACAAGTTATTACAAACACTCAATAGTGATTGATAGTGACATTCAAGCAGAAGTGTTGTATTAATCTCATTAATTGTCATGTGTAGCTTGAAGCTAATTGTAATTTCTCCGTTACCCATATACGATTATATCTCATTATGTATTTTATCAAATTACATAAGTTTGTAAGAAGCTGTTTAATTTTCCAAAAATATTTTTTAATTATAGTAATATAATGTGCCACATGCTGATCAGAGGGATGTGGGTGGGATGTAATGCCAGAGTAAAGTAAAGCCACAACTTACACAACAGTGTTCAGATCATCTTTTTTTCTTGACAAAATCAATATAATGCAATATTTCTATCTGCAGAATGTAAGCTTTTCCATATTCCAAGCTTGCCTGCTGTACTGGGGACATCACATGCATGTGCGAGTTGTGAAAATTATGAAAATAAATCTAGGAGTTATTTGATTGTTGGATTTTAAATCAGCGGGGTTGAGGCATCAAAAGTAACTAAGCTGTTTTATGGAAGATAATTGTAATATTATTACTGAAATCTTATTAGTAATATAGTTACACTACTAGTTACTGCAAAAAGTAATATTATTACAGTAACTAAGTTACAGTAACTAGTTACTGCCCAACACTGATGGAGACCAGTTGACCTGATTAAAAATGTAATAATTATGTTTCTGACATGTTTTGAAAAACGTATTTATAACATAAAAAGGGACATCTGTCATAATAAATTGGTCAGATAAAAATGTTTGGCCTATAACTTGTGTTTGCCTGGTTCCCACCACCATGTTGAAATGTACGGAAAACATAAAAGCTTCTCTTTTCCATAAAATAGATGATCACTAGCTGTCAAAATCAGTTTTGCTTGGTTTATTTTTAAAATAATAATAATAACACACACATATTAAACTTGAACTGATATCTCTACCACACGGTTGAGCATACTTTGATAGGAAATAAAACTGTCAAAAGAAGGAGATGAGAGAGCAATCTTTCCACAGCTGTACTGCCCCACCTCTGTCAGCTGTTGCTATGGAGGGATGGGATTTTACAGTTTTCAAGTGACAGCAGCTACAAACTTCAGTCAGTTACACAGAAGGGAGATTGGTGCTGGTCAGTCATCAGATAATAGGGTCAAACAAGCAATCAAGGAAGTAAGGATGAAACCATAACGTTGTTGTGAATAGGGTAGAGGGTAAAGAACAGAAATATAGCAAAATATATGAGAAATGCAAACATTTTTATTTACCATAATTATCCAAAATCATGAGTGACTGTACGGTTGATATGTCTGTAAATGACATCATGTGGCATATATATTGCCATAAGGCTATATACTGTATATTATACAGGCGCTTAATTTTTTATTTATTTTTTCTTATCTTTGTGGACCCTGAAGGTTATGAAATGTATCCAAGATACTAATAAAGTTAAAGGAATGTTTATTATAGGAAAATAACTAATATGAAATAGTTCTCTGAATTTAAATCAAGATTTACCATGGACTGACAGCTCAACCGTACGGTAGAGTTTTATATAAAACATAAATGTAAAAAAAGTTATTGAGGCTATTTATTAGATGTCTACTAATAAGAACTTTAATTTAAATAGTTTTTTTTCATTTGCTCCTTTTAGGGGTGAAAGTTAAAGGGCTAAATAAATACATACATAATTGCATAGCATTCCTGAATTCAAATATTCAAATATGAACTTTGAGACAAATATCACGTAAAACTGCTTTAAAAAATAAATAAAAAGAAAAGATAAACAGGACTATTGCAATCTATTTACCATGGACTGCACGATGAAGGGTGGATGTCCACAATACTTAAAGGGGTCATATGATGCGATTTCAAGTTTCCCTTTCTCTTTGGAGTGTTACAAGCTGTTTGTGCATAGATAAGATCCCTGAAGTCGCAAAGACTATGAAAGTCTCAAAACCAAAGAGACATTCTATATAAAAGTTAAGACTCTGCCACGCCCCCCTAAAACACCTCATTTAAACACGCCCCCACATGTCTACATCACGGTGTGGGGAGATTTCCAAAACACCGCCCATATGTATACGCAAAGAAAGAAGGCAGAACTATTATTCTCGCTGTATTGTTGCTGCCGCCGGCGCCATGTCCTGGAGACGGTGTTTTATTGTGAAAGCGAAACTACGTTGTTTGGGCTTCCAAAGGAGGACACAACTAGAAATCAGTGGTTCAGTTATATTTACAACACTGTTCCAGAACAGTTCAACCCAAATATTAGAGTGTGTGCAGCGCATTTTACGGAGGACTGTTTCCTGAACCTGGAAGAGTAGCCTACAATGCTGGCTTGATCAAAGGCTGTTTCTATAAAGTGGGGCAATTCCAACTTTGCAAGGACAGTCTGGCGCTTCTGACTCACAGCCTGCAAGTATGTTTTCTTATTTAAAGAATTTGCCACTGACGATTCAAACACGAGTTTTGAGCAGTGTAGAGTAGAGCTTGTTGTTTGTCGTTTCTCCGATCACAAATGCAGACATGGTAATGTTAACGCGACGCGATGCAACGCGACGTGTAAAAAGACAGTATAAGTCATTATAATCAGTAATTATGTCCCCACTGGATGCAACAAATGCCTCATTTATAATGGGTTGTATTGTTTTTGTCTCGTCACGCCAGGACACGGCATCACAACATGGTAAGGGGCGTAACATTTCCGTCACACGCTTGAGGCATTCGGCCAATCACAACACACTGGATAGCTGGCCAATCAGAGCACGCCTCGATTCTCAGAACGATGAGCTTTGTAAAAATCTACGCGTTTCAGAAAGGCGGAGCATAGAGAAGCAACAATAATGTACAGTATGACCTTATCCTTAAACCGCATAAACACATTGCATTACACTAAATACACTAAATAATGTTCTTTTTAGCAACGTCATATGACCCCTTTAGGCTATTGAACATTGGATATCCATAAAAAAGTGCAAGAACTTTAGAATGTAAATATAATGACATTAACTTTTTGGCCAGCAAATAGTCTCCAGCATGTAGTGCACGATGAAGGGTGTAGAGCTCATCCTTCTGAGTCAGTGGAAGGCGTTGAGGGGCCTGCGTGACCATCAGAGACTGTGTGTGTAGACACTAATGTCGTTGTTGAGCAGTGCACAGATGGGTGCACAGCAGGGGCAGGGTATTTTTAGTGTACATTTTGAAAGGGTTTCCCTGCAAATCTTCCTCTAATGATTCTGTGATCTTTCACCTTACTTTACAGTTCACTCTACAGATCCCTCCAAAAGACATTTCACATCATCCCAACATAGTTTGCAATGTGTCTTTCATTGTGCTTAAGTTCTGTTCGTACTGTTACTAATGTCTCTGCCATTCGAATTTTCCTGCAGTTTTTCTGTGCAATTTCTGTAAAGGTTTTAATTCATGCAAACATGTTTGTTTTATCAAGCTGTGCCAGTTGGCAATGCCAATCACTTGCCCTCCCTCTTAATTATTTCCTCCGTGCAGTGCAGTAAGCCCTCCATTATGATGTACAAGGACTAAAAATGGAAACTCAAGTTAACATGTTTTGCAAGAAAAGAAAAAACAACACATATGATACAGTATAATACGGTTAATAAGGCTCAATTACTGATTTTCTGACCTTGTACACGTGTTGATGAGCTTGAAGTGGTAGTGGAGAAGTAACATCTGCGTGGTCGGGCTCAGCTCTTATCTAATGGTTTGTTGGGGCTTGTTTGCAGATGTGATTCAGCAGCTAATTCAGGCTAGAACAGCTGCCGCACGAGGGCTGAGCGTGACTCCACCAGCGCTCACAGGCCACACAGACACCAGACGCTCACAGATCAAGCTGTGTCAATCAGTGCTGTGTCAGAGACTCAAATGAGTGGGCAAAGTCACTTTGGGTTTTGTTTTTTAGGAGCTCAGTGAGGTTATATTATGGTTAAACTCTACATACCCAGCTAACAGGGAACATTCTCAAAACTTTCACGTTTCACTTTTTTTTAAAGTTAGAAATGTTAGAACAAAAAAAGGCGAGACACTACAGGCAAAACAATTTTTTTGCGCCTGTAAATTTTGAGATTTTAGACTTTTTGCCTTTTCTATAAAGTATTTTTAAGACTAGTGGAAGGAAAACATCTACTATACACTTTTATAGCACTTTTATCTATTTGCGTCTGAGCCAAAATTCTCCACTTGAGCAGCACTCGCACAAACCAAACTTTACAGTTTTATTATCTAGCAATAAGGTCAATCTCCAAAGAGTGCTCACCACTTATTGGCACAGCTTTTAACATACATCTAGTCCTGTGTTCTTCTTTGATTCTATATTCTGATATAATCATAATTTTTTGATGATGTTATTTGTATTTGATGCACATTCTAAGAAACGTTTTTTGTAACCTTTTAAACATCCTATTACGACAAAAAATCTTATAATTATAATCACAACAAGAATACTGGACATTTTAACGTTTTAGAAACAATGTTAAACAATCATTCCCACAATGATTTTATATTCTAAAATTCAGTACCGCCGCTCCCTATATGCAGAGTACGCAGTTTGCATAGGGCACCAACTCCCAGGGGGGCACATCCCAGTTAAAAAAATAAAATAAAAATAAAAATACCTTCGTTCTAATATTAATATTAAAATTAACATATATATATACAGTATATATTAACATATATATATATATATATGTTCATGTTCATGTTCATGTTTAGATTTTTATTTATGTACGTATATCATTATAAAAAAAATAATTTTACGGTGACCACAGTAGGCAGCAGTCTAAGCACACCTGACGCACCATTCCCGCATCCGCGCTCACAACCGCTCTTACTAATGTTTGCGGCTGAAAGCAAATGATCATAATTGATGGACAACTATACCCGGGAAAAGACATTAGCAATCCGGCGCCAAGAAAAGAAAAAGAACAAAAGATGAATCCCGTGCATCACTTCCAGGTACATTCTTAATCCTCAGAATTTTTTTTTGGCAGTTGACATTAATAACGTGTTTTAATGTCGGTAATAATTTAACCACCAACAAGGCATCTAATATTCTCTCTTGAGTTTCCATGTTCCCTTACAAAAATTAGCCATGGTTTTACTACGAATAAAACAAAAAAATCATGGTTCTTGTAGCCATGGTAACCACAAATGAACCATGGTTTTGTTACTTCAAATAATAGTTTACAATTAGGATAATATTTTTTTGTGGTTATAAAAACAGACCTAAGCCAACAACAGCCTTTAAAATTACTTAAAAAATGCATTATATAAAAATAATGAGGCAATAATGATTGGTTAATTAATAATTATATGGTTTCATTCAATAACACTGTTAAAATACATAATATAATACAAAATAAACAATTTATGTACATTACATATTATTACAAATGCATGTAAAGGGCACCAAAGTCCTGGTAATTGCTGCTGTTACACTTACAGTACGATCAAATCCTTGTGTAATATTGACCAACCATTTAGGCTAGTTCACATATACACTTAATCTTTAATTTTTGGCCACCTTTTTGCGATAGATATGCTACAGCCTCTATAATTTCTTAATCAAAAACATGTTGACATCACAACCCTTACAAAAATTAACCATGGTTTTATCATAGTAAAACTGCTTAATTCTCTTTTGCGTGATTTATGAATGCTTGAGACTATAAAATCAATCAAACAACTGTAGCCTATTAATAAAATCGTAGCCAACCATATAACTGTCTAGAGCTACAAATGTATTTGTAATTTGTAAATAATATAATTTAATTACAATTTATTTATTAACTTTTATATTATATTAAAGTTCTATTTTAACCCATATATGTGTTTTTATTATTATTATTATTCTTTTTTTTACTTCCATAATATTTGACGGAGGGGGCACAACAATACAATTCTGCTTAGGGCACACATTTGGCCAGCAGCGGCCCTGCTAAAATTGTTACCCAGGTAGAAGCCAAATCTAAGCTTTAAATGCACAGTTTTTACACAGGTAATAGTCAGCTAGTGCTATTGTCACACTTCTCAGGAACACGGAAGCACGGAACGAGGAGATGAGGAATTCACAAAACGAGAGACTTTAATAATCAAATGGGGAACATAAAGGACAAGGAAGACATTCAAGGACCTACAAACACTAACTGAATGGACTGGGGCTTTTAAAGACAGGACATTCAAGGAACTAAGGAGAGACACCTGGAATCAAATTAACAATTAACACGAGGGAGAAATTGGGTCACGGAACACATGGGGAGCAAAAACACACACAGACAGGTCCATGATCCTGACATAACGCCCCCTCCCGGAATGTGCGTCCTCGCACCGTAGAAACATCCAAAGGGAAGGGGCGGGCGGGAACTAAGGAGGAGGCTCAGGAGGAGGACGGACACCCGGAAGGGGGCCGGCAAACAGAGACCAGGGAGGCGACGAAGGAGGGAGGAGCCAGGGGAGAGACAGGAGGGACCCGGAGCAGGAGGAGCCTGGCGGGACCCAGGCCACAGCCATAACGGTGGCCCACGGTGGAGCCCACGGTGGAGCCGACGGAGGAGCCATGGAGGAGGAA
This sequence comes from Aspiorhynchus laticeps, assembly GCA_023376895.1. Lineage (NCBI taxonomy): Eukaryota > Metazoa > Chordata > Actinopteri > Cypriniformes > Cyprinidae > Aspiorhynchus > Aspiorhynchus laticeps. Next base: position 9,828,778 of record CM041816.1, read on the forward strand.
TGGCCGCCGACTCCAGGGGGCCGATCAACGGTGGCGGAGCAGGTGGAGGAGGAGCCCAAGGTGGAGACGGAGAGCAAGGGCGATGGGGAGGATCCAGAGGTCCTAGGCGGAGCAGATGGTGCCGGCGACCGACGCGGAGGCGTTGATCCGGGAGGCCGCGGTGGAGCCGGAGCGACAGAGGAGAGAGGAGGAGCTGAGGGGATGAAGGAGCCTGACGGAGCCGGAGGGACGAAGGGATGAGGCGAAGCCGGAGGAGTGGAGTCCCGAGTTGCAGGAAGGTCGACGCCAGAGGGACGAGGGAGCCCGGCGGAGATAGTGGACTACCGGGCCACGGCGGAGAGGAGGGAGCTAGGAGCCATAGTGGAGCCGACAGGTCAATGGTCCGAGGCGGAGTCCGGGCCTCGGAGGCTGGAGGCGGAGTCAAGGGAAACTCCGACCACAGCAACGCTGGAGGATGGTAGTCCCGCCGTGCTCACACCGCATAGATGGTGGGCTGAGGGCGAGCAGAGGGGCTGCCAGACAACAGCGGTGGAGGAGGCAGGAGTGGATGGGAGGGTGGCTATTTGTGAGCCTCCGGGCTTCCAGGGCTGAACTCAAGAACGGGAGCCGACACTGGAGGGCACTCTGGAGGCGCGGGCACTGGAGGGCGCTCTAGAGGCGCGGGCTCTGGAGGACGCTTTCGGGGAGCGGGTACAGGAGCCCTCCGTGGGCTAAACTCGGGAACTGGAGCCCATTCTCCCTTGCCTTGGCATAACCCACGCGCCATACTCAGCTCACCCTCAGCCGCGGTGCAGGCGCTCCGCACTCACACCGTCCGTGGTGTTCTCCCTCAAGGCGGGCGTTGTTGCCGGCTCACGCACCTTGACTGACATCATTCGCAGCTCCGGCTCCGCGGCGATCCTCAGCTCTGTCGCTCCGTGTGGCGATGGCTCGCCGGTCACGGTGGGCTCTAGCTCTCCGTCAGCGGTGGGCTCAGGCATGCGCTCCGCGCAGCGGGGAGATGGTGGGCTGGGCACTGGGTCGGGAGTGGCACTGGCGAGATTCTCCTGGGAACAGGTGGGGAACGGAGATTCGTTTCTCGCCAGTGTCCACTCCACAAAGGCAGCGAAATTCGCTCAAGGGCCATCCTCGGACGACGGCGCTCTGCACGCGATGTTCAAGCTGGCGTCGTCCGGGTAGGTGGTGAGGCTAGCAAGGATCAGAAACAGTCTGGTGTGGCCCCCTTCGTATTCCAGGCGAAGGAGGGGATCCATAGGGAAACACACAATGGAAACAAAAAACTGAGTAAGAATGGAAAACAAAACGGAGGGTAGACGCAGAGGTAACTGTTTCGGTCGGTTCTTCTGTCACACTTCTCAGGAACACGGAAGCACGGAATGAGGAGGCGAGGAATTCACAAAACGAGAGTCTTTAATAATCAACTGGAGAACATAGAGCACAAGGAAGACATTCAAGGAGCGACAAACACTAACTGAATGGACTGGGGCTTTTAAAGACAGGACATTCAAGGAACTAAGGAGAGACACCTGGGATCAAATTAACAATTAACACGAGGGAGAAACTGGGTCACGGAACACATGGGGAGCAAAAACACACACAGACAGGTCCATGATCCTGACAGCTATGTAAGTAGACTAAACTGATAGCTTGCTAATGTGTTGGGAATGTTGGTTGATTTTTAGATTCTGTAATATCCACCTTATTTTTTCACAGAAGTTAGATATTTTCTGTGAATGTACAGGACTTCATATTTTCATGATTAAGAACAAAAACACCATAAGTGATTTTAGGTCATTTCTGATCTGGCACTTACCCTTTAAAAACCAATGGAATTGCTTTGGGGTCCAAGTTCCTTTCAAGGCTAGTCAGTTCAATCGTTGGCCATCTTGTGTATGTACTCAGGGCAGCTATTTCCACATGTGAATATGCTTCTGTCCAAATGAAAGAGAAAATGCTGAAATCTTAATCTTTTTTTTTTTTTTTTTTTTTGCCAAACTTTATTTTTTTGTGCAAAGTTTAAGTGCAAGTTCCCTGACACCAACACTGGCCGTTTCTATTATATTTTTACTATAGCCATCATAGCCATAGCTATTGTAAATGCTATTTGCATTAAATTCAACACAGAGTATAATGTGAAAAGTGGACTACCAACTTGAGAATTTTATATTCATCTTTGTATTTGTGCAGAACTTCACTGTTCTCAGTTGTGTTGTTGAAGATTTTATGTAATTCATCTTATTAGTTTAGTAGTCACTTTTTTGGTCATATGCCACCTGTCCTCTGACTCTTGTGCGGGACTGCAGTAATTCAGTTTTTTAGGATACTTGCCATGTTTGCAAAGCCATATGGCTGCTGATGGCCAGTGGATTTATCTCTGTATGATACTGTGTCTGAGTGCTCTAGACTGGGTGACCCAAAGGGACAGGCTGGTAATTTGGAACTCTGACATCTCAAGGTTTTTAGGGCTTCCTCGTCTCTGCAAATCTCAGACACACTGCCAAGGAGAATCCCCAAGCACCATGGGCCAAAGCACAAACACACTGCTTGCCAAAGAGGGAGAGGGGAGCATCCTTTCCTCTCATAGCCATATTTATACATGCAAAGTCACTGAGTATTAAAACTGCAATTCAGTTAAAAACGACTGAAAAGCTTCTCCCGGGCAAACACTGTGCTCACAAACTGTTCCAGATATAAAAAATAAAAAAAGACTTCAGCAGTCTCTGAGGAACAGCTTAGATTTCATTTGCATTCTTCAGGAAGTAAAAACAGATTTTTTTTTTTTTTTTTCAGCAGCCAAGTATTTGAAACTGATTCCCATGGACAGAACAGGGAAAACTTGAGAATAGAGAAAGAAAATCGATTACATAAATAAATGTGTGCCTAGATATAATTGAATATTCTCATATTTTGGAGTTGTGTTCATGTTGACGCACAAGTCTGACTATGACGCAGAGGGTGAACACATAAACCCTCATACAAAAAACAGCACAAGCACTGGATGCTTTGAGAAGCTTGTGGGAAACAACCACTGCAGTGAGAACCACATGCTGAGAACTTCAGTAAATATTCTAGAATATTCTGATGGGAAAAAAAGAAATCCATCCATCTATCTGTCTGTCTGTCCGTCTCTATCTATCTGTCTATCTCTCTCTCTGTCTGTCTGTATCTATCTGACTGTCTGTCTGTCTCTGTCGGTCTATCTATCTGTCTGTCTGTCTGTCTGTCCCTCCGTCCGTCTCTATCTATCTGTCTGTCTGTCTGTCTGCCTGTCTGTCTGTCTATCTATCTATCTATCTGTCTGCCTGTCTATCTGTCCCTCCGTCCGTATCTATCTATCTATCTATCTATCTATCTATCTATCTATATGTCTGTCTGTCTGTCTGTTTTCCTTTTTTAGTTTTAATTAATATTAATCAATAGAGAAGCCATCTAAGGTCATTAGTTCGTTCAGATTTCACATTACTGGAGGATCATTGAACTTCCCTCCCATTTTAAGCATTAGCACTGAAACTTGTCACTTTGCTGATGTACTTCCAGCGACGGGGGTTAAATAGTGCTTTTAGGATTATTTCTCATAGCACAGACATATAATATCCAAATGTGGGCTTGTCCTTCAGTAAATTCCTTTTAGGTCATAGTGGACACTTCCTAATGAAGCAAAATCCTGCTCCGTAGCTGCTGCTATCTTTAGTAACATGCACTACAGACGTGTTACTATGGGTCTTTCTGTATCAGACAGGGATGGACTGGCCATCTATTGTGAGGAAACCTCTGGATGCTGACGATGGATTGATGTTTTGGAGTTGTGCCCACTATAATTGAGCCTGCAGCCATGTGGCTCTAATGTTCAGCTGAGCGAAGTGATCCTCAGCTTATATCACTGATCTGCCTCAGTCACATTAATCCTCTTAATAGAACCATCCCGATTCCTGACCAACCCCAAAATCACCTGCTGTGGATAGAAACTATAGATTTATGTATGATTTTTTTATGATTCAGTTATATATTTATTAATTTGTCTTTTTTATCATACAGTATAGTGACATAAAATATAATGTACTTAATTAATGTACTGTGCATTTTAGAATCCTTTGCAGAATACAAAATGTATGTTTTTCCTTACTATGCTATGCTTACCATCTTATTCATGGAATGATTATAATCACATTGAGGAGTTCCCACTTAAGTCTTCTATCTATTAATAACACAGTCAAATCTGTTCAAAGGACAAATGGCATTATTTAGGATTTTATTTACATGCTTACCCTTTAAAATGGCTTTTGACTTTCATATTAATTGAATTTTGAGTGACACAGATCGGTTAAGGAATTGTAAGCATGCTTGTTATGGAAACATTCTGCTTGTGATGTGCAGTTACATTTTTAAGCTTTGTGGTTTTAAATTCATTGGACAGAAAAGTGCACCTGTTTAACAGCCTGTCACATGGAGATGGGCTGTCTTAGACACTGCATTTTAAATGAGCTGCTTTTAAAAGTGTAACATAAGTCACTGCTTGCTTTAATGGCCAGACAGAGAGAAATTGATGAGAGCATGCAGTGTTTGGACTGCAGCCCACAAGTCATTAATCATGTCACATTACGGCGGTGCAGGTCAGTGTATAACTAATCTCTCTTAACAAGAACAGACCAGACATGGATATAGTTACAGCAGGGTACTTTTACATAAGAATATGTATTCTTGTCATAGACATTTGTAGGTGTTCTTATTGTTACTGTATTCTCTTATGAAAGTAAAGGTGTATAAAAATTACTTGAAAATGAATATGTCTGAGTGTAATATAGACATTGCAGTATGCAATTTGAATGCTTAGATGCTTTAAAGAGTGCATTCTGGTTGCTAGGCTGTTCTGAAAGGTTTGGGGATACTGGATAGTTGCAAATGTGTTTTATGTGGTTCTAAGTGAGTTCCTAGGTGGTTGCTATGATATTCTGGGGTGCGTTTCCCAAAAGCATCGTTAGCCAACTATGGTCACAAGTTCCGTCGTTACCAGCATAGTTCAACGATTCGGTGTTTCCCGAAACCATAGTTCAAACGAATGTTCGCAATCAGCGTCACAAACTTGGTTTTAACTACAGCTCTCGACCTGTGGTTAGAAGCATAGTTTCTTGTTAGTAAGATATATGGGCTTAAATAAATATGCTCTTGTCAAACAACAAGCAAGCTACTATCAGTATCTTCCATTCTATCAAAATATAAATGTATTTTAATTATGAATTTTTGCTCTTCCATTGTAAGCTCAGTTTTTGAAAAGTGCGCATGTGCATAAATGCCTAAGGGAACCCAAGAGTGTGACATAAGAGGGAACCCGCGATGAATCAAACATCAAATAAAGCACAATGACAGGGAACAAAAAATCGTGAATTAGTCAGTACGTGCCATATTCAATACAGTAGAATCTTAGAGATCTCTAATCAGTTAAATAGCATAAGTTATTCCTCCACCACATGCATGTGACGTCATTAACAATGGCCCTATGTTGCTGAACCAATGTGGTTCAAACGACGGAGAAGCGACTGTGTTCGGGAAACAGTCGTGACTAGCTAGTTCATTTCCAAAACAATGCATCGTACTACGGTGGTTAATCAGCGAGTTACGTCATTGTTCGGGAAACGCACCCCTGGTCAGTTGCTAGGCAGATTCTAGGTAGATAGATAGATAGATAAATATAATATAACAATATATAAACCAGTAAAACATGTAACATCTGCAGCACTCTCACAACAGAACAAAATAAGTGTAATCTGATCCAAGTCAAAAATCAATGCCTCAAATCCGCAGATAAATTGTCAGTATTCCTCTGTTATCTCAATGACCGCCAGCTGTCTGCTGATGATGGAGCTGATATCTGTAAGTGTGGAGGATGAATCGCTGAGCCGCTGAGGTGTAGTGATCTGTAAATAAGCACTCTCAGGGTTGATGTGGTATGTAAACGATCGCTCTGGTGTGTATTGATGCTGGATGAGGTAAGGCCCTAGTCAGAGATATTCAGCCTTGGTAGATCTACGCTCATCAGATGTGTCTGGGCTGCCACCGGTTAGGCGTGTCGACATGTCGTGATGAATATAAAATCTATCGTATGACAGTTAACAGCTGTTTTACAAGAGCGATGAGACGTCTCTCGCTGTTAAAGGTGAGAAGGTGAGCCACTGAGGGGAGATTGGTTACAACACTGCTTATATGGACCTCTATTAAAGTTTGATAACTTCAAAATCAGACTTTGTTTTTCTGTTGAGTGATGGCTAAGCCTTCTGTGTCTTGTATTTGTGTTTTGGGGGGGGGGTAGTTCTTTGTATGTGTCTGAATGTGTATGCACACAAATGCTTGAGTTTGTGTGCTTGCATGTGCGTAGTTGTTTGCGTAGCGGCATCTCTAGTTTCTCACCAGCATAAGGTTACCCAATGCCGACTTTAATAGATTAAGCCACTCTGAACCCAAATGTAGAACAACTAACAGACAGAACCAACAGCCGACAGGAGACCCCTCTCTCACGAGAGGTAGGCCTGTATCTGTGTGTGTGTGTGTGTGTGTGTGTGTTCAGTTAAATAAATGAGTATTAGGCAACATCTGTTCAGACATCCTGTTGTGCTTGTTTTTGGAGGAAGTGACATAAATGTTTATTAGAATAGTTCTGTGCTGAAGTAGCTGTAATTTCAGTGTTTTACAAATGTAAATGTTGCTTTTAATATGCTCTGCTATTATGAATGTTGAAATGAGCACTATTAATTTGTCAGAATACTGTTTAGATTTATTTAAGGTTACACTTTACTTCAGTAGTCCACTTTATACATTCTAATAACTATAAGCAACTTTGCAACTACAAGTTAAGTAATTCTCATTAATTTGCAACTACATGTCAACTAACTCTCGGTAGAGTATTAGTAGACTGTTAAGTTGACGTACTTGCACTGTTAGAATGTCAAAAAGTGTTATTAGGAAAACAGTCTGCTAATACTCTAATGAGAGTTAGTTGACCTGTAGTTGCAAAGTTACTTGTAGTTAGTAGATTGTTTAAAATGGACTATCAAAATAAGGTGTTATGCTGTTATGGTGTCCTGAATGCTTTTCTAATAGGTTCAATTGTAAATCTAATCATGGGCAAAACAAACTGATTATTTGTTCATGGTTTAAACTGACATAAAACTCAAGAAAAATTCCAGACAGAACTGAAACAGGGTTTACAGCCTGAAGGTTTACAATTCCATAAAGAGGTTTTATTATCTGCTTCCTTAGAAATCCATATGTGTGCTGGTGCCTTAAAGATTTATCCTGAAGAACTTTTATGTACGTATGTATGTATGTATTTATTTATTTATTGCCTAAGGTGTGTGTGTGTGTGTGTGTGTGTGTGTGTGTGTGTGAGTGTGTGTGTACACACAAACAATTTTTTAAGCACATTTTATATAGCTTATATGTTATGTAAAGTAAGTAGAGATAAATTACAGAGTATGAAAATACTAAAATTATAAAACAAACTTGAATGCGCTCGTATTTATTTGAATTTACTTACTTGGCCTTCATGAGATGTGAAAAATCCAAAATGAAAGATGAATCATAAAATAAAATTTAAACAGAATAACTGATTGTCAAATATTTTATTTTATAAAGACAGTTTGATTTTATCTACCAGCAGCAGTGAGGTTGAGTGACCTTGAATATCTCCGATCATGTGAGATCCCTGTCGATGTCACTTCCCAGCTCAACGATCAGCATCCATCAATCACTTATTTTAATAGCATTTATTATTGTCTTTATTCTATGCATATTTTTTTCAAAAGTTTTTTCCTGTTATATCAGTTACTTCACCCGTTGTTATTTGTTTCTCTTGTATAAAGACAGTCAGTCAGTCAGTCAGTCAGTCAGTCTCTCTCTCTCTCTCTCTCTCTCTCTCTGTTTCTCTCTCTCTCTCTCTGTTTCTCTCTCTCTCTCTCTCTCTCTCTCTCTCTCTCTCCCGGTGACGCACATGTTCTCTGTTTTCTGGTCAGTGGCAGCTGAGCAGGATGACTCATTTTTGGCGTCTTTAATTAAACATCTGTCCGTGCCTCTCAACCTCTCAACCAAGCTCCTTTTTGAGATTTAGCCTGGAAATATAGCACGTTTAGAAATCTCTAATACCTGTACATGCATGAAATAAAATGAGTTTATTTGTAGCTGAAAAATGATTTTTTTTAAATCTATTGTTACTTTTACATTATTTTTAGCACATTGCTCTGTTGTAGTTAAGTGGTTTTAGGTAGTATATTAGTATAAAGTATATTTATATATACCTTTTTTCGTTTACACTTTATTTTAAGGTGTCCTTGTTACAGTGTAATTATATACATTAACTACATGTACTTACTGTATGGTTAGGGTTAGGATTAGGGTTTGTCTTAGGGTTACTTGCATGTAATTATGCATAATTTATTGTTATTATAATAGTAATTATATGTAACATGTGTAACAAGGACACCTTAAAATAAAGCGCTACCCTTTTTAAGTATATGATTGCAAGGTGGTTATTAAAGGAGCTCATCCCTGATATTCTGATCTCTAGATTGAACTCTGGTCCCTCTTTCAGTGGAAGTCTATGGTCCCATTTTATTTTCCACCAGACAAAAATTTGCTTACTTTAAAAACATACAAGCACAAAGTATATTAGATCTGAGGTATCATTCACATCCATAATACAAATGAGTTATGCTTTTAAGTTTATTATTTTTGCAAAGTGGTTTTGAAAAAAATATGTTAAAATAAGTAAATTTGAATAATAGTTATAGTGTAGGCTCCATTAATATTTTAATTTTGCTAATATGCTGTCTTTGTATTTATTTGAAATTCCATTAAAGTTTTTTTTTTAGGTTTTCAGGCTTAAAACCAGAGAAAAAAAAAACTTTTTGGCACTACAAAGTGCTGTTGCTAATGACTTGTAGTACAGCTTGGCTGATGGCACTGCAACATTTCCTCTGAACCCAATGCAGGTCAGTGGAATAGTAAGTGAATTAGATGAGGGGCGATTGTTTTCCCCACTGTCTTGGCCTTTACTGGGCCAGCAGTTTCTCTTTCTCTCTCTGCTTCCTTCCCTCTGCTACTATCTCTCGGCTTCTCTTTCAACAGCTCTCTTATTCTCCCACACTGCCTCACAGGCCAGGACTCTGGTGTCAAGTGTTTGACAGGGGTAACTCTTTAGCTGAGGTGATGTCCAGCTGACTGTTATGTCAGAGGTGTGTCACCATAGATACTGGAAACGTCTGTGTCACATTCAGAATCACAGGGAACCCGTCCAAATGTCTGTTCAAATGTACGAAACTTGAGTTTGTGACAGCGGAGGAAAATGGGAAAGCAATTAAGCTTTGTAGATGTCTTTAAATTAAAATTTTAAAGCATTTGAGTGTTCTTGTGAATGGCTGTCAAGGTCGCATTTTGCCCCAAAATCAAAGGAAAAAATATATATAATTTGTTAAATAAAGCCTGTTTTAGGACATTGTTATTCAGAATCAGCTTTATTTGCCAAGTGTGCACAAGCACACAAGGAATTTGTTGTGGTTATTAAGAAGCTCTTGGTACATACACACATACATACATACATACATACATACATACATATCTGACATGAGAACAGAAATATTTAAAGAGGTTTAACAATAAATAATAATGTGTATGAATCTTGAACAGAAGATTTATGTACAGATTTGTGCATAATTTACTCTATATATACAGCTGTATAGAAAATATGCATATGTATGTACATAGTACTTGAGAGAGAGACAATATGTAATGAATTACAGAACACCGGTAACAATTCCTGTGTTAGCTGTTTAGGCTGGAGATGGCATGGGGAAAAAACTGTTTTTATGACTAGATGTTCTAGTGCACAGAGATCTGTAGCGTCTGCCTGAAGGGCACAAACAGGTTGTGTCCGGGGTGAGAGGGGTCTGTGATGATGTTACCTGCCCATTTCTTCACTCTGGAGTTGTACAAGTCCTGAAGGCTGGGCAGGTGGACACCAATAATCCTTTCTGCTGTCCTAACAGTCCGCTGCAGTCTTCTTATATCTGATTTGCTGGCTGACCCAAACCAGACAGTTATAGAGGAGCACAGAACCGACTCAATAACAGCAGAGTAAAACTGTGTCATATGCGCCTGTGGCAGGTTGAACTTTTTCAGTTGACGATGGAAGAACAACCTCTGCTGAGCCTTTTTCACGATGGAGTCAATGTGAGTGTCCCACTTCAGGTCCTGAGAGATGTTGGTTCCCAGGAACCTGAATGACTCCACTGCAGTCACAGTGTTGTTCATGATGGTGAGTGGGGGGAGTGCAGGGGGGTTTCTCCTGAAGCCCACTATCATCTCTACAGTTTTGAGCGTGTTCAGCTCCAGGTTGTTGTGACTGCACCAGACAGCCAGCTGCTCAACCACTTGACTGTAAGCAGACTCGTCTCCATCCTGGATGAGACCGATGACTGTGGTGTCATCTGCAAATTTCAGGAGTTTGACAGAGGGGTCTTTAGAGGTGCAGTCATTTGTGTAGAGCGAGAATAGCAGTGGGGAGAGAACACAGCCCTGAGGAGCTCCAGTGCTGATGGTGCGGGTGTTAGATGTGAGTTCTCCCAGCCTCACTAGCTGCTGCCTGTCTGTCAGGAAGCTGGTGATCCACTGACAAATGGAGGTGGGGACAGAAAGCTGTGTCAGTTTATTCTGAAGGGTGTCCGGGATGATGGTGTTGAAAGCGGAGCTGAAGTCCACAAACAGGATCCTCGCATAAGTCCCTGGTCTGTCCAGATGCTGCAGGATGTAGTGCAATCCCATGTTGACTGCATCACCACAGACCTGTTTGCTCGGTAAGCAAACTGCAGGGGGTCCAGCAAGGGTCCAGTACTGTCCTTCAGGTGGGCCAACATGAGCCTCTCAAATGACTTCATCACCACAGATGTTAAAGCAATAGGTCTGTAGTCATTAAGTTCTGTGGTTTTTGGTTTCTTGGGTACAGGGATGATGGTGGAGCGTTTGAAGCAGGAGGGGACTTCACACAGCTCCAGTGATCTGTTGAAGATCAATGTGAAGCTGGATGATAGCTGGACAGCACAGGCTTTGTGGCAGGCTGGAGAGACACCGTCCGGGCCTTTGGCTTTCCTTACCTTCTGTCTCCTGAAGACTTTGCTTACATCATCTTCACAGATCTTGAGTACAGGCTGAGAAACAGTAGGGGGGAGGGAGGGGGAGGGTATTGATGGCTGTGTTGTGAGACGGTCAGAGTGGGTGTGGGGTGTCAGACCAGGCTTTTGCTTTTCAAACCGGCAGTAAAACTTGTTCAGGTCTTCAGCCAGTTGTTGACTGGCCTCAGTGCTGGGGGATGGGGTCTTGTAGCTGGTGATGGCTTTCAGGCCTTTCCACACTTATGTAGGTTCGTTGCTTGAAAGCTGTTTTTTAGCTTTCAAGAGTAGTTTTTCTTTACCACTCTTATCTCCCTATTCAGTGTGTATTTGGCCTGTTTGTGCAAGGCTTTGTCCCCACTCCTGTAAGCGTCCTCTTTGGCCTGGCGAAGCTGTTTGAGTTTTGTACTGAACCAAGGTTTGTCATTGTTAAATGTTAAATAAGTCCTGGTGGGTACACACATGTCCTCACAGAAACTAATGTAGGACGTCAAGGTGTCAGTGAGCTCATCCAGATCAATAGCTGCAGCCTCAAAAACACTCCAATCAGTAAGTTCAAAGCAAGCCTGTAAATCTTGCTCTGCTTCAACAGACCATCTCTTTACAGTTCTTAAGACAGGCTTAGAAGATTTAAGTTTCTGCCTGTAGGCTGGTAGAAGATGAACCAAATAGTAATCAGAGAGTCCCAGCGCTACACAGGGGACAGAGTGGTATGCATCCTTTAAAACAGTGTAACAATGGTCCAGTATATTGCTGTCTCTGGTGGGGCATGTGATGTGCTGTCTATATTTAGGCAGTTCACGGGTGAGATTAGCTTTGTTAAAATCACAGAGAATGATAATGAAAGAGTCCGGGTAACGCTGCTCTGTGTGTGTGATTTGGTCGGCAAACAGTTCTAGCGCCGTGCTCACACGCGCGTCAGGAGGAATGTACACACTCACCAGAATAAACGAGAAAAACTCCCACGGTGAATAAAAAGGCTTACAGTTAATAAAGAGAGCTTCCAAGTTTGGGCAGCACATCTTCTTTAAAACTGTCACGTCTGTACACCAGCCTTCATTGATATAAAAACATAATCCACCGCCTCTCGTTTTCCCCGACGACTCGGTGACTCGGTCTGCTCTGAACAGCTGGAATCCCGCTAGATGAAGCGCGCTGTCTGGGATGGCTCCGTTCAGCCAGGTTTCCGTGAAGCAAAGCGCAGCAGAGTTTAAAATGTCCTTGTTTTTGCGGGTGAGGAGTTGTAGTTTGTCTGATTTATTTGTAAGGGAGCGGAGATTTGCCAGATGAATACTCGGCAGCAGAGTCCTAAAACCGCGCTGTCTGGATTTCACGAGCGCACCAGCGCGCTTCCCTCGCTTGCGTCGCCTGGTGCGCTTGTATAGGAATGCAGCTCCTCCGACTAAAATGTCCAGTAGAACGTCTGAATGTTCAATTGTCGGCAAAAGGTTATCTGGTGTGCTATTTCTGAAAGTGAAGTGAAAGTGACGTGACATACGACCAAGTATGGTGACCCATACTCGGAATTTGTGCTCTGCATTTATCCCATCCTAAGTGCACACACACAGAAGTGAACACACACACCCGGAGCAGTGGGCAGCCATTTATGCTGCGGCGCCCGGGGAGCAGTTGGGGGTTCAGTGCCTTGCTCAAGAGCACCTCAGTCGTGGTATTGACGGTGGAGAGAGTACATTCACTCCCCCCACCTACAATTCCTGCCGGCCCGAGACTCGAACTCACAACCTTTCGATTATGAGTCCGACTCTCTAACCATTAGGCCACGACTTCCCCTTAGCATTTTGGAAAAACGTTGCTTAAGACAGGACATACAAACAAAAACAATAAAAATACCAAGGAACAACAAACCGAAGCGGCCATGTGCGGCACCATCTTTAAAGGTATTCCCTGCTTTGTTTCATTTTCAGGCACATACTTTCATGATAATTAAGCCATCTGGTAACACTTTAGTTTAGGGACCAATTCTCACTATTGACTATTTGAGTATTTCTGTAGCATGCATATTACCAGCATATTGGCTGTTTATTAGTATTTATAAAGCACATATTAATGACTTATTCTGCATGACCATATTCTAGTTCCCTTATTCCACCCCATACCTAAACGTCACAACTACCTTACTAACTATTAATATGGGTGGGTAAAACATGATGTATTGTGAGATTCACCTGCATGATATAATATTCAATTGGTCCCACTTTATATTAGGTAGCCTTAACTACTATGTACTTTCCTTTAAATTAATAATTTGATACAATGCACTTATTTTGTACATACATGTTTTACATTGTACTTATATTTTAAAAAATACCTACATGTAATTACATTTGTTATTAATTTCTGTAATTATAGTGTCGACCCATCCCTTACACCTTGACCCATCCTTAAACCTACCCTTACCCTTACTTATACAATATAAACACAATAAGTACATTGTACTTATTTTTGATGTAAGTAAGGCCACCTAATATAAAGTGGGACCATTCAATTTGATATTATAGTTTTGTAAACAAGCAATAACATGTCAGTCTGAAAGAGGATGCTTAATACTTATTAGTATTTCCTTCATGGACTGTTATAGACATATGAAATATTCCAGTACTCCCACATTTGCAGTGTAAAGGCGATTCACAGCGAAAACAAAAATAACCCAGAGAAGACTGACATTTTTGGAAGTGTTGTGATGCTGACACCTCCAAAAATATGTCACCTTCGCCAGCTGCTCTCCTCAGTGTTTCACCCAGAACAGTAACCAAGAAACAGTGTGCTTCTCAAACATCAATTCACTGGAGTTGTATTAGTCAAAAACAGGCTCTAACTCTTCTTCCTTGTTTTGCAGGCCGCAGCACCTTGGATTGTTCCTCATTGTGTTGACCTCTATCTCAAAAACAAATGACAAATATCAATTTGAAATACTAAACCAGTGGGTTTGTCCTGGTGAAGGTTGAATTCGGTGGTTGTCTGATATCTGGAGCCACATGACTGTCCAGGCTGGAAGGATAGAGGTGGCGCTAGTTGAGTTTGAAGGTATGGAGAATACTAACGGTGTGGACAATTTCAATGACCCAGACTATCCCAACGAGATGAAGGCTTTGACGGTAGAAATGCCAGAGTTTGGGCCTGGCAGCACCTACTGCAATTCTGCAAAAGTGTCACCATATAAAGAGAGGACACCACAAAATCTGGACAAACCGCAATCACCTGTCCTGCCCCCTCACACGAGGAGAGGGCGCGCCAGCTGCGCTAGTCTGATTTCCAACTGGAAATTACTCCTGAACAGTGAAGGAACGCAAAGTGAGACGATCTTCAGTAAACTGGCCAAAGAATACGAGGACTTGTTTATTGATAAGCGAATTCTCGATGACGGCGATCAAAAGATCATCATTAACATCGCCGGTCTTCGCTTTGAAACCCGCCTGAGAACCCTCGACCAGTTTCCAGACACCCTTCTGGGTGATCCAATGAAAAGAATGGGCTATTTTGACCCCATGAGAAACGAGTATTTCTTTGACCGCAATCGTCCGAGCTTTGATGGGATCCTGTACTACTATCAGTCAGGGGGGAAGGTCCGCCGGCCTGCGAACGTACCTTTAGATGTCTTCACGGATGAGATCGTCTTCTACGAGTTAGGACAGGAAGCCATGGACCAGTTCCGCGAGGAGGAAGGCTTTATCAAAGACGTGGAGGTCCCATTGCCGTCCAATGAGATTTGCAGGCAGTTCTGGCTGCTCTTTGAGTATCCCGAGAGCTCAAACGCAGCCAGAGGGGTCGCTCTCGTTTCCGTTTTCGTCATCGTCATCTCCATCATCATATTCTGCATGGAGACTCTCCCAGAATTCCGTGAGGACCTGGAGATTTTTCCAACTGCTAGTGTTTCCTTCAATCAGATGCATCCCTCAAGTGCTCCTCCAAGTGCTTCTCCCAAAACCATCAGCAGCACCTTCTCCGACCCCTTCTTCATTATTGAGACCGCTTGCGTCATCTGGTTCTTCTTCGAGCTCTGCGTGCGTTTCCTGGTTTGTCCCAGCAAGCGGGAATTCTTCAACAACATCATGAACATGATTGACATTGTCTCTATTATCCCCTATTTCGTCACTTTGATAACTGAGATCGTGACCACCACCAATAAGTCCAACACGGGGCAGAATATGTCCCTGGCCATCCTGCGAATCATTAGACTGGTGCGAGTCTTCAGGATCTTTAAGCTTTCCAGACACTCCAAAGGGCTGCAGATCCTGGGCCAGACGCTCAAGGCCAGCATGAGAGAACTTGGCCTGCTCATGTTCTTTCTCTTCATCGGCGTCATCCTCTTCTCCAGCGCCATCTATTTCGCTGAGGTGGACGATCCTAACACCCAGTTTGTTAGCATCCCTGATGGATTCTGGTGGGCTGTAGTGACCATGACCACTGTGGGATATGGAGACATGTGTCCTATTACGTTAGGCGGTAAGATTGTGGGCACTCTATGTGCCATTGCTGGGGTGTTGACCATTGCCCTGCCTGTGCCTGTAATCGTCTCCAATTTCAACTACTTTTACCACAGAGAGACAGAGCAGGAGGAAAAGCAGCCCATAGCTGAGTCAACTGATCAAGCTTTAAAGTCAGGGAACAATACAAAACATGGAAGTAGTTCCTCTCTGAACAAGGCAAATGGGAACTGGCAGAATGACAAATCTAAGTATTAACACCCATATCAAAACTTTATTTTCATGAGCATGAATCTCATTAAACATGTTCAGGTCATATTTCACCACAAAATCAAGAGACCCAGATAGCATACTGCAAGATGTCTTCATCTGGAAAGCATCTGCTGTATATAAACATCTGATATATGTCTTTAAGCTGTCAGTTTTACTTACATTCTAAATCATAGACATAAAGACATTTTCTAAACATCTATTTGACATCTGATAGGAATTGTCCTATAGACGTATTGCAGATGGGCAGGCACTCTAAAAAATACGTCTTGCAGATGTCTCCATGATGTATGTGTGCTATCAGGGTTATATTTAGCATAAAGAAAATAGTCTATTTTAGTATCACTGCAAGTTTTATCATAGTAAATAAACACATTCTCATTCCAGTTCTCATAAAAGTAATGCACCTGGATGTTTTACCTTTATTTTGTAATTGTCATTATTCTCAATTGCTATTTTCATCAGATTCGGATTAATGTAATAGAGTATCTTACTTATCTTTATCAGTTAAATGCTTTTTAGCAAGTACTTTACAATTTATATAGTTACGTAATATTTTTTTCAGCAATAATATGTTTTTTCTGCATTACATTAATCCAAATGAGGAAGAAATGTAATGCAAATAATTAAAAATAAATATTGATGGTGCTGAAATAGGCTATAAAATGACTATAGTTTCTGCTATTTTGCAAAATTTGTGAAATATGACCTTGACAAGTTCTCCACAGGTTTTTTGAGATTCAGCCAATTATGTTATAGTGCTTCAGTGTTTGCTAGATTTTTTTTTCAATTCAAACAGATGATTATAAATGTTACCTAACTTGAATGATACGAATGTGATAACAGTTTCTCTGAAAACATAAGTAGCATAATTTAAATTTCATGTTAGATTTGTGTTGCGTAATCCTTTTATTAAATTATAATTAAACCTAAACCATAATCTCATGAACCTATCACATCCAGTCCACTATGTGTAATTAAAAATTACAGAATCACTCTGAAAATTAAATGACACCTGCACTGTCATCAAGTGTGTTTGGGTGACTACCACCAGCATACTACCATTTTGAGTATGCAAAATGGCACCTTTAACATTTATATGTAAACACCTAAGTATGTGTTTTCTAATATAATTCCAAATTAAGTATTTCATAATTGTTTCATTTTGCATTTGAAATGCTAATCATTATGGTTTGTTGTGGCACTTTAGAGGAAGCTCAGCCAATGAAGAGGAGAAATGCAGAGTTTTCCACTTACAGTCCATATTCATTTCTATGAATGAGATGAGCATAACAGTGCCTTTCACTCAAATGGGCTGAACCTGTTGTTGCAGGCATGCTGTCATACGGGTTTTATATTGAGTGGAATTGATTTCCTTGTATTATTGGTGAATGTTGTCTTGATTCGAATGAAAGATATATTCATAGACCTATCAAGACAAGACAAAAATATCACTTTCTCAGATTCAACAGTTAAGGCAAGTTTAGAGAAATTAAGAATTTTCTTTGAGAAAAACACCCTAAAACGTGATAAAGACATTCATTTTTGAAACATTTTGCTTAATAAGTGAGAATATGCAACATTTTGTTGGAAAGAAAATCAGGGAGCTATGAGCCAAGGTCTCACTGTATTATATAAGTTGTTTTGCAAAATCTTGTGAATCTTGTTGAGCTGTTTCCCAAGACATACTGGATATAAACACATATTTTCATTGTGTTTTCGATGTTATAACTGCTGCTGTTTTATAATTACCTAAAGTTATTTTCAGTCATTTTAGTATGAAAAGGTAGTGTGTTATTGTTCTTTTAATAGGTGCAGGAAGACATTATTAAGCAGAAAGCTGTCATTGTTAATCTGACATTTATTTGCACTCTATAATGATTGTTCTTTATAGACTAACTGAACATTGGTGGTTGTGCTAGAGAATGAATTGTACATTTAAACCCTTTTATTCTATATTTAGAATCTAATGAGAATATTCAAAGCCTTTGAAAATATTAATAAGAAATCTTCAGGAACTTGTATATCATGTGCTTAGCCTGACAACTGATCATAGTTGGTTGTAAATTTATGACTGTAAATAAGTAACATAAAGCCATTTACTGTGGTAATAACTGTGTACTGTATGTATTAAAATTATACATTGTGTAATTGTTGCAGTGTTTGACCTGAAATGCAAATCCCAGTGATATGAATCACAGGCTGCTGGTGTGGTCACTTCAAAACTTTTCAATAATTGTTATTACAGACTTGCATTTATTAGCTGAAGAAGTAATTTTGTTCTTTTATGTTAGACATGACATGTCCCTTTACTGATATAAATGCATTTGTTTTTTCTCTTAGATTTTCATAATTTGCCAGGACAGCAAAGACTTTTGAATAAAATTTTGAATAAAATTATTCAAATTGCATTTTCAGTAAAATATGGAAATCATTTTGCAGTGTGACTGTCCTCAACATGAACTGCAATATAAAGAAACCTATTAAAATTAATAATGTGAAAAGAAGTTCAATTAACAGATATTGTCATTATCTAATTGGAGTGTATTATCACAAATGACTATAGTCGTGGATTTACACATTACCGAAAAAAATTAAATTGTGGCATGACTGTCCTAATCTCATAAAGTAACATTTAAAATGAACAATATACTGTAGATACAGAAACTGAAAGATGGCTTTAAAATGGTGACTCAGCATTTTTCCAATAACCTGCATTGATGTATTTAATCACACTTTTACATTAGACGGCTAATACTGTAGTCAGAAAGTGTGTCGAAAAGTTATCTGGCGGTCAGGTCTTTGACGTCCCCCACCTCTCTGAAAACCCCTCTTCCTCATTCACTGTTATATAAGATGCCCTCATTACCGGCAATAACAGGCTTGACTTTCACTGTAACATGAGCAGCTCTTCTTTTTCTCTTTCATCAGAGACAGATCATAGCCATTCGTCCCTTTTCCTCTCACGTTGTTGCTTTGCTGTTTAATCACCCACTACACCGTCATTCACTATTCCTACACTACTCCACTAATATGTGAATAAAATGTGTGTCCATGCAGAATTCATTCAGTGAGATGCTCACAGGGTATAGTTCTTAAGCAGCTAGCCGTTTCTAGTGTACAACAGTTGCACACTCATTGTTAAGTGCACTTGATAATGTACACTATATTTTCGGACAGCAATACAAATGTCTGCCCCTTCAAATACTGCACTATATAAGGGTATAGAGGCGATTCTGAGCACAGCCTGTTTTTTTTTTCAGTGTAAAATTAAGATTTGGATGTATCTGAAGAGTAGGACCTTATGGAATCATTTAACTACCACAGTTTTCTTACTTCTCATGTGAAAAAGAAGTGGGCTTAACTGTATGAAATGTGCACTTGTTGTGTACTTCAATTATTAAACGTATATTTAAAAAAAAAAAAAAAAATACTTGCAGGTAATTGAATATTAATTAAGTAAACGGCATTAAAGTGTACCTGTGTACACTTGTGTAGTTCACCCAAAAAATGTAAATTACCCCATGATTTACTCACCCTCAAGGCATCCTAGGTGTATACGACTTTCTTCTTTCAGACGAATACAATCGGAGTTATATTAAAAAATGTCCTGGCTCTTCCAAGCTTTATAATAGGAGTGAGTGGGCCAAACAAATGCATCCATGCATCATAAAAAGTGCTCCACACGGCTCCGGGGGGTTAATAAAATCCTTCTGAAGCGAAACGTCATGTTTTTGTAAGAAAGAAATACATACCAAAACTTTATAAACCATAATCTCTAGCTTCTGCTAACTGTGAGAGAGTGGCGTTCCAGCGGATGACGTAGGTGTAGTGTAAGCTCTGGTGAGAAGTGACGAACACGGAAGTGCAGAGGAGAGAAAAAAACAAAACACGGTCACAAATTGCACCATGTTTACACCGGACGCAAGCGGTGCAGTGCGGCGCGACAAAATACGATAAATCACTGACAGTAAACTGCTGCCTTGTTCTATTTATGACACACTGACACAAAGTTCAAATGATTTGCAACAGTCGCTTTGTCACGTCCACTGTAGACAGGCTTTGTCACGTCCGGTGTAGACACGGTGTTAGAAGTACAAAATGAGGATTTGTAAAGGAAAATGTGAGAGGATTTCGATATAAGCCAAGAGGAGACTGGTTTTCCTTTGCTGTAAACAAAACTTGGTTGTCGCGAGACTAGCATATTCTCACCGGAGCTTACGCTACACTTACGTTCTACGTCCTCCGCTGGACCCCACTCTCTCGTGAACGTGTGTACGACAGTTAGCGGAAGCCTGAGATTACAGTTTATAAAGTTTTAAATGGATTCATAATGGATATTTTTCTTACACAAAAGCATCGATTCACTTCAGAAGGCCTTTATTAACCCGTTGGAGCCATGTGGAGCACTTTTTATGATGGATTTATGCAGTTTTTTGGGCTTCAAAATCTTGGCCCCATTCACTGCCATTATAAAGCTTGTAAGGACATTTTTTAATATAACTCCGATTGTATTCGTCTGACAGAAGAAAGTCATATACAACTAGGATGGCTTGATGGTGAGTAAATCATGAGGTCATTTACATTTTTGGTTGAACTATCCTTTTAAGAAGTGACAAATTTTCAATACCTAATATTCTTTTGTCATGCTTTACAAAAGTACACAAGTTTTGATGTGTTGACAAACATACTACAACACATGTAAAGTATTTAATTATCATTTTAACTCTAGTGTAATATATGATATTACAATTAAAGTTAAAAAATTTTGGACGTAGTAAACTGCAAATTCATTGTTACAAGTTTGTGATTACAAATATACTAAAACACATGACATAAGTTTCAATAGATATGACATTAAAGTATATTTTAGTTTCAACATAAATGCTTCATGCATTTAGAAGTAAAGTTTATCCATAAATGACAGAATTACGAAATTACATATAAAAATGTACTCAAGTCCTACTAAAGTGAGTCAAAAACACCCTTAAGTTTTTAATTTAATATAAAATAACATTCAATTAAGTGTCTGAAAATGTTACATTCAGCTCACACTTAACCCTTGTGCATCAATAAAAAAAAGTTACACTTAGGTCCATAGTGGACAGAAATGTCCATGTCAAAAAAAAGGTCATAAAAATTTGAAGCTTGGGAGCAGAGACTTAAGTGTGGTCTCATTTTAAAGAAGACCCATGGCAGATTATTGTTGAAGTAAAAAAAGTTTAAAATGTGAAACCAAAAAAAAAGTTATGCAGGTTTAAGTTTATGAAAATGATTTATGAACAATTTTTATATTTTATTTTATTAATATTTTATATATGAAACATGTTGAATTCTAACCCTGCTAGAAAATCAAAGCCATAAATCTAAACAAGTTGTGTTCCAAATTTGAGGTTGATATCTCAAAAAATGAGCTTTTAGTAAAATTTTGTTTGGGCGCAGTACCAAATTTTCCCCATTAGATGCCAGCAAAACTCTGGTGCACACAGTGGTTGGATTTGTGATTTGCAGTAGAGTCTCTCTCTCTCAATTTTTACAAGAACACACACACAATTTTTTTTATGACACACATACAAACCACACTCTGACATCCATACCAACACACCTACACAATTATAGCTGCATTATTTATCCAATTGGTTCTATAATATGCAGAAGCAGAAAACAGGAATAAAGTGAGTATTTGCTTTATAGACCCTTTATAGACCAAACCTGAAAAAATGGCACCATCTGGTAAAAATTTTAATTTTGAAGCCTTGCCAACAGAATGAAAGCCTATTAACAAAAATTGCATCATTTTACAGTTAAACGGCACTGCGATTAAAAATAGCAGTTTTAATGGGTTTCAATGGGGACATTTTTGTCCTTAAGGTCCTGAGTGTGAGTATTTTTTTGTATGGATGGTAAAATTGATTTTTTTTAAGGAAATGAGGGTGAAATATTAAAATTCCAATAAAAATAAACACCTGAGCCAAAATTTATGCAGTTGGCATTAATACAGGCACACTTATAAAAAAAAACAAAAAACTGAAATGGACAAAAATGTCCATAAGGTCACACAAGGGTTAAGTGTACTATTTTTAAGTATTATTTAAATAATCTTTTTAAAAGTATGCTAAAGTGTACTTATTTTCTCAAGGGTTGTGTTGCTGTATTTCCTGTTGAAACAGGAAGTTGGGTCAGAATATAACAAAGTGCTCATCCCCTTTTAATTGTATAGCATTTGTATACATACTTGCTAAATGCTAAAGCTTGTAAGAGGCAGGCAGTATATAATGTGTAGTAAATCTGCTAAAAGTTTATTTTTGTCAACTCAGGAGCTATTAACTTAGCCTCAAAGCTAAGATATTAGCTAAAAACTCTAATTTTGATTTGAACACTGAGTCAAACGTGAGTTAAAAGAGGATAGCACTGTATTACCTCTCTGTAAGAGCACAAACTACACAAAGATGGACTCTGTGGCTTGTTTTATCTCCAGTCATAATAGCTTTGTCTCCTGTAGCGATCTGACAAAAGCCCCAGGAGTGATCAGGAGTGCAGGTAACAGTAGCACAAACGCTGCCGTGCACTAAGAGGTAAGAGATATAATGGCCACTGGTCAAAGTAAAGACTGGAACAGTGTTGGATGAAGGCATGAAATGTGACAAGGTACTTCAGTGAAAGAAACAGCTGTTAGCAGGAGAGTTAGGTGATGAGAGAGGCTGTCAGTGCTTACTGCTGTTATTCATGAACCTGAAAGCAGCTCTGTATAAGTATAATTATGAAAGTCATATCTATTACATAACAAACTGGCTGTTACACGGTCTTAGGAATGGTGCTTGACCGTGTTTGTGAGGAGTTAGTTCTTGTTTTTCATTTAACAGGATGACATGACACCTGCCTCCTACATTCGCACATACAAAACCAATGCAATATTTATGCACAGTAAACAGAGCAAACTGAGGGACCCCATATGCACTACATACTGGTTGCCAGGGTCCAAATTTAACACGGGTCGAGCACAAAATACAAGACAACATGTAATTCACAGAACTAAAAACAGTTAGACTGGTCAACAGGCTAATGTTTTTTTAAGAAATGCAATATAATGCATTGCTTAAAGGTGAAATTACATTTCTGTGCTGGTAAAAACCACCTCCAAAAATCATCAGTGTTTCACAGCTAAATAATTTCACAAAAGTATGTATCTTTAAAATGCAAAGTGCAGTTTCACATACCTGTATTTGAGTGCCTTCACCGACCATTAGCAGATGTTCTCCATTTTGGACCCTGCTAATGACTGATTGTAGAATATGTTATTAAAGGTGCATTTATTTCTGTATTTTTCATTTCTTTTTTATGTTGTTTTATGTGTATGCAGTCACCTTGAACCTTTACTGACACCTGGTGGTGTGGATGCAACATCACATAAGAGCTCAATGATGTCTTTGTAATTTTCCCAGTCAGACATGATTCATTTATCCCATATGACATGCTATAGGGGTTTGATGCTACTGATATAACTGTATAGTCTTCATACTGATTATACCTTTAATCACCTTATAGCCTATCTATATCAATATATATTTTACATATTTTACATGCGCAGCCATTAAAAGGCTTGAGATCAGTAAGATTTCTTTTTTTTGTTAAAGAATTTTCAAGGATGCATTAAATTGATCAAATAAATCAGAACTGACAGTAAACACATTTATACAAAATATTCATATTTCAAATACATTCTGTTCTTTTTATTCATTAAAGAATCTTGAAAGAAAAAACCCCCCACAAAAACAGCACAACTGTTTTCAACATTGACAATAAAAAAAGTTTCTTGAGCAGCAAATAACTGTAAATAAAACATAAATAAGTAAATAAAACAGAAATAATTTTCAAATAATAAGAATATTTCACAATATTACTGTTATTGCTATGTATTTTTCATCAAATAAATGCAGACTTAGCTGATGAACTGGAGATTTTCTCCAAAAAAACCTCCATCTTTTATCGCTGAAGGAAGTCATTAAATTTACAGATGCTAAAGACAAGTTTTATGACGTTTACAATCTCTGGCTCCTTAGAAGGACTGTCAAGAGTGACAAATAAATATACTGAAATGTATTTGAAGCTAAGTGTACTACAAATACATTTACATATGTATGTACATAATAAAAAAATACCCTGCAATTGTACTTTTAGTGTACTAAACTGATATACAGTGCCCTCCACTAATATTGGCACCCTTGATAAATATGAGCAAAGGCGGCTGTGAAAATAAATCTGCATTGTTTATCCTTTTTATCTTTCATTCCAAAAATTCACAAAATTCCAACCTATCATTGAAGTAAAACAATTGAAAATGGGGGGAAATCTCATTGTGTAAGAAATACTTTCTCTAGTTCATGTTGGCCACAATTATTGGCACCCAATTATTGCAATGTCCTTTTCCCAGGGTAACAGCTCTGAGTTTTCTCCTATAATGCCTGAAGAGTTTGGAGAACACCTGATAAGAGATCAGAGACTATTCCTTCATACAGAATCTCTCCAGATCCTTCAGATTCACAGCTCAATGTTGGTGCTCAATGTTGGTGCTTCTCCTCTTCAGTTCACCTCACTCATTTTCTATAGGGTTCAGGTCAAAGGACGGGAATGGCCATAGCAGAAGCTTGGTTTTGTGCTCAGTGACCCATTTTTGTGTTGTTTTTGAGGTTTGTGTTTGGATTATTGTCCGGTTGGAAGATCTAAACATGGCCCATTATAAGATTTCTAACTGGGTCAGTCACTTATTGATTTTTTATATGTTGGTATTTGATAGAATCCATGATGCCATGTGTCTAAACAAGATGTTCAGGACCTCCAGCAGAAAAATAGGCCCACAACATAAAAAATACAGCAGTATATTTCATTGTACACATGGGGTACTTTTTTATCCCTGTGTGCACCAAACCCATCTTGAGTGTTTGCTGCTAAAAAGCTCATTTTTTAGCTTCATCTGATCATAGAAGCCAGTCCCATTTGAAGTTACAGTCATGTCTGATAACTGAATATGCTGGAGTTTGTTTTTGGATGAGCTAGGAGAATTTTTCTTGAAACCCTCCCAAACAACATGTGGTGATGTAGGGACTGTTTGACCATTTTTTTCTAATGTTTTCTGACCCCGAGACTCAACTATATTCTGCAATTCTACAGCTATGATCCTTGGAGAGTCTTTAGCCACTCAAACGCTCCTCCTCACCGTGCATTAGGACGATATAGACACACGTCCTCTTCCAGGCAGTTTCGTAACATTGTCTGTTGATTGGAAATTCTTAATTATTGCCCTGATGGTGGAAATGGGATTTTTCACTGCTCTAGCTCTTTTCTTAAAGCCACTTCACTAATTTGTGAAGCTCAATTATCTTTTGCTGCACATCAGAAATATATTCTTTGGTTTTTCTCATTATGATGGATGATTAAGGGAATTTGGTCTTTGTGTTCCTCATATTTATAATCCTGTGGAACAGGAAGTCATGACTGGACGATTTCATGCTCCTAGTCACCCTGGTGTGCTAAAAAAAATAAAATATGAATGGAATATACTTCAGAGATATTTTACTCTCAAGAATTTCTAGGGGTGCCAATAATTGTGGCCAACATCCATTGGAGAAAAACATTTATTTCATCATGAGATTTTCTCCCCACTTTCAATTGTTTTACTTCAATGATAGGTTAGAATTTTGTAAATTTTTTGAGGGAAAGATCAAAAGGATAAACAATGCCGATTTATTTTCACAGCTGCCTTTGCTCATATTTATCAAGGGTGCCAATATTAGTGGAGGGCACTGTACTTAAAGCCTGCTACAACTAACAACTAATGTTGTACTTAATGCACTTTAATTGTGCGGAAGTAGTGCTGAAGTCCAACTAAAGATATACTGAAGTATATTTGATTGTGCTAAAGTTGAACTATTGCAAGTATACTTCAGGTACACTTTAAATATCTTGCTTTTCAAGACCGATATAATTCAAAGATCATATCCTCCTCAATAGTGACATTAAAACACATTTTAGGCTTTATATTAGGAAATGTGATACAACAAATTAAGTTTAATTATCATTTTTATTTTGGTAAGTCTCAAGTGATATGTCAGTAAATATGTTAATATATTTGAACTATACTTAGTATGAAATAAATGTATTTAAAATACATAACTTTTTTAACTAGGACGGTCAATCCAGTTGAAATGATGGATGTAGACATTTGTGTGTATGTTTGTGTTTGTGAGAGAAAGATGACTATAAGGAATGCAACTACTCAGTATGCCATGTCTTCATTCATGTGTGCTTCTCTGTGTGTACGTGCATGTCACACATACTTGTCAACACATGCCTAAGTGGAAATGTAAAAATATGTCAGATGCATTTTAACAACTCAGTGTCACCAGGTTATAGACGTAACTGCTCATTTTATGGCTGACATAAATCACTGGAGTACTGAGAGACATTACTTTTTCTTACACCAGAAATAACTCAAGATGCACATAAACAGATACTGTGTGTAAAAAAAATTAAAAGTTTTTAGGATTATTGTGATGTTTTTAATCAGCTGTTTGGACTCTCAATCTGACGGCACCCATTCACTGCAGAGGATCCACTGGTGAACAAGTGATGGAATGCTATGTTTCTCCAAATCTGTTCTGATGAAGAAACAAACTCATCTACATCTTGGAGTAAATTTTCATTTTTGGGTGAAATCTTTCTTTAACAGTCGAACAATTTGCATTATATTGATTCTAAAAAGTATTAACATCATTGTGATATCAATCAATTATTGCTAGCTGTATGTGTTGACATCTTTCTGTAAAGATTTGAGGAGATAAACTGGGCTGTATGACGTATGGCTCACACATGGAGGAGGCTGCTCGGTTTATATACGGTAGATCTGTACCGCTGACAGCTTGTTCTCACCACATCTACGCTTCAAATGCTTTTTTTCTCAGCAGGGAAGACTTTCTGCCCGAGCTTAATGCTTAGTTTGGAATGAATGTGTTTAATTTAGTTGGGAGATTTGGTGTTGTAATCCACGTCTTGGCTAAACAGAAGATTCTTGAGATTAAAGAGGAATACATTTGTTGTGGGTGATTTGGAAGCAATTTAATTTTAGCTCTTCAAAAATGTAACTTTTACAATTCTATCTGAATAGTCTGTATAAATACTTTAGATAAAAAAAAATATTATTATTGCTTGTTTAAGACTTAATTTTTAACAAGCATGGACTACAAACAAGTAATATGGAATATATACACTTCTGTTCAAAGGTTTTATTTTTTACCCTTAAAGAAATTAAAACTTTTATTCATTCAGATTAAATTAATTCATTTATTAAATATTAATTACATTTTAAAATATATTAAAATAGAACATTTTTATTATTTTTTTAATCAAATAAATGCAGCCTTTGCCAAAAAAAAAAAAAAAAAGAAGAAAAAGAAAGAAAACCCTTAAAAATGTTAGTGTAACTTAAAAATATCAATGACTAGAAAAATTAAATTAAAATTAATGCCATTATACTCTTATAACTCATCAATGAAATCCACCAAATGAGGCCACCATTATTATTATTATTTTTTATTAAATACTCTGCAAGAAAATGTATGGTTATTGAGTCAAAATAAATAAATAAAATTAGCATAATTTTAGTTGTGCTGTATAACTTTATTAAATATAATGTTTTGGACACGTTTTTATTGAAACCCTATAGGCCTACATGAAGTATATTTGTATAGAATTAATGTGACTGTTGGTTTAAAATCATTATAAGAGAGAAATTCAAGTGAGACATTCCTGCTCACAAAAGACAATCTAAGTCAGAAAACCCACTGACCTTCATATCATTTAATACAGAGACATTGTGCATTTCAAAATGGCTAAACACACCCATCTAAATGGCCAATGCAGAAAGATGTTTGTCTTTATTCTTGTGTTTTCACAATTGAGCCACTGTTTGCTGTTGACTCCGGTGTGCTGTCTTTCACAATGTGAAGTTTGTGCAAAGACTGCTGGTTTTGGCCTCATAGGTCTGCTCCACTAACCAGATACACCGAGCCAAAAATAACCAAGATCTCCCTTTGCACGAAACTCAACCATCTCAACCACTAGTCTGTGCAGATACACGGAACTTTCCATCAAAGAGACTCGTTAAAGATGGAGTGAACTCATGAAAGTTTAACGAGTCAGGAAAAAATCCTCCGAAACATTTGAGCTGGCACTAAACCAGCCTTCGAATATCAGTCACATGAAACTGTTGTGGAAAAGGTGCATTAAAAAAGTAATGATTAAGTTGTCATGACAAGGAATACACGGATGAATGAGTTAAAATAAACAGTAAATATAATATAATGCGTGACCCTGGACCACAAAACCAGTCATAAGGGTCCAAAAAAAATCTAAATATTGAGCAAATCGCCTTTAAAGTTGTCCAAATGAAATTCTTAGCAATGCATATTACTAATCAAAAATGAAGTTTTGATATATTTACGGTAGGAAATTTACTAAATATCTTCATGGAACATGGTCTTTACTTTTATTTTTGGCATAAAAGAAAAATCAATAATTTTGACCCAAACAATGTATTGTTGGCTATTACTACAAATATACCTGTGCTACTTATGACTGCTTTTGTGCTCCAGGGTCACATATACGCAATGTGATTTTGTAACATTAAGAAATTGTATTACATTATTCACTGGTATTATTGTAGGACTTTACTTTTCATTATATCAACCAGAATTAAATTAAATTAAATTAACCCAGAAATAAACTGTCTGAGAGAATATCATTTTCAGCTGGAAACATACATATGCAAACATTAAACTGGGATTGAGGATTTTCCTTTCACTAAACAATCTCCTCAAAACACATTATGAATGATAATGGCAAGGATTGTGTAACAATGTATTGTTTGTAATCTCAGCCTTATTCCTAGAAGAACTGGCTTTCATGGCCAAAGAGCTGTGCATCATTTCACAAAGAGCTGGAACAGACATTCACAGTTCACAGAACTATAAATCTGTCTAATGGAAAACTACATCTGGGAGGTTCAGTGTGGGACTGTCACTCAAACTCAGTAAATAGTACCATATAGGACCTTTGTGGTCACTCAGTTACAAGATAGGTTACAGCGATCTCAGCATTTTAACAACCAGCACAACTGTAACTCTTTTACATGTTGTTGAACTTGTGGCAAATTCATACAAATTGAGTTGGAAGAAAATGTAAGGCTTTCAGAGAAAAAAAAGCACACCCCTCACCCCACCCCAAAACCATACCATCATGGCATAAACAGATCGTATGAATACATATGAATTAGATCATACAAAAACGAGATACATACACAAGTACACCAGAGACAACCAGAGTTATTATCATTAACTAAAACTAAAGGTAAAACTAGGCACAGAAAAAAAAACATTGTCACTTGAAACAAATTAAACTGAAACAAACAAACAATAAATAAATAAACTTAATTTATTTCAGCTTGTTGCCAAGGCAACATTTCTCATTTTCATTGATGAAAATGATTTTTCATTGATTTTATGGATGATCGTTTTCATAACTTGAAGTAATAAATAAACTAAAACGTATAACTAAAATTGAATAATAATAATAATAATAATATAGAATATTGATAAATATTAATAATAAAAACAATATATTTACATTCATGCATATAGCAGATGCTTTTATCCAATTAGGAACAAAGGCAATTAGACACAGAGCCAACAATATTCATAATATACAATGGTCTATTAGACAGCTAAATTACATAAAAATGACAAAAGCACAAAACAAAATTACTGAAACTTTAACTAACAAACAAAATAAAATCTAATTCAAAATAGTAACAACAACTATAATAGTAGCCTGTTGCGAAATCTGGTCTTCACCCACTGACATATTATTCAACTGACCTAATAGAATATTATGAGGCTTCAAGGGGGTTTCCAGTAAATGAGTACTGTAAATGTGAGATTGCCTTGCTGATTACTGTCTGTAAAGAACAGCAAGATTTTGGCCATGACTCTGGACTCGTGGACTTTGACTTGTTGACTGGTCACTGGACGCAATGCGATACACAGAGATTGTGATCAAGCAGACAAGAGACCCAGCTGAAATTCTTTCTTGTTTCTTTCTGCTAAACTTAGTCTCTTCACATTAATCTTTAACAACACTTGACTTACAGTCCCACGTCAAATGAATCAAACTGATGATGATGGAAAAAGTGATGTAATAATGGAATTTAATCAAGAAAAACAAAAGTAAACAAGTATATTTGCATGAGTTTAAACTAACTTTTACTGTTCGTTAAAGTGTGAATGTTTAATATTTTTGGTTTATAATATTTTTATTTGTTACATTTTAATTATGTATGTATATGTTTTTATGGCAGTTTGAGGCTGATATTATATTATATTATATGCTCCTGTACTTTGGGTTTGTGAGTATTGCGGTACAGTAGCGCTGGTTGTTTTCATTCATCAGTGGGATTGAGGTCTGTGTATTTCACTGCCAGAGAATGTAGGTCATGTTCATGAGGATTTCCCTCCACTGAGAGACGCTTCTAGACAGCAGGTACACTGATGTGCTTTTAATAGTGTTTCACTCATTCTCATCCCTCAAGAGGCCTTAATGCCCACTGTCACGTCAACAAAAGATGAAGTGAGGCCTTTACTATGTGTTACTGTAATACAGTAATGAAAACCACCCTGTCTAAACATTATGTTTGTGTGTGCATGTGTGTGTGTGTGTGTGCGTAAATACAATTAAATTATAGTATACTGTATAAATTCATAGTATACTGTATTTTATCCATAAACATTTCAAATGATAATATGCTACATTATTGTCAGTCTGATATTTTATTATTACTGATTGAGATACTATTATAGTTTTTACTATTTTGAATCAGTTTTTATTTGTATGTATCCATTTTCATTTTTATTTTTGTTGAAGTTTTAGAGCTTATTATTTTATTTATTTTTTCAGTTTTAGTTTTATTTATTATATTACTCAAGCTGAGAAATGCGAAATCTTACCTTGTAACCTAGCTGAAATTAAAAAAGTTAGTATTTTTTTTTCAGTTAATGTTTCTATTTTTAAAAGTATTGAATATGTTTTTAATTTTAGTTTGTTTAATATATATATATATATATATATATATATATATATATATATATATATATAATTATTGTTATTATATAATGTGTCACACTAAATGTATATGGTTATGTCAAACAAATTGCATTCTCCTGTACGTTTTATGAGAAAATGGATGAGGTTTTGTTTAAACTGAATAAATACATTTAAAAATAACTTGTTTTGTTTGTTTGTTTTGCTTGTTTGTTTGTTTCTTAATCAAATACAACTTTTTGGTTCCCTATACTGTAATATTTATATAATCTTTAAAAAAACACAGACTGTCTCTGCAAGTCAGAAAACCCAGTGACCCCAGCAACACTGTGCATTTTAAAACAGCCAAGAAAGATATATTAAAAATATATTAAACATTACTTCGATGGTATTTATATTGATGCATAGCATTCTGGGATACATTACCTGCGAAGTGTGCTCCACTGTATGCCTCACATTTCCAGTATTCCATGCTTACAGAAAATGTGAAGAGTATACACAGCAAAATGATTATTGGAGCACATTTTACAAATGTAAAAAAATACTGTTTGACTTTCTACTTCAAAATTCCACATTTAATTCAATGTGAATTATTTGTAAAACTTACATTTATGCATTTAGAAGACACTTTTATCCAAAGCGACTTACAGTGCATTCAGGCTATACATTTTTTTCTTTTATCAGTATGTGTGTTCCCTGGGAATTGAATCCACGACCTTTTGCGCTGCTAACACAATGCTCTACCACTGAGCCACAGGAACAGTACAGTAACAGAAATTTGTACAGTACAGTACAGTACAGTGCAGTACAGTACAGTGAAAATTGTTTCTACACCAGTTCAGTGCACTACTGCATAGTACAGAAATAGTATGCTATTCCAAGCACAGCCTCACATGACAGTGGGAACATGAGAAACAGAGTGAAGTCAGTCTTTTTCATTCTTCACTTCTGCTTACCTGTTCTCATGTAGAGCCCATCTGAGGACAGAGACGGTCACGAGTCATGGCTGCTTAACATTTTATAGCTCTCCACTTTATCACTCTTTCTTCACATGACAACCGCCCATGTGTTTTGCTCTTCTAACTGTATGTCTGTCTCTGTGTGTGTGTGTGTGCCGTCCATCTGTTTCCACTGTGTCTGCAGCCCCAGATGCACCATTCATCATTCTAAAGGTCATCTATCTTTCTCCTTCGCTCCATGTTTTCTTAATCTGTCCTATCTTCCACACCTGCCCAATCAGTACAGTTCAATAGCTTTCTATTGTCATCTCTGCCTTCCTAATAACAGCATGGGAGACGCCAAGCTCGTGCCACACGAACCCAAACTCAGTCCAAAACCTAAGTAGGCATTATTGTATGCAATTATAGACAAAAATACTGTCCCTAAATTATAATGCCAACTAAGATGGATTCCCCATAGATTCCCTAAAAGAGTATGCCTGAATTCTTAGTATTCATAAAACAGTAGGAAAAAGATACCCGGATGACTTGTAAAAAAAGAAATGCATTTATGCATACTTATTACGGAAATAATATACTTATATACTTAATATACTAATTGTTGTGCACTGAAAAAAGTGATTCAGGAGGATCACGTGACCCCTCGACGGTGATGCACGCTCACTTTGCCAAATATTTTACGATCCTGTCAGTAAAATTTGAACCACTCTGCATTTAGACCCATCATGAGTACTAAGGCAGACAAAGGAGATCGGAAAAGAGAGATTGAACAATCGCCAATGAAGAAAAAATTCAGAGATTCAGCCATCTCCAGTGAAGACTGGACAGTGCTATTGCTAACCGCATTGAACTAGCATTTAAAGAACACCAAAGCACTTTGAATTCGGTTGTGAAATCGGCAGTAAGAGATGCGATGGACTCTGTGCTGATTCCAGCATTGCGCGAACTGCGTGAGGACATACAAGCGACCAATATGTCTGTTAAAGAGCTAAGAGAGGAGTTTGAAGCCATAGCTACCAAGACAAAGCAGACACGACCATAATCATTGTATTTCATTATACACTGATGATATTATTCTATATTTAGACCACTTTGATGTTTCAGTATCTAGTGTAATTAAGGAATTTGATAATTTTAGTAGCCTATCAGGATATAAAATAAATTGGAGCAAATCTGCTCTAATGCCAATTAACAATGTTAAGGTTAATTTTTCTATTCCCTCATTTATCCCTGTTAAGGAATCTTTCATCTATTTGGGCATTACCATATATAAAAACATTCATAAGATTGCCAGAGACAATTTTAATAACATTTTAGTTAAGGTCAAAAATGACATTCAAAGATGGAAGAATCTTAAAGTCTCTCTCCAAGGAAGAATCTCCACTGTTAAGATGAATTTGTTACCTCGATTTAATTTTTTTTTCTCTATGCTACCACTTTCTCCCCCTCCAGGTTACTTTAAGGAGATCAACTCCATAATTTCTAAGTTTATCTGGAATGATAAATGTCCCAGAATTAAACTTACCACATTTAACATACTAATAGCGCAGGAGGACTGGCTGTACCAAATTTTGAATTATATTATTGGTCGTTCCAGCTTAAGGCCCTTCATAATTGAGTTGATCCTCAATCTACAGTTTCATGGAGGGTGATTGAAACTGACAAGGTTAAACCAAATAGACTTCAAGATATTTTATTTACTGGCACAGGAAAAAAGGGGATAATTATAAATTTGGTCCGGTTGTGGCTAACTCTGTTAAAATCTGGAAAACGGTTGAACGTCAGATAGGTGGACCCTTCAAATTCTGTAACAGTACACCTTTATGGCACAATTTTAACTTTGTATGTGGAAATCGTCCATTTGTCCAACCCTCTTGGTCCTCTTTAGGTGTGAACACGTGCGGTGATATATATGATAACCAGGGCCTCTGTTCATTTCAGGCATTGAGAACCAAATTTTGTCTACCAGCATCTGCATATTTTGTTTTTCTTCAATTACGTTCTGCTCTCAAAGCGTATGGCGTTCCTTGGTCTTCTTCCATTTCCTCTCATCCTATGCGGGACTGGATTGCACCATCTGCTGGTCGGCCATCTGTTTCCTTAATATATAATAAAATTATTGATTGTATTACAAAACCTCTTTCTATTCAAACTATTTGGAATAGGGAATTATCTGACCTTAATTTATCTGTCGACTGGGAGAGAGTGTGGTCTAATCTCAGTTTAACATCTAAAAATCTGGCTCATCGGCTTATTCACTTCAAAGTCATTCATAGAGCATACATAACTCCTTACAAAATATTTAAAATGAAACTGCAGTCAAATTTGAACTGCCAAATATGTAACACTACATCATCGGGCACTTTTCTGCATATGTTTTGGGAATGTCCTGTCGTCATCAGTCTATGGACACATGTAAACCTGGTTTTGTCATCATTACTGAGAATTGATTGGTCTGTTAACCCAAGTTTATGTCTTCTTAATGATGATTCTGGTCTCTGTATTAGTTCAATGCAAAAGAGAATGTTGTTTGCTGGTTTTACAGCTGTGAAGAAGACAATAATTCAGAACTGGTTTACACCACACATGTGTAGAGAGGCATATTGGATCCGTAGCCTCCTGCAAATTGTCTCATGTGAATGTACAACGGCGCGAGTCGGTGGGGCCAGGCCTTCAACCATTGAGGCTTGGCAGTGTTTTTTACTGAATATACGTGATTATTTAAAGGAGTAACTTTTGTGTTCTTGTTGTCCTTCCCTCTCTCCCTCCCTTTTGATTGAACCTTGAGATGTTGAGTATGTGTCTGCTGTTTTGTTTTGTCTTATTTTGGATATTATGTTGTGTTGTTTGTGAAAAAAATGAAAATAAAAAAATTGTTGATAACAAAAAAAAGAAAAAAGTGATTCATTGAATTTACTATTTTTTTTTACGGTAAGTGGTTGAAAACTATTTATTTTAGCTACATTTAAAAAAAAAAATGGAAAGTTAGTCAACTAAATTTGTTTATTTAAATGTAGCTCAAATAAATTGATTGCAACCCCTTACCTTAAAAAAATAGTAAGTTCAATTAATATTTTTTTTTCAGTGTGTGATTTTTACAATTAAACATATTATAGTTTAAGCTTATATTAAATGCAAATAGTGCTTTTTGACCCACTTAAGCATGACTGAAGTACAACTTTATATGTAATTTCATAATTTTTATTTCTATTGTCTTTTATAATGTACTGCCAGTGAATGGGTGCCGTCAGAATGAGAGTCCAAACAGTATAATTCACACGACTCCAGTCCATCAATTAATGTCTTGTGAAGCATTTGTAAGAAACAAATGCATCATGATGATGTTTTAAAGTGTTTCTTCTGGCTAAAATACAAGTCTATAAGCTGTAATAATGCTTCCTCCAATGAAAAAGTTGTCTTATCTGAATCAGGAGAGAAATATGCACAGATCAAGCACTGTTTACAAGAGAAAACAGTCTAAAACAGTCCTAAACAAATATGTGGGTGGGTTTTGATGTGAGAGGGTGACAGCAGATTAACTTTTTCACTGGATTATGGATTCATATTTTGGCCATAATATATGTGATGGTTTAAAGTTGGTTAAAAACATCTTCATGATGGATTTGTTTCTTACAAACACTGGCTTTTCACTTCACAAGATGTTAACTGATGGACTGGAGTGGTGTGGATTACTTGTGGATTATTGTGATGTTTTTATCAGCTGTTTGGACTCTCATTCTGACGGCACCCATTCACTGCAGAGGATCCACTGGTGAGCAAGTGATGTAATGCTACATTTCTCCAAATTGTTCTGATGAAGAAACAAACTCATCTACATCTTGGATGGCCTGAGGGTGAGTAAATTGTCCGCAGATTTTTTTTTTTGGGTACACTATTCCTTTAAGTGTCCAAAAACATTACATTCAATTCACTTAAGTGAATTATGATCACAATAATCAATTATAATGCTCTGAATGATCTGTTTAAGGAAACACTACTAATCTCATGATCAATTGTCAATTAGATTTATGCATGCTATTGTTTATTGACTTAAATACAGAAGGCATGATGTCCCCTTTAGCTCCCTGGCTGACCAACATCAAGCAAATCTTACATTAGTGTTAACCTACTTCTGAATAATTAAACTACTGGAGTTGAGTTGAACTAATGTGAATTATTCACTTGGGTGACTTAGAGGTAACATGGTGTTTCCTGACCTATATCTGCTTGAAAGATGCCAAAAAGACACAGGATCTCACGATAAGCCCTATATTGACTTGCGTACGGTCTCTTAAGGGAATTTAAGTTGAATATCTGCTCTACCACAGTCTTTGTAAGCACAGGTTATGTTTCGCCAGCCAGATTGAATTCTACTGTGATAGGCCTCTGCAGTCATCAAGTTGTCAAGTGTTTTGATGTTATCGGAATGGAACGGAATAAGTAAAGAAGGTGTCCGACAGTTTGTCAATTTAAAGGATGGTCAGGAACTAACCGAGGCTAGTCTGATGAATGGATCCGACTGCACTGTAAATATTGATTGATTATATAGAATTAGTTTTAGAGAGGATTTTGAAGCAGGTACTGTGATACTGAGTTCACAGACACTTCTAGAGCCTGTGATGATGGAGATGTTTGTTCATCATAAGCATAAGGAGAATGAAATAACCAAATATTTTACATGAGGCATGTTGTAGAGAGAAATTAGAGAAGCTTCATATGAAAACACGTGGGAAGTCATGTGATAACACATCCCACATGGTTTTTGCAATGCAAATGAGTTTCTTTTCATTGAGGATATATATATTATATATATATATATATAAACTGAACTTTCTCAATAATCCAATACAGGTAAACAAAGATGCATTTATGTCCAGGAAACAGGAGAGAAAACCATGTGAGGTTTTTCTGTTCAGAATGCAAAGAAAATTAAGTTTGAATAAATAGCGCCATCATGTGGAGAGTCTGCAATTACATCATGTGGCACATATGTAGTTTGCTAATTGTTGTTTTTTAATGTCTACAAAAAATATATATATATATATATATATATATATAATATACAGTGCACAGCATAAATGAGTACACCCTCTGAATAAATATAAAATATGTATTTTCTTAATGATCACAAATATAATTCATGGAAAGATGGCAAAATTGAAATGTATTAATCATATACTTAATAAAAACGACAAAATATATGCCAACATTTTCTGTAAGATAAGTAAATTAGCCAATTTAGTTTAAATGAAGGACTGCAGAAATGAATACACCCTAGATTTAATTCAGCAAATGTATAATATTCTAGTACTTAGTATGTCCTCCAGAACTTTAAGT
>CM041816.1:9866185-9871185 GCA_023376895.1 Aspiorhynchus laticeps
GACATTTTCTCCGAAGAGATACGCTTCTACGAGCTCGGGGAGGAAGCCATGGAGAAATTTCGAGAGGACGAGGGCTTTATAAAGGATGAGGTGCGTCCTTTGCCCGCTAATGAGTTTCAGAGACAGGTGTGGCTGCTGTTTGAGTACCCAGAGAGCTCGGGTCCGGCCAGGGGCATCGCGATCGTCTCGGTGCTGGTCATTTTGATATCCATTGTCATCTTTTGTCTGGAAACGTTACCCGAGTTCAGGGACGACAGAGAACCGACCACGGTCGCGCCGCTGGCGAACGCAACTCTCCCGTTCTTCACCAGTCCCTTCTCTGACCCGTTCTTCGTGGTGGAGACTCTTGTGCATCATCTGGTTCTCCTTTGAGCTGCTCGTGCGTTTCTTCACGTGCCCCAGCAAAGCCACGTTCTCCAAAAACATCATGAACATTATTGACATTGTGGCCATCATACCCTATTTCATCACTTTGGGGACCGAGCTCGCGGAAAGGCAAGGCAACGGCCAGCAGGCGATGTCCTTGGCCATTCTTAGGGTCATCAGACTGGTGCGCGTGTTTCGGATTTTCAAACTCTCGCGGCACTCCAAAGGGCTCCAGATTCTGGGGCAAACGCTCAAAGCCAGCATGCGAGAGCTGGGCTTGCTGATCTTCTTTCTTTTCATCGGGGTCATCTTATTCTCGAGCGCAGTCTACTTCGCCGAGGCTGACGATCCCGACTCGAGTTTCAGCAGCATCCCTGATGCGTTTTGGTGGGCGGTGGTTACCATGACGACCGTGGGATACGGCGACATGCATCCAGTCACCATAGGGGGCAAAATCGTCGGCTCCCTGTGTGCGATCGCGGGCGTGTTAACTATCGCTTTGCCGGTGCCAGTCATCGTGTCCAACTTCAACTACTTTTACCACCGAGAGACTGAGGGAGAGGAGCAGGCGCAGTACCTCCACATCGGCAGCTGCCAGCCTCTGTCCTCCTCCGAGGAGCTCAAGAAGACGCGGAGCACGTCGTCGCTCAGCAAGTCGGAGTACATGGTCATCGAGGAGGGCGCCTTCAAGCAGCCCAACTTCCCCGCCCAAAACAACCAGAACTGCGTGAACATTAAAAAGATGTTCACAGACGTGTAGGCTCTTCTAGTCCGCCTGATGCTGGCAACGCTGTAGGTTCGTGTCATGACAGTCAAGTGCTGCTGAGTGTGTCGCCCTCCATTTCCACGCAGAAGTTTAACGCGTCAGTTCCATGCAGTGTTTATCACCTGTTTGATTGAACCATTTTACTGTGAGGAGGATGCCGCTATCGGATTTCAGTCCGTTTGCTGTCTTTAGGGTACGTTCATTCATAAATAGGCAATATGTGATATCCGTGTGGTAAGCCGGCTTAACATCCATTCCTTAAAACTAACTAGCACCTGTTATTATTTTACTAGTAATTTTGATTACAATTAAGTAATACAGCACGGTTTTCAATTGCTATTGTAAGCATTTTCAGATATTAAAACAAAAATTAAAAATTTACTAGTATTTGTTTTGCCAGGATATTATCCTTTAATTTTTACAGACATTTCCTTTAATCCTAAAACACGGTGCAATGAAGTGCAAAATTCAAAGTACAGGTAAAACACCTGTAAAAAAACAACAACAACAATCAATACAGAAAATTGCTTAATATTAATATTAAAACAATACATCATGTCCTATTTTTACAGTTGGTGTATAGGATTTATTTTGAAACAATTTTTCACTCAAAAATTGCTAGTAATTTTCACAAATAGGCATAATTACAAGAAACACTTAATTAAACATGATATTTTCAAGAAGAAAGACTGAAATAGTATTTTCTTAAAAACTCCCCAAAATAAGTGCTTTATTTTATTTATTTATTTATTTATTTTCCCACAGTGCAATAGTGATTATTTCGTTGTTACTGATAACAAATCGTTTGTCATTGAATTATATTGTGTTAATATATCAACTATTCACTTCCGACTAGTAACATTTTATTTTTTATCTATACAGTAGCCATTCTGACTAGTCTTTAAATCTAACGATCTAATATATCTAATGATGTACTGTAAAGAAATATTACACAGGCCTTCTGTTGGAATATATATTTGTGCCTCATAAATAAGTACTGGTATCTAACAAAGATGTACTAAACTGGAATAAATACCAGCAACAATTAGAAATATATCATTGGAAGTGAACAGTTAATATCGGTACCACAAATCCACATAAAATTCAATGACAAAAATATCTTCCAGAAACAATCAAGTTACTTGTAACTTCTGGAATGGTGACATGTAGCGAAAGTAAGAACTAGTATCCAATTCATAGTTTACAAGTGAAATTGAAAACACACCAGTCACTACTGAATGACTTACTCTAAATAAACAAATCGCCTAGTTCACGGGAAAATGTTAAAACGGCTTGCCACAAAGTCAATATTTCGTCAATGACAAGTTAATAGCTATTCTATTCAAATGCACTCATTGCATCGCATAGTACTTTGACATGACATTGCTGGAAACTTAGTCCAGTTTAGGGAGTTTTTACCAGAATAGGGAGGTATTATAATCAGAATAGGTACTTATTATAATGAAGGAAGAGGTAGCCCATTTAAAGGTCTTGTGTATTTTCTTATATAATGGACAAGTGTCGCTCAGATAACATATCACTTGTTGGAATACGTGTCTTAAATGACTAATTTTGTGTGCTTCTATTGTGTATCGTCGTCTCGTCGAGATCAACCAGAGAAAGATGCGTAAGATGCTATGTGAACTTTTTCTCCGTTTGTGCTACCATTCGTGTTCAAAGATCTCAAATTGTTCTGATTTCACACATTCAGAGACTTACTAATGTGTACCGATCACTGAAGACAAAAGGAGGGGAAAGATCAGAGACTGAAAGCGCTTTCGACTGGATACTTCTAATCACGTTGGGGGTGATGCAGTCTCCATAGCGACGATAGGTTCCTCGGTAACCGCTATTGTTGCCATGGCTTTTTTTTTTTTTTTTTTTTGTCAGTAATCCGCCAGAATGTTTTGAAGTCTGGCTGAAGATTCGCGGTATTGCTGGATTTTGTAAACTGGTGAAAATGGATTTTCTCATCTAACCAGAGGGCCATAACAACGACAATACAACAGAGAAATTGTTCTGGAGTAGCCTATCTTCAAAAAAAACCCAACTATTAAGCCACACTCTGGGATAAAGTGCAATACATGTGAAAGTTTCGTCACTGAACAAAACACTGTCCAGCAGGCACAGACTGAAGAGAAAAATGAATGGGTGTGATACACTGATCATTCACAAGAGGCTGCTGTATCTTCGCCAAACGCTCGGAGTAGCGCGCATCTCTATTCTCCCACAGGATGGAAACCCCGCCTTGTCTTAAGAAACAGGTGAATCCTACACCCAGGGCCGTAGCTAGAGGATTGGGGGCCCCCTGAAAAAATATTGATGTGGGCCCCCCACACACACACATATCATATACTGTACAATATACAAGCATGGAATCAAATTGCATGCTTTTTTGTGGTTTTCATAATATCTCAGTTATACAACTAATAAAATATTAGAATTATTCACAGAACATGGGCCTATATAGTATAATTCCTGGATTAAGTGGGGCCCCCTGGGTGGTGGGGGCCCCTAGAATTGTCCCCACCTTTCACCCCACTAGCAACGGCCCTGCCTACACCACATATATTATTATCAGTCATATTAATTCACAGTCAATTTTAGGTCATAATTAGCATAATTATGTCAAAATAGGACTTTTGGTTAATACTTTTTGTTCGCAGGTATGTGTTGGTTTGTTAGACTGCTGCATGCATGAGTTTACTTTTGGCTTCTTATTTCTCATTGTTTAATTTTTTCACGAACACTGGTGGTTTCCATTTTTAGCACTTTAAAGACATTTAAGACATAAAATGCAAATCTGGTGAGGTTGTTTGTTAGGTATGGCATTAGAGCCTTTTAAATGCTGTTTTATCCAAACGTGGTGTAAGAGAGAAAACTGCCCCACCTGAGCTCACCTTGAGTTCACATTGATTTGAAAAGTGTCTCAGTGCTGCCACCTTGTGGCTCAGAACAATACAGTGGCCTTAATTGCATTACGACTGTCCATTTTTAACAACTGTCCAATATTTAAATAACTGAAATCTATATCAGCTGTGTTATTTTAGTGTATCTAATGTAGCCTACTTTTATGTTTTTTTTATATATTTTAAATTCGTTTTTAATTTTTAGATTTTCCGTTTTCATTTGAATTTTAGTTCAATTTTAGTAATTGTTATTTGTTTTTAATTTTGTGTTTTTGTTAGTTCTGTGAGTTTTTGTTTTATTAAATTTGTGTATATAATTGTTATTTCAGTTTTAGTTTAGTACATCAAGTTAAACTAAATAAAAAAGGAAATAGGCTATTGCATGCAACTAGCTAAAAAAATAAGTTGAAATTTTATAAATACATATTATTTTATTTCGGTTAATTCTTATTTTTATTACTTTTATTTCAAGTAAGTAAACATTAATATAAATATAAATTAATGTAAATATATTAATAATAACTATGTTAACCCTGCTTCCTAGGCGCATATATATATATATATATACATATATATATATATATATATATATGTGTGTGTGTGTGTGTGTGTGTGTGTGTAGTCTATATGTATATATATATATATATATATATGTGTGTGTGTGTGTGTGTGTAGTCTATATCATTATCAGATCTATACAGTATATCTATCATTTTATTGTACTTTTAATTATTTTATTACATTAACTTAAACTAAAGAAAAAACAAAAATATTGCTAAAATTATATCAACATATATATTATATATTATTATTATATTATATATATATACAGTATATGTGTGTGCGTGTGTGTACAGTAATGCAATAATAAACGGAAACATTTTATATTCACTACTATTAACAAATATATTTAAAAAAAATGTATATTAACATTCCAATTTTATACATTTGATTTTAGT
>CM041816.1:9876185-10170505 GCA_023376895.1 Aspiorhynchus laticeps
CTATCGATTTCTATCTGAAATTGCATTGGCTACTCTAAAATATGAGACACCAATGTTTCAGGAATTTAGACCACATGCTTATTCGATAACTGTTTTATTCCCTATTTGGGTTTATATGCGAGATTTCTTAGATGCCAGTGTTTTCTGTCAAAGCTATGCAAAGATTTGATTTCAAAAACAGTATCAAAGCTATAAAAAGGTTTCTTGTTATGATTTTAAATCTGTATTTAACCTCAGAATGATCTCAAAGTAAAACAAATAGGTGCTAAAGTTTGATTTTGAGGTGGCAGTGCATTAAAATTAAATTATTATAATCTTAATTCAAGTTATGAAAGATTTTGAAAGTCTGACAGTAATCAGTTTTGAGTACTACTGTAAGCTTAACCCTGACTGCTTTAAATGCTTGAAAATGATTAAGTTAAAAAAGTAATCAAATTTAATCAGTTACATTACTTTAATAAAGTAATTGAAATAGATACACTACTTAATACATTTCAAATAGGGTAATCTGTAATTTATTACATTTCCAAAGTAACCTTCCCAACACCGATCACAATAGTGGCTTTATGTTTTACAACTGTGACATTTGTCATGTAAATGTGACTTTGTCTCATAATTTTACTTCTTGCAATTGTGAGTTAATATCTGTAAATGTAAATGTAAATGTAAATGTAAATATCTCACAATTGCAACTTATCATACAATTTTGACTTTATGTCACAATCGGTCACATGATATTGTGACTACAGTATATCACAGTAGCAGATTTTTATTTTAGAAATTGTGAGTCTTGTAAATGTGACTTTAGTTCTCATAATTGACTTTCTATCTTATAATTTCACTTTATATCTCATAATTGTGAGTAAATTTCTCCATAGTTGAGTGTACAGTATATCTCACAATTGCAACTTAATATTTCACAATTCTGATTCCGATCTGACTTTGTCACAAATGTGAGTTAAAATCTCACAATGATGTTGTTATATCACAACAGCAGCTTTATATTTTAAAGCTGTATGTGTTTTTATTGTAAACGTGACCTTACTTCTCGTCATTTTGACTTTACCGATGTCCTTGCTATGTTTCTGGACCTTGATCGTGTAAGGATCCTTAATTACAGCTGTCAATTAATATCTCACAATCTGACTTAACAGTTCATCTCACAGTTGTGGATTTACAT
This sequence comes from Aspiorhynchus laticeps, assembly GCA_023376895.1. Taxonomy (NCBI): domain Eukaryota; kingdom Metazoa; phylum Chordata; class Actinopteri; order Cypriniformes; family Cyprinidae; genus Aspiorhynchus; species Aspiorhynchus laticeps. The sequence continues at coordinate 9,877,366 of CM041816.1, forward strand.
CTCATAATGATATTGTGACAATATCACAATAGTGACTTTATATTTTACAGTTGTGACTTTGCATGGGTTCAAATCCCACCTCATTATAGGGCAGATGTGGTTTAATGGAGAGTTGGGCTTGCAACCCAAAGGTCGCAGGTTTGAGTCTCGTGCCAGCAATATATATATCGTATATACAAATGTATATACAATATATATTGTAATCAGCACACTACTGTTCAAAAGTTTAGTTTTAATACAAGAATGACAATATTCACAATACAGCACAGCTTCAACGGCCTTGTCACTTTTGTAAAACAGTTACTTCATAGAAAGTATGAGGGCAGAAATTTTCATTAAAACTTTTACATTAAGCAAATTCATAACATGCAATCCTTCTGTCAGACATACTGTATTAGCAAACAGGTGTTTCGTGTCATAACGTTTATGTTTCATTGACCAATCTGCTTCCAGAACTGGAAATATCTGTTTATGATGTTCATTAGAGCATCACTGTGATGCAACAGCAGGATGCAAAGCTACACTGATACCCTTAAATGAAGATAATGTGGTAAAAAATCAAGAGGGAAAACACTATTAAAGTACAGCACTGTTTGTACTATTTCTTTTTCCGTGTTTTTACAGTTCAATGTGCCTTTGAAAAAGCCATGTGTACTGCAGTGGCCCAGTTGCATGACCTTCAAGTGCTGCAGAGAATCTTTTAGTTCAAGTGGAAAGAAGGACAGTTTGAGTAAGCACATACAGTTCTGTTTAACTCTGTTTCATTTCATTTTGATGGGAAATTATTTGTGGTTCTGTGAATGATACCTTGTCGCATTCTGTAGTGATATACTATTAATACTACTAATGTGAAAAGAGGGACACCACCCGTACGTATGCCACTGCAGGACATGAGTCACCGTCACTAAGTACAGATGAAGACCACTCACTCATTACTCTACATTGGTTATTTTTAAATAACAGGATAAAATTCCCTTTATGAGCTGAGGAGATCATGCTTTTTGAAGCCAAGAGCTAAACTCAAAGGGATAATTCAACCAATAATAAACATTCTGTCATCATTTACTCACCCTCATGCTGTTCCAAGACTTTCTTTGTTCTGAGGAACGCAAATTGAGATGTTTAGAAGAATGTGCTGGAAATGTGAATGTGTTTAATGACTTCAATTTTAATCTGTTCTTTACAGTGTCAATAATATGTCTTAAAATGTGGCATTTGGCACTTTTATGCAACTGCTATGTTTCTTTGTGTATTTTGTTTATGCGACTGTTACATTCTTCAAAATATCTCCTCTTGTGTTCCACAGAAGAAAAAAAGTCATAGGTTTGGAATGACTTTTTTTTTTTAATCAGCAAAAGATATGAAGTATTCCTCAGTGAGTTTTGTACCAAATGTGCATTTCTCATGAAACAGCAGAATATATCTGCTGACTTTATTAAATGTATAGATCATGACGTGTTTTTCTCTCGTAGATGCTCAGAAAGAGCTGAATCTGTGCTTCTTCTTCTTTTTTTAAATCAGGTGTTATTCTAAAGGTGCAAACATACGGCATGTTTTCATCATGACTCTTTCCAAGTTTGTGATCTGTAAGATGTTTGAAAATGTTTTTGAAAGAAGACTATTAAGCTCACCAAGGCTATATTTATTTAATCAGAAATACAGTAATATTGTGAAATAACATAATAATTTAAAATCTAGTTTTCCATTTTAATATGTTTTAAATTAATAATTTATTGTTGTGATCAAAGCTGAATTTTCAGCATCATTACTCCAGTCTTGTATCACATGATCCTTTAGAAATCAATCTAATATGTTGATTTGCCACTCAGGAAACATTTCTGATTATTATCAATGATGAAAACAGTTGTGCTGATTCATATTTTTGTGGAAACCATGACACATTTTTAGGATTCCTTCATTTATTTGAAACAGAAATCTTTGGTAATATTTTAAATGTCTTTATTGACACAATCAAATTAATGCATTCTTGCTGAATAAATTAATAAAAAGTAATAAATAAATACAAATGTATGAATAAACTAAATAAATAAAAATCTTACCAACCCCAAACTTTTGCACAGTAGTGCAATATTGTTTATTTATTTTTTATTTACCTCCCTAATTGTTTAATTTCTGACCTAAATACTTCAATCTTCTAAAGTGTTCATTTTCTCCTACGTAATATTGAAGATCAAATTTGTTGTCATACAGTCTAGGGAATGGAAGCCCTGCCTACAGCTAATGACGCTGGAGCGGTTAGTTTCTATGGCTGTCATGTTGTGGCCACAGATGGGTTGGATTGTCACCATTTCAGAGAGGGAGTTGAAGGGAAACGCTGTCACACTGTGACCAGATGGAGTCCTTCTATCGCTCACTTGAGTAGTAGGTGTTTACTTTTTAATGATTGGCTTCTAATAACTGCATGAACCTACGTTTGTCATCATCCGAGGGTTGGTTACATAAATGTTAATCTGTGTGCAACTCGCACCCACCATATCGCCACCAAACCAAGGTCCGTCAGTCATTTTCTTTGCTATAGCCTACAGTGAATCTGCCTTGTGCGGTTATTCACTCCACTGGGCATGAATGCTCGCACCTGCTCCCATAACACAATCCATCCGTCATTTCTCTCACACACACACACACACACACTAATACACACTCCTATGAATCCCCTTATGGAGTCCTAACTGACTCAAACCAGATGGTCTTTTCCATGTCCATCCCACACTTCTTCCACACAGGATGCCACAGTGAAGGGATCGTTCCAGGATCCTGCCGAGATGCTGTCTGCCAGAGAGAGAACCGCTTATAGTGGAGCTGAAGGGGTTTTCTTTTGTACTCCAGGCCTGGCTCTACCTTTTTTCCATTGCATGGTCCAGCACACAGAAATCCCCAGAGGCCTTTCCAACAGGATATAGTCTCATGGCTCATATCCCAGAGTTCACTGAGAAGACATGTGGCATTTTGTGAAAGCTTCATGCACATACACTAAACAAACAGGTCCTGATGAAACAGATCTTCAAAAGGCTATACTATTAAGCTGTACTGTTTTTAAATGAACTCTATTGTTTTTTGGCACTTATGAATTTGAATACAAATTAATTCAATACTTTATGTGCGTGTATGTGTTGTGTGTTTCAAACATGAACGCTTTCTCAAATCAAGCAACTTTTTTTTTCTCAAATCAAGGAATGTTTTTAATTGATTAGACTTTGGCCTACTTGATTATAATTTTAACTGTAGTGTGTTATTCATGATAACATTTAATATATCTTAAATTGCCTAATTGTAGCTTCATTATTACAAATGTGTAATTACAAATATAGTTAAACATGACATACAAGATTTAATAGGAATAAATTCAAATATATTTTAGTTTATTATAAATCTTGTCAGTACATTCAGTACACTTTAACCATATTTCAAAGACTATGGTATTAATTAGGAAATTACGAATAAAGATGAACTGAAGTGTCAGCTTTTTTAAAAAAAATAAAATGATTTTCATTGATATTTATTTGCAATTAACATATATAACATATATTAACATATATTTTTAAAATATATTATTTCCATTAAAAAATACTATTTAAAAAAAATGCTAATGTGTATGTCTTTTTCACAAGGGACTGTAGAAAATTAATATAGACAATTATCCTGTTAGAGTTGTGTCCTGTGTGTGTTGTGTTCCCGCCTCTTGTTTCCGTATATGGTTCGTTTCATGTCGTTATTAGTTAAATTCATGTCCAGGTGTGTGTGATTTGTGAATGTGTATTTAAGTCCTGTCTTTTGTATTCCATTTCGTCTGGTCTACTTGTTATTCCCGGTGTGTCTACCTTGCCCTGTCTACCCTTGATGTTCAGTGGATACTCTCCAAAATGGCACCAGGGTGACGCGGAGGAAACGAATTTGAATAAAGTCGTTATTTTTGTTTTCTTTTGTGCACAAAAAGTATTCTCGTAGCTTCGTAAAATTACGGTTGAACCCCTGATGTCACATGGATTATTTTACCGATGTCCTTGCTATGTTTCTGGACCTTGATCGTGTAAGGATCCTTGCTGTCTATGGAGCGTCAGAGAGCTCTCGGAGTTCATCAGAAATATCTTAATTTTTGTTCCGAAGATGAACGAAGGTCTTACGGGTTTGGAACAACATGAGGGTGAGTAATTAATGACAGAATTTTTGGGTGAACTATCACTTTAATAGCGAGAATTGGTCCCCAGACTAAACTTATTAGGCCTCTGAGCTTTTATAATAGAACAATTGTTAAATACAGGCCTGTTCTAAATATTCATTTAAAGCAATTAAACACGAATAAAGGACAATTCATTTCACCTTTATTTCTGCAATCTGGTTTGACTTTACGTCTGCCAGCAGAAGTTTCTGTCCCAGTTTGCTGTAGTTTGCTTACTGCACACATCCCTAAATTATTCTTGTTTGACCTAGAGCACAGCAAGGGGAGCAGGTACATCTTAACAGCGTGCCAGAGGTGATGAGTAAGAGTACTCTCTGTCGCTATGGCAGGTGTACTCTTTCCTCGCAGCCTCCTCTGGGCGTAAGTACAACCCGAGAGAGAGAGAGAGAGAGAAAGGCCTGCTTCAGAAACAGTGTCACAGCATTAGAGAAAGTGGCTTCATGTCCTGGGACAACAGGAAAAGCAAATCGAGCTCAACGACCTTGATGTGTCAACTGAATCGATGTGTTCACTCCCACACAAATCGGCGGGCGTGCATATGCATATAAGCGTGTGCCTTCGCTGTTTGCGATGTATTGAATCTGTATCTATTCATGAAAGCCGAATTGATCTGACCAACCCGGGCTGTTTTGTCAATGTATTTGTCCATTTCAGCAAAAGCTCTACAGGTAATGAGCAGGGAGACCTTATATGGATTTTTCCACTTGCCAGAATAGGAGAGAAGTGAACTCTCGACTAAAATCAATAGGAATTATCCATTCAGAGAGGCGACGTGCAAAATATGACACCAGGTTGGCTGTATGTGGAACCCAGACCTGCTGAAATGCATGATGGGGAGGGTTGGAGCCACCGCACAGACGTTAAACTAAAAATATCAGGAGAAGGGCACCTTCAAGAGAGTTACTGTAATGCAGTATGGAGGAAGTGATGTCACAGTGCACAACCCAATTATGTTGCGCAGATATTATCTCACGAGGAGATTCTCCACTAACAGGTTTCCTGTCCCCATCCTGCGTGGCGTTTCTTAAATTAGACTAGCATGTAGCTAGCTCTGACAAACAGCCGGAGCGTATCCGCCTGTGTTTATGTTGGAAATGAAGAGCAAAAGTGAAGCCGTTTTGGATTATTTACAACTGAGCTATTTTGGGAAATTGTGTCGCTGAATAATAAATGATAAATCCGCTCGTCTACTGTATAAACATAAAGGGATGAGTATTGGTGGAGTTTTGTGATCTGCAGTGTGTGTGGTTGAAGAATTAAAGCTAGTCTGAGTCATTGTGTGCTGCAGTCTCCTGCGCTGGTTGCTACAGTGAAGCGTCAGGGTCTCCTGAGCCAACCGGTCCCAGCTCCAAAGGGTACGATCACAGGCTCACTCCTGCAAACACACACGCTGTCACAGAAATACACATATGCAATCCCTTCAAACTATTGCTAACAGTTGAATCTGTTATGTTTTTGATTGGTGTGTGAAATTGCATGGGCCTGCCATAAAAACTCCCAAGTTATCAAGGTATTTAATTGAATAACACAACAGTAATCAAGATATTTAATTGAATAACACACCAAAATAGTGTTGGGAGGTCGGGAGCAAACATTAAATCATGCATAAACTACAGCTAATAAAGGTTTTAATGAAAAACATGAACTGTAGTCTCAGGTGGTTGGTAATAGTTTGATATTTTTATATTTTAGCTTTCATATTGCAGGTTGGTCTTATGAATGGTTTTAAACTACCAATCAAAAGTGCTTGGTCAGTAAAATTTGTTTTTGAAATATGTATCTTATACTCACCAAGGGTGCATTTGTTTGATTGAAAATACAGCAAAGATATCAATATTGTGAAATATTTTTACAATTTAAAATGACTGTCTTCTGTTTTAATGTATTGTAAAGTGTAATATATTGCTGTGATCAAAGCTGAATTTTCAGTATCATTACTCCAGTCTTCAGTGTCACATGATCCTTCAGAAATCATTACAATATACTGATTTGCTGATTATTATCAATGATGAAAACTGTTAATCATAACTAATACCATATATCATAATCAATAATCTAAGACATTTTTTAGGATTCTTTGATGAATAGAAAGTTAGAAACAGCATTTATTTGATATTTGTAACATTATAATGTCTTTAATGTAACTTTTGTATATTAATATAATGTCTCCTTGCATTGTGTAATTCATAATATTTTTAATAAAAATGCTTATTTTTTTCACACACACACACACACACACACACACACACACACACACAACACACATATATTATATATATATATATATATATACTATATTGCCAAAAGTATTGGATTCGCCCCCTTCTAATGAACAGGTTTGACTACTTTAGTAATTCTATGAGTACAAATCTTAATGTTTAAAGCATATAATGATATTCTAGGGAATTGTGTGCTTCTAATATTATAGCAACAGTTTGGACAGGACCCTTTTCTATTCTAACATGACAATGTCTCTGTGTATAAGACAAGGTTCAAAAAGAAAATGATTGATTCAGTCGAGAATTGTGGTCTGAAGTAACTTGACTGTAAATGCAGACCTTCAAAAACTCATCACCAAACACCAAGTACTTGTACATACAGTATAAATATATTATTATTTTTTTATTATTATTATTTTTCTCTAATCAGTGTCAATTAAATGAATAGATCACCCAAAATGAAAATTTGCTGAAAATGTACTCACCCTCGAACCATCCAAGATGTAGATGAGTTTCTACTTCTGAGAAATTGTGCATTACATCACTTGCTCACTAATGGATCCTCTGCAGTGAATGGGTGCCGTCAGAATGAGAATCCAAACAGCTGATAAAAACATCAAAGTAATCCACACCACTCTAGTCCATCAGTTAATGGTAGATATGTAGAACAAACAGCTGATAAAGACATCAAGCTATCGTCTATCATCAGTTAATGTATTATGTAGCAAAAAGCTGTGTGCTTGTAAAAAACAAATCCATCACTAAGTGCTTGATCTGTGCATATTTCTCTCCTGATGCAGACCAGATGACTTTATCACTGTGGAAAGTGATAGGACGAGATTATGCATTTCAAGGGGTTTATCCTATAAAGAATAAACATTTGTTGCAATTTACAATTATAAAGTATCATAATTGAAACCCAGTAAACAAGATCACATTAAGTCATAAACACTTCAAGAATAATTAAGACAGTCAAACTAATGCAATGCACACCTTTTTGTTAGGCTGTTTGTTTTGGGGGAAGGGGCTGCATTTTAAATGCTTTCCTTATAATGGCATGTTTCCTCATAAATAATTAGCAGACTGACAAGGAAATCTGCAGATGGCCCTACAGAGTGAGTTAAGATGAATATAGCTGTATCTGTGTGGAGATGGAAGGCAACGAAGAAGGGACAATTAATCTTTGGATCAAATCCAATCTTCAGTTATCTAGTTTTAGTTATCCAAATAAACAAAACTAAATATAGATTTAAACGGACCATGACGTGACCAAGTTCAGTTCTGAAAAGAACTCCTCTGAGAATTAGCATGTTGCCATTAGCGGTTTTGCCAAGAGAATCTATTTCAGCTGAATTGAAACTTCATAATATCACTCTGTAAGCAGGTAACCATTATTTCTGGCATCTCAGGAACTGAAGTTCACTAGCTTGAGTCCTGCACAACCAGATGGTGCTTCGATCCATTTGTAATGTGCCCATTAACTTTAACTCCATTTGTCATGATGGGAAGACAGATTGAGGGCAAAGAGGGATTTGCTTTCATTACTATTCTTCTGCATTCTGATTTTGAGGTAGATATGGAGGTAAAATGGGTATGATTGTTAAACAGTGTGTCAATGGACAAAATAAATAAACAACTTGTACACTATTCCAAATCTACTTCAGACTAAAGAATGTACTACGTTTCTGGTGGCAAAATGCTGTGAACAGAACTCTTGTATGTCATAAGTGAACCTTAATGCACCACACTGAATAAACAGAATAGCACATATTCAGTGAATTTTATATATTTCAACGTGTTCTTCAAACAAAGCTAATATCAGGCTTCATAAAACTGGTTGCACAGTGGATTTGGTCTTTTTGGAGCTTACCCCGAGAGAGAACTTTATTTTTATTTTATTATACGTATACTTAAGCGTGAACTTAATGTAATGTTTTCAGACACTTAATTTGATCTTATTTTAAATTAAATTAAATGTATTATAGTGTGCATTTATTTGATTTTTTTCTTTACTTAATTTGCATCTTTATGTTTATTTTGTCTTAGAAATATGTTTAAAATGTACTTCTAAAACTTGACAAGCATTTATGGTAAACTAAAGTACACTTTAATGTCATTTATTTTAAAACTTGTAATTGCAGATTTAATGATGAAGTTGCAAATCAGACTTTTTCAAATATTTTTACTTTAAATGTAATTACACATTATGGTTAAAAATTACAATGTTTGCACTTGATTTAGTATGTTAGTCAGCACACAAACTTCTTTAAGTACACTTTTTAAAAATGCATCTCACATACAATTAAGTAGCCTTTTATTTCTAAGCTGTTTTTATTGTTTATTTATTTTATTAATTTGTTTGTTTTATTGTTTGTTCGTTCATTCTAAATAAATTTGGTTTTAAATTATTTTTTATAAAGAATTGAATTACACACATTCAGTATAATTAAGTGTTCCCTGTTATAGTAACTGCCATTGTATGTAAAAAGAAAGAAAAAAAACTGCATAAATATAAGTTGAAAAGGTTTAAAAGAGAACAAAATAATAAAAATTAAATTAAATAAAAACAGCTTATGCTAAAGTAGCCTTTTATTTAATTAATATCAATATCAGTATTTATTATTTATTTATTTACTCCATTCATTCTAAATAAATTTGTTTTTAAATAAATGTTTCTAAAGATTTCAATTACATGCATTTAGTATAAGTGTTGCCAGTTGTAGTAACTGTCATGGTCAAAAAAATATATAAATTGAAAAGGTTTAAAAGAGAACAAAATAATAAAAAATAAATAAAATAAAAAATAGATATGCTAAAGTAGCCTTTTATTTAATTAATTGTAATATCAGTATCAATATCAATAAATGTATTTATTTATTTTTAAATTATATGAAAAAAAATATATTCTTTAAAGTTTAAAAGTGAACAAATTAATAAAATAAATAAACAATAAAAACAGCTTAGTCTTTCAGAACACCATAATGAGCGAACAAACTGTTTAAATGGAGGTGGTTTCACCTTTCAACCTTGTCCTCATGACAAATCAGCCAGTCACTATAACCCCTGATCTTCTCATCTCCTTATCCAAACATCGAGCCATAATACCCACTTTCATCAAACCATCATCACATCAGTCCAGCGCTATCAATAAGGCTACATATTTGGCTCAGTTCATCAGATGGTGTTTATTTTGCTGCTTTAGTAAACATGCAGTGGCAGCGTGCAATCAGCCGCTCTCGATGCATGTGCACGCAGGCACACACAGTTCATCCTCTCTCGCGCACGCAAACACAGCAACAGTCCCCCGAGAGACTGCAGCACCTCCCTGACGTACCCACTGGATCTTCACGCTTCCCATTCTTCATTTCACTTTAGAAACAAACAGACATATTCAGGTCTAGCAGCAGCCAGGCCTGTGTACGAATTATCACAGCTTTCTAGCAAGTCTGAAAAGCATATATGCAAAAGAACATAAGCTAAGATGATTAAAATACTGAGTGTAAATGCATATGCCAGATTCAAAATTCTATTCAATAGCAGCAAGTTTTCCCTTCTTTGTTCTTCATGTATTACATCCAGTCTTTACAGCTTCAAGACAGTGAGCGGCTGGAGCAGCAGAGATAGATGGACTCATTAGTGAGTCAGTATGAGGGAAAAAGTGATGTTAATTATGATTAGGACATCATAATTCACATGTTAAGAGCTGAAGCATGAATATGTGTATATTAGTTCAGTCCAGTACATCAAGGTTAAATTTTGCTTATATTTAAGAGAACTTGTCTGTGTTGCTGCATGCCGCTGCTTTGTTTTTCAAAGGTGTGCTACTTACAATCACAAGTAATTAAAAAATAATGTTCAGTAATTATTTATAATTATTACATATATGTCTAAAAATAGATTTTTATGGTTTCTAAAGAAAATGTGAGCGCTGTGTAAAAGTTGCTGTTTCAGTGCTAGTGTGTGTGGTTGGTTGACAGTGCATTGCTATATGATTTCTAAGTTGTTTTGAATTATTTTAGTATGCTCATATGCAGTAGGATGTTCAAGGTAGTACAGGTCAAAAAGCCCATTACAAGTGTCCAAATGTAGCTCAGGTCACTTCAAAATATTATTATATTTTAATAATAAATTATTAATTTAACATCTATATAACAATAAAAAACATATTTACATAATATTTATCATGTGCATCTCAATAAATTAGAATGTCGTGGAAAAGTTCATTTATTTCAGTAATTCAACTCAAATTGTGAAACTCGTGTATTAAATAAATTCAATGCACACAGACTGAAGTAGTTTAAGTCTTTGGTTCTTTTAATTGTGATGATTTAGGCTCACATTTAACAAAAACCCACCAATTCACAACAAATTAGAATATGGTGACATGTCAATCAGCTAATCAACTCAAAACACCTGCAAAGGTTTCCTGAGCCTTCAAAATGGTCTCTCGGTTTGGTTCACTAGGCTACACAATCATGGGGAAGACTGCTGATCTGACAGTTGTCCAGAAGACAATCATTGACACCCTTCACAAGGAGGGTAAACCACAAACATCCATTGCTAAAGAAGCTGGCTGTTCACAGAGTGCTGTATCCAAGCATGTTAACAGAAAGTTGAGTGGAAGGAAAAAGTGTGGAAGAAAAAGATGCAGAGGAGACATGTCATTACATTTAATTATATAATTTTAGAATAATAAATAAAAAAATAGTTATAAATTTATTTTATACTATTTTATACTATTTATCTTAATATATAGTATTTTTATACTATATTTTTATACTATCTAAATATTTTTTACATGTTAATAATAAACATATGTAACATTTATATTTATCTAAATAATTGTATGATATTTATTATTAACAATTATATTATGCATAAAAATATGTAATATACAACTTTATATTTTATACTATTTCATTATTTTTTATTATTTTTTATTTAAATTCTTCTTATTTCTTTGTTTGTTTTAAAATGCTGCATATATAATATTTTAAATAAATGGATAGATATTTTAATACATATTTCGATAAATATATGGATACTTATATTCACATATTACATTTATTTATACTATTTTAGAATAATATATTACAAATTAGAGTAATAAATAAAATAATAAAAGGTCAATTGGACTTGAATACTACTTTGTATATGTTAATAATAATTATATGTATTTTTTTATTTATTATATTTCTGATAACACATCTGGGATCAGTATGAGCGGTGAGGCACCAGTAGCAGCAGCAGCTGTATTAGCGCAGAGGAGGCGCTTCCCCTTTAATTTGCCCACGCTGTACAGCGGTAAGGAGTGGTGGTGAGCAGCAGCACAGGTCGCTGTAGTCCCTTTGTATGCGCAGCAGTGCCCAACTGCAGTCTATACCGCTCGCTCTTACACAGTAATTATGAGTAAAAGACGAAAAGTTGGACTTTGACATGAAATAGTTCGCTCGCGCCGCGCCACTCCCTAAAATGAACGAGGAGAGCACAAGTAAGCGCACGAGAAATCCCTGTGCATAAGTCGATGGATATTTTGCATCTTGAAAACAACTCGGGAAGGTTGACTTTTTGTTTTTGTTTTTATTTTTAAATGCATGCGTTGATGCATCAATGCCTTGAGTGAAACGAAATGCTTGAATGCCTTTAGCACAGTAATGCATGGGCATGCTTTGATCATCCACCTAGAGAGAGGATCCTATTGCTAAAGCATGTCACTGCAGACACCCCGCGCTTGCTTGAAGGGGTTAAAACACTGATCACACCCGGTGTGATGTGTTTTTCATGGGTGCATGAGCATGGAATCTGAATATGTGTCCAGTAATTAGAAAAAAACAAAAAACGTTGTTTTCGGGAAAATTGGATAACACCTTAAAAACGGACGCTGTCTTTGCGCAACGGAAAAAAACAAACAAACAAACAGCGAAATTATGACTGGGAACATCTGAAACGTGATGCTCTATGGATTTCTGCCCGTAAGATGAGCGCGTTTGCTCAACAAAAAGATGTTGCCACTCCTCAGAGCATCATTTTGGCCAGCAAACTCGAGCGGCCACACGTATTCAGGCAATTCTTCTCAGTCTGTTGTGTTAAATGTTACTATCTTGTGTGATGTGAGCATGTTTGAGGCGACGCCCAACGCAAACAGCTCCCCTGTTTCTTTGCAGATCTCTGAATTGAGTCGAGACAACACTGTGAGGACACAGGGGGCGTCAGATTTTGCTGACCTTAGCATCTTTGGACCGTTTCAATGGGAAGCTCTTTGCAAATAGCGCCTTAAGGGAGTCCCCTTCGCTTGGCCTCCGTTAATTTCTTTGAGACACGCTGCTGTATGTTTCCCGTTTGTCCTGAAGGCGCATACGGCTGGATATATTCGCGTCCGGCGCGGCAGATCTGGCGCAGCGGTTGGGAGGAAGACGGGGATCATTGCAGAACCTGTAATGAATGGCTGCTGAAAGACACCACTGACCCTGGCAACGAGACGATTTAATAGACCTGCCGGTGTCATGTAAACATATTTATTTAGCAAATGATTTCTCTGGCGCTTTGGGGACTCTTGATGCTTGCAGGTAAGCTTGCGTAACCTACTCTTTGCTTATTGCAGTTGTACTGTCTGTGGATGCTGAGCTGACTGACTTCTTGGAAGCTTGAAGTTTTTATTTAAATAGCACACAGAATATGTTTAATTAGTCACACTGCAATGATGCATATGCTCGTCTGTGGTTTAGATTAACACCCCCAGCTAAAAAAAGAAATCCTAAACCAGCCTAAGCTGGTTTGCTGGTTTTAGCTGCTCTCTCAGCCTGTTGCACTTTTCAGCTGCTCAGACTGAGTAACCGGCTGGCCTGACGGCTAAACCTTCTGAGCAACAGCTTAGGCAGGATGGGAGACCAGCTTGAGACCAGCCTAGCAAACTGTGTGAGGCTGGTTTAAACAGTAGGGACACTGGCTGCTGATAAATGAACAAGAATATTCCAATATTGATCAGAATTCGGTTATACTTATGCACACATTAAACTGATATTAACCAATATTTTGGTTTCTATAAATCTGAATTAGACATAGCATATGCCGAATTATCCAAATTACAATTTTGGATCATGTAAACATCACCTGACTCCATTCTCTTATATATGCACATGTAATTCTGCATGATACTAGATACACACATTTGTAAAAAGTCATGCTATTGAAGAAACACATTAATGGAGCAATGTGGCTAAGTGATCTTCCTAATTCATTACGTTTAAAATAAATTACTGTATAAAATTATTGCAAGAGCTTCTGCAGTATTTCCAAAAAAAAAAAAAAAAAAAAAAATACAGCAATACTGCAATTATTGTAAGCATGTAAACGTCTTTTTCCGACTACATCCCTAAATGCTATACAGACCTTAATTGGAAAATGATGTGCATGTAAATGTAGACATATATGTTTTTTTTATATACTGTATATATATACAGTATATATATTTGTCTTACCTACTGATGGGGAACTAAGGTAGACTGTTGCATTTCTTCAACTTTTCCATCTCAAGCAGTCGTGCTGTCTTGGCGAAATGCATTTGGGGAGGTTTTGGAATATCTAATTATGATTTAAGTGCACTCAGGCTGTTATTAGATTTACAGTGCATAATTGAATCCTAAGAGGAATGATACAGTCTTGCCATGGCAAGTATTGATCTACTTGGCAGATAAAAGCAACTACAATGTGTAAAGTGGTCAGGCTGACTTCTCCATATGATTGATAGGTGTTTTTAGATGCCCTGGTTTTCTAGAGCCATACTTTATTTGTATTTCTTCAGCAGCAATGCTTTGGGTCCTTGTGCAGTGCTTTGAAGTCTCTTCTCCTTCATTTCAGATTTGATGGTGTTTGAATAACTATATTAGCTATATTAGTTCAAAAACAAAATGAGTGCTTTATGCATTGTGCTGAGGAATCCAAATAAACTCACAGTAGAGTAGAATTAATGCATATCTACTAAGCACATTGCATTCTTGCAGTGAGCATGTTGAATGCATGTTGACCTAAGTAATCTTTTCTTCTGCTTTATATTTCTTTCAGTGTTTGCAAGAGGGAGGTGTTAAGGAGTGAAAGGAAGCCCTCAAATTTCTTCCCCACAAACTTTTAGAGGCAACACCATCGCATCCTGACCCCAAACTGCAGGTTGCATTCGTTCACAGCATGACTGTTGCCACAGGCGACCCAGTTGATGAAGCCGCAGCTCTCCCGGGTCAGCCACAGGACACGTATGACCCGGAACCAGACCATGAGTGCTGCGAAAGGGTGGTCATTAACATCTCTGGCCTGCGCTTTGAGACGCAGCTCAAAACTCTGTCTCAGTTCCCCGAGACGTTGCTCGGGGACCCCAAAAAGAGAATGCGCTACTTTGACCCTCTGAGGAACGAGTACTTTTTCGACAGGAACCGCCCAAGTTTTGACGCCATTCTCTATTACTACCAGTCAGGCGGCAGGCTGCGGAGGCCTGTCAATGTGACATTGGATATTTTTTCTGAGGAGATACGTTTTTATGAGCTCGGGGAAGAAGCCATCGAGATTTTCAGGGAGGATGAAGGATTTATTAAGGAAGAGGAGAAACTCCTGCCAGAAAATGAGTTTCAGAGGCAGGTGTGGCTGCTCTTTGAGTACCCTGAAAGTTCAGGGCCTGCCCGGATTATTGCCATAATTTCCGTCATGGTCATCCTCATATCTATAGTCAGTTTTTGCCTGGAGACACTTCCGGTTTTTCGCAGTGAGGACCTGGACCCGCACAAAATTCCCATGAGCTCCAACTCAACAAATATCTACACCTCCACCTACTTTACTGACCCCTTCTTCATCCTGGAGACCCTTTGCATCATATGGTTCTCCTTCGAGTTCCTGGTGCGTTTCTTTGCGTGTCCCAGCAAAGCAGGCTTCTTTGTTAATATAATGAACATCATTGATATCGTGGCTATAATACCTTACTTTATCACCTTGGGCACAGAGCTAGCAGAGAAGCCAGAGGATGGTCAGCAAGGGCAGCAAGCCATGTCGCTTGCCATTTTGAGGGTCATCCGATTAGTACGAGTCTTCAGGATCTTCAAACTGTCCCGGCACTCGAAAGGGCTGCAGATTCTCGGGCAAACGCTCAAGGCCAGCATGAGGGAGCTTGGGCTGCTTATCTTCTTTCTCTTCATCGGAGTCATCCTCTTTTCGAGTGCCGTCTTCTTCGCCGAGGCGGACGAGCCTGACTCGCAGTTTATTAGCATCCCCGATGCCTTCTGGTGGGCCGTGGTAACAATGACGACAGTAGGGTACGGTGACATGGTTCCAACGACCATCGGAGGCAAGATTGTGGGATCCTTGTGCGCTATCGCTGGTGTGCTGACCATTGCCTTGCCCGTGCCCGTCATAGTCTCCAACTTCAACTACTTCTACCATCGAGAGACGGAGGGCGAGGAACAGGCCCAGTACCTTAATGTGACCAGCGTCCCCAAAATAGACTCCTCGGAGGACCTCAAAAAGAGCCACAGCGGGTCAACCATGAGCAAGTCTGACTACATGGAAATTCAAGAAGCTGTGAACAACAGCAACGAGGACTTCCGAGAGGAGAACATCAAGACCGGCAACTGCACCCTAACCAACACTAACTATGTTAACATCACCAAAATGCTTACAGATGTATAACCGCTTTGAACTGCCTTGACGAAGAAGGTGAGATAAAGTAGGGGAGTACAAATCCCCCGGTTTTAAAGGCTTCAGATGCCTCGTGCAAGAGTTTGAAGATGGGAGAACTGAAATGTGTCCATTTGAGCGAAGGATCAGTAAAGAAGACCTCTCCATCATTCCATCCCCATTCCCTGTTGCAAGTTCTGGAAAACTTGATCGCGGGGGACGTTGTTTTGCATCCTCGTGTTCAGTGTCTGCATGGAGTTTGTCTTTTCTGGTAGAGTGTGACTGTTCTAGTAGTCGTTCTGCTTGCAACAGTAGCCAAATTGTAGCCTAACCAATAGATGCAAGCGTAACACAGCGGGATCAATTCCTGACTCCCATTTGCCCATTCACTGCCAACCTGAGGACCCCTTGAGTGTATTTGTACCTGGGAAGAACAGCAATTTTGTCACTCCAAATTGATTAGTGGCTTTAAGACATGGAGGAGTTAATGTATATTCGTGAAGAATCACTATGGAGGATGTATTTCTCTGTGAATGCACAAACGCTGCCTGTCCTGCCAGCCACAACAGCGTACCACGTGTGGTACCTAAAAATGTTACATTCCATCTTGTGACGGAGAAATACATGCATGACCAACCTCGGGGGCCTGGAAAGCCGGTTAAACTGCCCCTTTTCTCTATCTCTATGACCATTTTCCCCTCTTTTGCTGCCTAGGATCTCAGTGTGTCCCATGTTAAAGTAAACAGACATGAAAGTGGAGCGGAGATTGTTTTGAAGTCGCCCATTTTTCCATCGTCGTCATTCCACTATACTGCATGAGCAGCTGCCCTCCATTGCATCATTTCCTCACGTCACTTACTTTTCCCAGCATTGTAAACTTCCAAGCATTCCATGTGTATGAGAAATGTCTTTTGTAACAACGATCTACCCCTACAAGCACCTGACGGGGGGCTGCGGGAGTGTAGATATTTTACTGTGATATTACAGCCAACAACAGCAAAACTCGCTAAGTCAGGTCACCAAAGATGAAGTTCACTGCCGTTATTTATAGCATTTTTATGTTCTTTTTACATTTTAGTTCCATTTCATGGTGCATCCTGCTCATAATATGATGCTGGAGAATTTGTATAAAACTTGTATGAAAATGATGCTTCCGTGAATAGATTTTGTAAGAGATGATAGAAAATATTCTACAACTTTTGTGGTGCATGTCTGGTACACATTCCTTGTAGCATGCATGTAGTAAGAATGATACTTACAAAACTAGAAATAAGTATTCATATCCTTATCAATATAAATATTTTCTCTGTGAGATTAACGGTATGTGCAATATTATAAATGCTTGTTTTTGTTTTAAGGTTGCAAGATTTTGGAAAAATAGTTTTCTATGTCAGTAGGCTAATACATTAGATATAGTGTAATAGCCCACTTACAGGGTCGAATACCATCAAGATTGTTAATTTCTTAGTTTGGAGGGAAGAGTGAGATGCACCAATTAAAACGAGCATTTCAAAGCACTGCATTTGGATATGGGGGAGATCTAACTCTGCAAAATCTCAATTCCTGATTTAATAACAAGGGATTCTCATGATTTTGTGGTACAATTGACACGTCTAGTCTGTAGCTTATCCTCATAACTAAAGATGGTTTCTCTAGCATTGTCTGTTGCATTGATGTTAAAGACCTCATGAAATAAAACTGGACTTTTGCCACTTTTAATCCAGTTCGTTTTGAGGCCATTGAAATGCTAGCGTTCCTTATTTTTTAAAGTATATTAAGATATAAGTATAATAAACATGTTCAGCCTTTATGAGAAAATGAAGCAAAATACTGATTATATCATCTATTTAGGGGCATTTAGTTTTTATATTTGGCTTATTCAGTGCTCCCAAGAATGAGAAAGTCTCCTTTCTCTAGTGCCAACTAGTTTTGGCTGTTTAGTCCCCAGTTAGCCCCTGCTGGTAGATAATGTAACTACACCATTATGCTTATGCAAAGGTATATATCTCTTTTAAAATGTAGCCACGTATACTTATGAAATCATATTTTTTTAAGCAACAAATAAATCACAAAACAATTCAATTTTATTGTTTTTTACACTTGCAACTGATTTTATTTATTTATTTATTTAATATGTATTTATGTTTGAGAGCTTTTTTCTCTCCAGTATTTAGTCATGGCATTGTTTTTTGTAAAACCATTTCATGGGGTCTTTAAAATGGGAAATAATAGCAGAAAACCTTTTGTTTTGAAATCCAAGAGGTTCAGGACCTATGCAATTTATAGTTAAGAAGTAAAAAAAGCTCTGGTAACTGAACATTATACCCTACCACCCCAGTTTAAACACGTTGAACTGCCCAAGGTTTTTCTCAGAATTAGATTCACTCCACTGCCAAAATACTTGGCAGGTCTCCCTCCACTATGTTTGCTGTTATGCTGGCCGAATGAGATGTAGGCCTCCGGCCACCGAGGCTACGCAAATTCTCTCCGAAAACTTTGAAAGCCTCTCAGTGAGGCAGTACTGCCATATCCAGGAGCGTGGTGCACCATTCACTCCACCCTTTCCAAATGCAAGACTTCCTAACCTAATAACACTTTCACTTCCCCTGCCCAGAGCTTCAGCGAGTGAGGGTTGGGGTTTGAACCTATGTTAAGCCATGCTACTTGCTTTCACCAGTTTTAAGGAAATGTTTAGAGAAAGCAGAGGTTGCTTAAGAAGGGTCTCAGAGACTTGGAAAAGTCATCAACATATTGCAGCCATTACTTTTACGTTTATAGCCTTAATGGACTGGACACTGAAAAGACAAGAACTTGTGTCAAGAATGTGATAAGCCACTTAAGCTCAACATGAAACTGTTCACAACCCATTTTACTTGTATATTGTGACATATTTCTCAGCAAAATACGATATTTGATGAGAAAAAATGCTGGGAGTTGAATTGATTAGAGTATGAAAAGGGGGATTTGTGAGGTAAAAAAATCACGTCGACTTATTTGTCGTAGTTTAAGGCATTTATTCATACATAAAATTATTTTGCATCCATTCCTTCATCATTTTTTTCAAAGAAAATCCTAGTTTAGAACCACAGTGGATTTTTTCGTCCTCCTCTCATTTTTACCGATTCCATCGCATCCTGTTTTAATGACTGTATATCCTAACATACGCCCCTCTGAGGATGCTTGTCAATCGCCTCAGGAAAACAGATTTTCTCTATGTTTTTTTCTTTTCTGCGTGCATTGTTGAATGCATGCAGAAGCCCTTTTATATTGGATGTCCATGCAAAGGATGGTATGCAGCAATTGTACAAGCCCTTTTACACTGCCAGGGCTTCAAATCGTCTTTGAGACGAAGGAATTCTTAATAAGATGTCGCAAGCATTTAACTGCGAAATACGCCGAACTGATGCTCTCAAAGTATCGTATTTAATAGCGTCTCCATAGCTGCCTCGTTCTGTCTGAAATTGTCAATATATTGTTTTGAAATATATTCACTACGACAGTCAGTCTGTACATTTGTAATACTCTAGAGATTTTGAATACTTTTAACGCCTATATACAAACACAGCTTTGTGACGTTACTTTCGAAGAATCCGCTGCTTTCATTGTTGTCTTAACACAAAAGCTATAGCTTTATAAAACACCTCCGCCATGTAACGCAATGTTTCTTAATAGTCGACAAATTCACAGCTGCAATTATATCATTTAAACCTCATCCAGATCTAGATGGATTGTAGTATTAGTATACTTCATATACGTTAAGCACAAACACTGAGAAAAAAAGAACCTGTAATTATCATAGAAGCTTTGCCTATTGATTATTGCGGTATATCAGCAATCAAACCATGCCTTTATATCTAATATATTCAACTGAATGTCATCACAGGCTTTACTGTTCACAATCAGGCATGATTTATGGATAAAAAAGCCCTCATTTGCTATAAACATGTACATGCAATATGGAAATACAGTGTATATAGATAAGGATGGGTCGACGAATGAACAAACAGATAGACGAACAGACCAGGATTGAGAGGAAAGATGAGCAGATGTGATTCAGAAACAGATCATAACAGAGGTGTTTTGGGGTTGATGGAGGTGGGAGCTCTGAGCTCGTGTCTCATCTTGTTTTGAAGTGAAAGTTAGGCCTTGTTCACACTGCACATTAATCCGGTTTGTTTCCAAATCCAGTTGTTTTGGACGCTGCAGTGTTTAAAGTGACTGGATCTGTTTGTTAAGACACTGTAGCCAGTATCTAGTAAAGGCTCTCTATGGTAATGACTTTAGCATTAGCATGATGCTAAGCTACTTTCTTTTATAATGGTGTATTTTATTCATCCAATGCATTCATTTATTATGTAGCATATAATAAATTACACATAGTTCAGTACATGAAAAAAAAAAAACATGAACATGGGTGAATGTTGTCTGTGACATACATGTGTATTAAATGTGTACTTCAAAACTAAAAAGTATATTTTTACACATCTACACTTGCAGAAATTATATCTGCGCTTATATTAATATCTGAACCTGCAGAAGAGGTCAATATTATTAATGTCTGCACGTGCAGATATGATTTAGTATAAGATAAATAAAATAAAAGACCACTTAAGTGTACTTAAAGAAAGTATACTATCATTACTGTGTTTCTTAACACACTTAAATGGTTTTAAGAAGTGCACTTTGTAATAATGTCAAATGAAAATGTTACAATTGCTTAAATAATTGATTTAATCATCTTTTGTCATGCTTTAAAGTACACTTATTTTAATGTGGTGTCTAACATACTAAAGCACATGTAAAATATTTGATTATAATTTGAACTGTATGTTATTTAATATTTATTTAAAATGAATATATTTTAAATGTAATATTTGCAACTTTATCGTTAGAAATGTGTTATTACAAATATATTTAAAAAGTTTTAATGGAAATGACTTTAAAATATATCAGTTTACCGTAAATGTAAAGTAAATATATATATGTATGTATATGTATATACCTAAGTGTGTATTGAAATATTTATTCCTACTCTTAAAATTGTGTGCTTCTATTTATTGAAACACGTTTCCAAAAATCAGATTTTAATCAACCAACTTATACTTAAGATGACCTTTGAATGTGATTTGGATCTATTTTGATCTATTACATGCTGAAAAATCGCATTTTTTGCTGCCTGTGTGAACAAGGCCTTATGAATGGCAAACCTTTGACTGCTTGGAAAAGCACGTTATGTTTCTGTGTAGCAGCACACCTCTCTCCACCATCTGTGGAGATACTCTTGATGTCAGCGGGTTGATGGAGAATGAACTGTACACATCACATATTAGGTGTTGGTCTGCATGTGTCTATGTGTAAATGTGACATTGTCCCCACATTATCATCCAGGAGGCCTGATCTTTCATTTCTTGTACAGACCTTTTGTTTTCTAGGATAAAGACAAAAAAAACTGAGCACAATAATATGACAAAGAGAAGAACCAGGAGATGGAGGACTCGATACATTCTCTGGATGAGATAAATGTCATGCACTTTACAAGGACCACTGGAAGCTAATGCTAAACCTAAAAGACAATCTTGGAAAGAGAACAAGAGATGCATCTTTTCCTTCCAAAATATTATAACTGTAAAGAGATGTATCAAAAATGACTATGAGGATGAGTATATTATAAATCATAATAAGCTTACAATGCCTCGTGATTATTTCTGTGTCTTTAATTTTGGGATGATGATGATGTTGGTTGATTCATTCATCAAAATATTAGTAGTTACTGGCTGATTCACTGGTTTTAACAGTCTTTTATCTAATTTTATTTTATCATTCACATGCTTAATGTCACATGACCTAAAATAGATTTTTTTTTTTTTTAGATTTTTCTTTTAATTCAATGTTACTTTTATAACCTTCTCTTACCTAATTGTATGTATTTATTTATTATTTTTCACATGACCTAAAATAGATTTTTTTTTTTTTTTAGTATACTTTTCTTTTAATTCCAATGTTACTTTTATAACCTTCTCTTACCTAATTGTATGTAATTTATTTATTATTTTTCACATGACCTAAAAATAGCGATTTTTTTTTTATTCAGTTTGGTTATAACCTTCTCTTACTTAATTACCATATTTTATTTTATTACTTTATTTATATGTTTTAACTTATTTTATTAAATAATGAACTAAAAATTGTGAATCTAGATTCAGTATAGACTATTTTTTAGATTTACTTTTTCTATTTGATTATTGGTTTTAACCTTATTTTATTTTTCACATGATCTAAAAATAGTGATCTATAGATTTGTGTTTTGAGATGCAATGTTGGTTTTATAAACTAAAATCTCTTCCTAATTGCATTATTTCTATTAATTAAATTTTTATTCACATGCTAATGTCACAAATTTGCTTTTTAAATATATCACTATCAATATATATACATAATTTAGACATAAAAACATACTACTATAACTATTTCCAAGTTGAATTTAAAAGTTGTTTATATACAGTTATATATATATGTATGATATATGTTTATAGTGATATATAGGCTAGATTTGCCCCTGAGACATTTCATGGCCTATATCAATTATTATTTAATTTTTCCAACATTTTTTTCCCTTTCCAAATGTTTATTTCAGCAAGTTGAAATGGTGTCTAAGTGTGGAAGTAGCAGGGGCAAGCGCTACGGATTTCTTGGGCCCCCTGGACAGTCATATTAACACTTCGGGCTTTCCTCCTGTCTAAAGTTTTTCTTCTAAGAGCAGGGCGGGGGGAGTATATCATTATAGAAATCGCGATTTGCGTTCCCAAACACAGTCTTCTAAATAAATTTCCCCTTCTCCAAAATTCAAGATTATAACATGTTTCAGCTAACTTAAATCGTTCCAGTTTTGTGCTGGCATGATAATTGTTTTTGCAAAAGTAGATAATATTTCGGATTATTGGTTTTTATAAAGTTAATTTAGAAAAACGGTTTGGAGCATTTTCCTTTTTTGTTCGTTAAATACGTTTGTAATTCTTTTCTTAAAGTAACGACCAAGCGGCCAGCGGCAGACAGTGAGCTGATCATAGCCATGTTTGATCAATTTAGCTTTCTCAAATCATCACGACTTGCCTAAAATAAAATCTATAGATATACTAAAACAGTTCAAGCTTATAACAATGTTTTAAACGTTAAACCGATAAATGTGCGCTGCATCCTAGTTTGTGCGGAGAGTGCCATGGAGGCACCAGTGCAATCAATTGCATTTTTTTGCTCATAAAAGTAAGAGTAATACATCATTCGGAACTGTAAAGGGTCTACTTTACAAAGCTTTTTATAAAATATCAGGGCTCTAGACTCATTCTTCCCACTTTCTCAGTTGGTCGCACAAGCACATCATTTGGTAGCAAATTCTTTTTTTTTTTTTTATACAACATTTGATTAATCAATGCATGCTGATGAACTTTTATCATAGTTTATAGTTATATGGTAACGAAAGTGTTCAACATTCAACCTGTTCTTTTTTATCAGTATTATTTGTGATTTATATTTTGTGACAGGAATTCCTCTTTTTGCTTTCACTTTCACGATCTTGGTGTCACGCTTTACAAGAAAAGATAATGGTCTGTTTTGCTTATATCTATACACCTTTCACTTTTTAAGACTAAAACAAAAGATGGATTCATTGTTATTCTTAATTAAAAAGCACAACAACAATAAAACAGTATGTTACAATGACAAACTAGCTTACATAACATTTATTAACAAAAACGAATAAGACGAGGCATAGGACACATCACATGCTGTATTATACGACTAATACATAACAGAATGTTTAGCAAACACTGAGGAATCAAATATTAATAATATTAATAAAATAAGGAAAGCCTCCATACCATAACGTGAGGTAAACAGCAAAGATAACAAGCTTTTCAAAATGAAAACAAAAAGTAAAACCAAACTGTCTGTCGCTGACAGGACTTGCATGTTTTCTCTACAAGAATACCAACATGTTCACCTTCTCTGTTTTAAGAAGCAGTCTTTTACTTTAGTTTGAAAACCAAATCCTCTGCTGCGCGCACCTTCGCACTCGTGCTGACGCCCCATTCTGCACACACACTGCTTCTGCTCTGCTCACGCGTGTGGTGTGTGACACAAAGTGCGACCACTTCAAATTTTTACTCGCACACTCTCAAAAAAATGGTCGCAGTCTAGAGCCCTGAATATATAAAATTATTTTATAAAATAAAGAAAACAACGATGTGCTGTCTCCTCTTGAACAGGAGCACTTCACAAAAATGAACCGAAAGTCAGCGAATACATGTCAGCCGGATCTCATGGCAATTTGTACATATTTTACGAGGTGGCTAATTCGTACGACCTCACTCGTACAAATTCATACGTTTTGTGCTAAATCGTACGTATTTTATGAGTTGTGAAATCGTATGAATTTGTATGAATGACCTACACCTAACCCCGCCCCTAAACCTACCTGTCACTGGGGTTTAGACCAATCCTAGAAAATCGTACGAGTGAGGTCTTACGAATTCGTACGAATTAGCCACCTCGTAAAATATGTACGAATTGCCATGAGATTGCGTTGGACTCACAGACATGATAAATATATCTATAGAAAGCTTTAAATTACTACTTAACGAAATAAATCAAATCGAAAACAAAAACTCTTTCATTATAATCCGTGAAGATGCACTTCTCTCTAAAGGCGCGTCTAATGAGGAGATGAGTCAGGATCTTCATCTGATTCTTCATCTTTGCGACACTGACACAGAAAACACTAGTTTATTAATAAATAATTCAAATATCTCCTTACTATTTCCCCCTGACACACTCATGGTAATTACTTTTGCTGGGGCTTTATGGCAAGCTTTATTGGTGTATTTGAAGCAGAACTCTTCAGCTGAGCTGACGTCTCTCTGCTGCTGCGGGACTCTAAACACCGTCGAGCCGCTCTTGACAGTCGGGACACGGTCTCGTGTTGTTTCCACCAGCGCGGCAATTTTCTTCATCACTAATTGATGGATGTCTAAAATATAAACATAAGGAGAAGCCTAAAAGTCTGAATTATGACGTGAAAATTGGCCCGATCGAAGCCCAGTCGGGCTCGGGCTGAAATGCAGGGCTCTAGCGTTCCCCTCGGTAGAAATCACGTTTCTCCCTCGGGGGGCCCCCTCCCATCGTGGGCCCTTAGATTCGTCCTAACTCCCCCCCCCCCCCCATTAACGGCGCCCCTGGGAAGTAGTATACGAGTTTCTATGAAGTTTTAAAAAGCCAGTGCTCTTTGCTGTACACCAGGCCATTATACATCTTTCTGTTGCTATTGAACGCTATCGAGCAGAAAGATCCGTCCAAATGCATTGTGTTTTGCTCCTAAGTGAAGCAAAATGCACTCTATGTTGCACAGAGGAAGCAAAGTCATCTATTTATAATCCACTCCTTACAGGGCGATGCATAACCTGTGGGAGAGCAAACATTTCCAGCTTCCCGCGACAGGCGAAGATCTCACCTTCCACCGGCCCGTCTCTCCCGTCTGTTCAGCTCAGCTGCTCCAAACCTGCCCAACACCATTACCCCCCCACTGCCACCGCCATAGGTGCTTATTTCTGCTGCAGACGCCTCTGTTCTCCTATTGTTTGTGAGGAGGGCCGACAAACCGTCTGAGATGAGATGGCATGCAGTAGACAGGAGTCCTGGCAGCTGATGGCTATTGACCCAAAAACACCATCTGAGGGAGAATCTAACGCTCTCTTTCTGAGCCAAATTTAAAACGCAGCAGTCATTACATCATTATTAGAATATATTAGTTATTTCAGTCATTTATATGAAGGGTTGTGATGCTTTTACACTGAGTATATTATTTTAAAGGAGAATAAGTACTACAAACTGTGCTAAAAAACACTTTTTTTCCCACAAGGGTTACTATATCAGACATACATCACATACATTGACCTACAAATAGGCCATATATGAATATTTAACTTGTCCATTTACAACATTTTAGGTGCAATCCGTATGCTAATAAAGTACCAGCTAATTTACACTGCTTTGTCCCATTGAGACACCCCTGTTCGGTAACTACTTGTATTTGGCCAGTGGAAGTAGGACAGGGAGCTGCTGGGAAGAGTCTGCTGGGTTCTGCAGCCTTACAGCTAGATGAATGCACAGCAGAGTCTGAGAGCAGGTCGTTTCTAACACCTTGCTAATATCAATTCATCATCTTGTCTTCCTCGTTAGCTGAGCAAAGATTTTTGTCAATTGAAATAAAACTGCAATAAAATATAAAAACTGAACCAAACAATTAAACCTAAAATAAAAAACTTAAAAAAAATAGAATTATAACTTGTATCTCTCACCACAAGCCTAATTTATTAAGTTATTTATATATTTATTTATTTATTTATTTTATCCCTGAATGTTATGATTTCAAACTTGTGTTGTACAACTCAGTGTATCCATAAGTGCAGGATTAATCTCTCTTCCATCTTGTTTTAATTTTCATGCTGGCGCTGCTTATGTTAACAATACCTAATTTGAATTCTCTGGTATTAGTTAAGCTTTGAAATATTTAAAAAGTTGTATGAAGAACTGTTTTTAGGCATAGGGGGCGCTGATGAGCACTATTCTTTTAACTGTGTTAATTGTGTGTTCACTATAGTGCAACAGTAGGGTTTCAAAACTAAAAAATAATTGTATCCATAGGGGAAATGTTTTTTTAATGATAACATATAAATCGGTTATAACAAACCTACTATGGTAATGTTGTTAATTGATGTTATATGCTTTTGCCACCAACCAGCATGATTTCAATTTATGTTTAAAATAAGCATGTTAAGCAGAGGAATCATTGATGAAAAACTACATTACCCATGATTCTGCAAAAAAATCCACCAGAGATTTGCTACTAGCAAATTACAGCAAATTAACTCTATAGTGCCCGCCCAATCCTATGAAGCTCTGTAAATAATATATAAAGTCAGTCTCCCTCACTAAACATGTACAGGTGCATCTCAATAAATTAGAATGTCGTGGAAAAGTTAATTTATTTCAGTAATTCAACTCAAATTGTGAAACTCGTGTATTAAATAAATTCAATGCACACAGACTGAAGTAGTTTAAGTCTTTGGTTCTTTTAATTGTGATGATTTAGGCTCACATTTAACACAAACCCACCAATTCACTATCTCAACAAATTAGAATACTTCATAAGACCGTACTCAATACTTGGTAGGGGCTCCTTTTGCTTTAATTACTGCCTCAATTCGGCGTGGCATGGAGGTGATCAGTTTGTGGCACTGCTGAGGTGGTATGGAAGCCCAGGTTTCTTTGACAGTGGCCTTCAGCTCATCTGCATTGTTGGGTCTGGTGTCTCTCATCTTCCTCTTGACAATACCTCATAGATTCTCTATGGGTTCAGGTCGGGAGTTTGCTGGCCAATCAAGCACAGTAACACCATGGTCATTGAACCAGCTTTTGGTACCTTTGGCAGTGTGGGCAGGTGCCAAGTCCTGCTGGAAAATGAAATCAGCATCTCCATAAAGCTTGTCAGCAGAAGGAAGCATGAAGTGCTCTAAAATTTCCTGGTAGATGGCTGCGTTGACTGTGGACTTCAGAAAACACAGTGGACCAACACCAGCAGATGACATGGCAGCCCAAATCATCACTGACTGTGGAAACTTCACACTGGCCTTCAAGCAACATGGATTCTGTGCCTCTCCACTCTTCCTCCAGACTCTGGGACCTTGATTTCCAAATGAAATGCAAAATTTACTTTCATCTGAAAAGAGGAATTTGGACCACTGAGTTATTTTTCTCCACAGCCCAGGTAAGACGCTTCTGACATTGTCTCTGGTTCAGAAGTGGCTTGGTAGCCCTTTTCCTGAAGACGTCTGAGCGTGGTGACTCTTGATGCACTGACTCCAGCTTCAGTCCACTCCTTGTGAAGCTCTCACAAGTGTTTGAATCAGCTTTGCTTGACTGTATTCTCAAGCTTGCGGTCATCCCTGTTGCTTGTGCACCTTTTCCTACCCAAATTCTTCCTTCCAGTCAACTTTGCATTTAATATGCTTTGATACAGCACTTTGTAAACAGCCACACCTTTCAATAATGACCCTCTGTGACTTACCCTCTTTGTGGAGGGTGTCAATGTTCGTCTTCTGGATCATTGCCAAGTCAGCAGTCTTCCCCATTATTGTGGTTTCAAAGAACAAGAGATACCCAGAATTTATACTGTATGGATGGTCATTTATTGAAACTCAAATGTAAATATTCTAATATTTTGAGATACTGATTTTTGACTTTCATGAGCTGTAAGCTCTAATCATCAAAATTAAAACAAAAAAAACTTTTGAAATGTTTTACTTTACATGTAATGTATCTAAAATATATGAAAGTTTCACTTTTTTAAATAAGTTACTAGAAAAAAATGAACTTTTTCACGACATTCTAATTTATTGAGATGCACCTGTATAATGAATAGTTGTATTACTTAATAGCACACACTCATCTGCCGCTTTAAATTCTCGAGTTTGTGATAGTAGGATTGATTCTGATTGGCTGTCAATGTTGTTCATCAGCTGGAAAAAAAATCGTTCTGGAAGTGATTCCAATGATATAATTTATCTGTGCCTTTATCGTTATAGCTGTGTTGTGGCCATTCAAACTATTTTGTGTGAAACAAACTTCATCTTGCTTACTACGCCAAGTCAATCGATGGCCACACTAGCGCCCCCTCAAATAAAACAGGTGCATGACACCCCTCTACAGTGCCAGAAAAACTGTCTTTCTGCATGCTGTCTTGGTCATGGCTCCACAAAACCTGCATACTGTATAACCTTAAGTGATGAGATATCACAGACCCTGATGCAGCTGCTCAAGATTATTCTGAGTCTGGTGAGGAAGTGCAGAGACCACAGTGGATCAATATAGCTTGAGATCGATGGTAATTGATAAAGGCTCTGGCCTTTACTCCCCTTTCACCTCTAGCACAGCAGAAGAGTAAATGATAGTTCAAGCTACTCTTCATTTCTGTCTGTGACCCAAAGCCAAAGTACAACAGAAATGTTTTGTTTGGATGTGGAAATGCAATGTATTAAATTAACATTCACTGTAGATACATTTTTTACATAGCTTCTAATTTTTGTTGAGATGGGATGACTTAAAGTTAATCACAAAATGTAACATTCCTGTATCTATAAATGTAAAGTATCTTTAATTTCAGTTATCCAGATACAGAACAAAGGATCAGACATATAATAGGATTAGCATAATTATTTCTGGCCTATATATTTAGAAGCATGTTCCATGAGTATTTAACAGAATTTATATGTATTATATTGTCATGTATTTACGAGAAAAGCTCCAATATTATTTATTTAATTATTTTTAGTAATGTTCCGTAAGGCCCTTAATGTTTCTTTTCTAAACACTGACACTGAAGAAAGAGCACTGGTGAAACTGATAAAGCTGTAACAAACTAATATTTTGCTGTAAAACAATTAAATATATATAATGTCCAACTCACTGACTGTTTGATTGATGCAATTTGTTTTGTTTCTTTTTATCCTTTTTTTCCAACCAACTGAAGATGGGAAGTGTGTGTTTTCCCCAATATGTATATGTATGTTTGCTTGTTTTATTTTTTAATGTGTCTTAATGTCACATGACCTCAAAATAGTGAATCTAGATTGCATTTGATTTTTTTTTTAATTCAATGTCAGTTTTAACCTTCTCTAACCTAATTGTCATTTATTTTATTTTATTTTATTTTATTTTATTTTATTTTATTTTATTTTATTTTATTTTATTTTATTAAGATTCAGTATAGACTATTTTTAGATTATTATTTTTTCATTTGATGTTGGTTTTAACCTTATTTTATTTTATGTTTTATTTTTATTTTATTTTATTTTATTTTATTTTATTTTATTTTATTTTATTTTTTTATTTTATTTTATTTTTTTTATTTATTGTTTTACTATTTTTCCAGAGAAATCTTGGACCTAACAAAAATGCTTTGACTGATTGTTACACTAATATGAAACGTTTTTTAAAAGATGTCTTTAATTTCTTCCTCTGAAAAAAATTAAATAAAAAGATAATTGTGACTTTTTCAGAATTCACAATTCTGATTTTTTATTCTTCTCGCAATTCTGAGTCAGTCAACCAACCCCAAATCCCCCCCCCCCCCCCTCAGAATTGAACTTTAAAACTCACGAAACAAAGTTAAGAATTGCAAGCTATATAAACTCAGAATTGCTCATGTACGTATATCACGCAGCTGCAATAAACAAATCTGAATTGTGAAATAAAAAGCAACATTTTTTTTTTATTTAGTGGTGGAAAAAAGCTTCCAAACTTTCCTCAACAAGGCTGCATTTATTAACTATATGCTTTTATAAAGAAAACGTTTAAAACTCAAGTTTGGAGAGAAAAAGCAGACAGCAGAGCAAAGCAGAGAGTGCTTCAGCCAGAGTGGAAATTGCTAGAATAAAATAGTCATTGACTGCTAATGGTCACTCAGCACAACTTCATCCACTTCAGCTCTAATATGCATCTGAGAGCTCAGTGAGGAGAGAAATGCAGAACACACCTCATAATGGATCGAATTAGACATGATGGATTGTGTTGCTCCATTGTGGAAGAATGGATGAGTCTGCATTGAGAAGATAGGCACACTATCAATATCCTTTCAGACAAACCCTGAGGGGAGTCATTTCAGAAAAAAAAAGCAATGTCATACAGGTTTGTTTTGTTAAGTTGTGAGCTTCCCCATCTTTTTTATCACCATGCACGGGGAAACTGGCAAAGACAGGAAGAATAAGAGTGAAAAATAGAGAGCAAGCCATCATAGAAGAGAGTATGCTGCTGTAAAATATTCATGGGCTAGGATATTTTAAGACCCCTCCTGTCTGCTGGGATGAGATGAGAATACATGAAATGATTTAGTGCCGTCATATTCTCTGTCACGTAAATCAAGACCTCCTCTTCCTGAAATGAGCCAGACCAAACATGTGCTGTGAATTTGTGTGTTTATTCTGTTTGAACTCTGCTGATACAGGCCTCAACTTCATGCAGCCAGTAGGCCAGAATATTCAATACAACATACTGTTATACATTATAATTTTTTTATATATTAATGCAGAGAATAAAACAGCATGGAAACAATGGATGTTCCACATTTATTTCTCATTGTGTTCTCTTACCATATTAAAAAAAATATATATTTGGTAACACTTTACTTGAATCCTTATTGAATCACACACACACACACACACACACACACACACACACACACACACACAGAGAGAGAGAGAGACACACACACACACACACACACACAGAGAGAGAGAGACACACACACACACACACAACACACAGAGAGAGAGAGAGAGAGAGAGAGACACACACACACACACACACACACACACACACACACAGAGAGAGAGAGAGAGAACACACACACACACACACACACAGAGAGAGAGAGAGAGATAGAGAGAGAGAGAGACACATATACGCGTTTGTTTCTGTGAATTGTGGGGACTTTCCATAGACTTCTATTACTTTTATACTGACCAAATTATTATTATTTTTTATCCCCAAACCCAACCCTAAACCTACCCCTTACAGAAAACCTGTTTGCATTGTTACACTTTCAGATAAACATCATTTACTATTTTTTAATATTTTTTCACCCTCATGGTGCAGGCTTGTCCCCACAATGTCAAAAATTTCAGATTTCACTCTCCTTGTGGGTCCCCACAATGTTGCATAAACAAGTAAACACACACACACACACACACACACACATTTCTCTCTATGATGTGTGGGGATTTCATATATATTATATAATATATTATATACATATATATATATATATATATATAGATAGATCCCAGATACGATAGATAGAAGATACGATTAGATTTTCATATATTTCATGGATTTTCATAAATAATTGTAGCCAAAGTTAAAATGCATTATAATATTTTGCAATTTCCTTTTTACATCTGATATTGCAGTTATCCAAATGCATCACAAAAGTATTTTAATGCATTTGATTATGCCTTGTAATCGCACACTTATAATGCATGTATAAGATCATTAACAATTAACCACAGTTTTAATAATATTTTAATAATATTATAATACTCATCTATTCATTGTTACCACTTTAGAAAGTGTAACACATTAAAATACATGACAAACAACGTTTTTAGATGTAAAAAGTTATTATAATGTATTTTAAATTTGGTTATAATTATTTATGAAAATCTATCATTAAATATTTATTTGATATATAGCCTATATAGAAGTATGTGTATATCTATCTATCTATGTTAATGTAAAAAAAAAATAAAGAAAAAAAAAATAACAAACAAACTTCAACCCCCTCACCTATGAGAAATACATCAGAAATTTATGAGAAATACATTCTGTAAGGGTCCACAGATAAAAAAAAAAATCAAGAGCAGGTCTAAACCTTCTCCCACCAGTTTAACAGAGTTTTTAAAATTATTATTTTTATTAATAATAAGTCAGACTTATTGATCCTCTTGTGTAAAATGCGGTCTTAAACCAACATTTCATCTTAACTTGACTTCAGTCAAATATGAAAGCAGCATGCCATTAAGAATCCTATAATTCATGTCGCTAGTCTTTATATAGTAGTGCTGCTCTCAGTGAGATTCTGTACACGTCAAATGCAGGAATTCATAATCAGGCTTTTGATTGCTGACAGCAGTATTTTCAGATGCAGCATCTCTCAGCGGCCGGCAGGGGGCGTGTGGTCCATACAGGAAGCGGTTCATGAGAACAGAAAACCCGAGGTCCTGTGTACTTGGCGTCCAACGGATTTTCCTTTTGAATATTAGAAAACAAAATCGATGATTGAATCGAGCATGTTCACTCAGTTTTTTTATTTATATTGATAAGTAAACAAATGAGACAAACAGCTCCTTTGTCAGTTATTTAATAATCTTTCATTTCCAAGAATTACGCACAAACACAGCAATATTAAGCTTATTTTCGTTTCATTATGATCAGGGTAGAAAAAATATGATAAATATTTTGCAACAGCATATTGTAATTTATACGATTTATAGCAGTGGGTGAACATTGTGACAACTTGCCCCAATAATAGTGTGACTCTTGATTGGTCAGTCCCGTCACCCAGATCTATCCGTATTGTATGCTTCGTGATTGACTTTAATAGTAAGGTATAAGTTGAGAGGTCCTCCGCTGCTGACAGCAGCACATCTGTCAGTGGTTGATCTGTGATGCCCATCACCTTTAGTCCAGCTGACAGATCAAACTCGAACCACTGCTGTTCATGCTGGGGTTCAGGATGGCATCAAACTCCAACAACATATTAATGGAAAGCCCGTTTACACAACTTTGCATGCTATTGACCGGCTATCGTTTACTTAGTGTTCATTGTCGGCGACTTTCTCCATCATTTCTTGGCGAATGTGAAGAGTCTTCCAGTGTTTACTTCCGTCTCGAGCTCTGTTGCACAGGCGCGCGCTCTCAGCGACACATCACTGATCACACAGCCTCAGGTAAAGACAGCGTTTACACCTGAACAAAACTCATTCAAGACACATTTCATTTGTTTCGTCGAGCTGTAGAACTCAGTTATAAGTTCTGTATGAGTTTGTCGCAGAGGTGTGTGAAGAACAGTAGCTACTTCAGCTTTTTATTATAAACAGTGGCACCGAAGTCTTTATAAAAAATGTTTTACCCAAAATGTCTAAATGTTATTTTACATTTTATCTTGGTTGTAACTAGGCAGTGTTGCAGTACAACGTTTTAGAAACCACATCTAAAATACAATAAAAATACAAATAAATATCGTGTGTGTTTACTACGAAAACAACACCAGATAAATAATCAACTTTTGTAAGACGTTTTATTGAGGTGTCAAAATAATTAACTTTTAATAAAAACATGTCAGTATACCAACCAGGCCATCTATGACACACTCTGTTTAACTTTATGTACAATTATGCAGAATTATGACCGCATGTGAAGGAAAAGCTTGGTAGTTGGTAGGCTACAGTACATCTTCAAAATAGTGTATGGAGACCATTGTTGGGCTAGTTACTCAAAGAATGTAATATATTACTCATTACTAGTTACTCCTTTCAAAAGTAATATTGTTACTTTACTTATTACTTTCAAAACAGTAATTAGTTACACTACTAGTTACATTACTTTTTCTTCATGCCCACAGAAGCTGTAACTGTGTATCTTCCACACAAAATTTGTCTAGAATGTTACTAAAAACATATTTCTGCCTCATCATTTGACCAAAATCCACATTGGATCGCAGTCACAAGTTATTACAAACACTCAATAGTGATTGATAGTGACATTCAAGTAGAAGTGTTGTATTAATCTCATTAATTGTCATGTGTAGCTTGAAGCTAATTGTAATTTCTCTGTTACCCATATACGATTATATCTCATTATGTATTTTATCAAATCACATAAGTTTGTAAGAAGCTGTTTAATTTTCCAAAAATATTTTTTAATTATAGTAATATAATGTGCCACATGCTGATCAGAGGGATGTGGGTGGGATGTAATGCCAGAGTAAAGTAAAGCCACAACTTACACAACAGTGTTCAGATCATCTTTTTTCTTGACAAAATCAATATAATGCAATATTTCTATCTGCAGAATGTAAGCTTTTCCATATTCCAAGCTTGCCTGCTGTACTGGGGACATCACATGCATGTGCGAGTCGTGGCAATTATGAAAATAAATCTAGGAGTTATTTGATTGTTGGATTTTAAATCAGCGGGGTTGAGGCATCAAAAGTAACTAAGCTGTTTTATGGATGGTAATTGTAATATTATTACTGAAATCTTATTAGTAATATAGTTACACTACTAGTTACTGCAAAAAGTAATATTATTACAGTAACTAAGTTACAGTAACTAGTTACTGCCCAACACTGATGGAGACCAGTTGACCTGATTAAAAAATTTAATAATTATGTTTCTGACATGTTTTGAAAAACGTATTTATAATATAAAAAGGGACATCTGTCATAATAAATTGGTCAGATAAAAATGTTTGGCCTATAACTTGTGTTTGCCTGGTTCCCACCACCATGTTAAGTACAAAAATTGACGTCTCAAAAATGACATTATCATTACTTAAGAGTAGTTTGGTGAGAGCTTGGTTGTATCCAGGATTTTCATGAAAATCTCGCGTTGCAGTCCTGTGTGCGAGTGTGCGTGCAGCTCACGGCCACACAAGCGCATATCCTTTTGAGGTCTCAATTATAATCAATAATAAAAAAAGACTACATTATAAAACTCAAAAGAGCCTATGTGTTTTATCTATGTTTCTCCGATTGTAAGATCAGAATGGCACAGTTCTTGAATGTTATAATAGGCCTGTTATAGCCTATAAATCAATGCATTCTTTCCTTTTTGTATTGGTGTTTAAAATATTTAAAAGTAATTAATTAATTAAACAAACTTACTGGGCGACCAGGGTAGGCTATGAGCCGTCATATCATACATGCCCTGCTGATGCAAACCATAGAATTTATATCTACACAGAAGAAAGCGCTGTCTACACTCTGCCCCGGAACGGATTGTATCGAGCTATTCATTTGTCTGGTTATTTGATGAGAAAAATATTAAATGTAATAAACACATCAAGAATCCATACACCTGCAGCAGCGGAGGACTTCTGTCTCACGGAACTGCGGAAGATCTTCGGCTGACCAATCAGCAGAAAGGGGCGTTTAATTCCCACCCACGAAGAAATCGAATATTCAAGCTGTTTATACATTTTCTACCCCTGAACAAAAAACGAAAATTAAGCTGAATTCTTGTTTTTCGTTTCTTTGAAAAAAAAAGAAACAAACGAAAAAGGAGCTGTTTTCTCATTTTTCTACTTTCAATATTAAATCAAAAAACGAGTGAACGCTCGATTCCCGATTTTGGTTTTCTAATTTCAAAAGCAAAATCCGTTGGCCGCCAAGTACACGGACCCCCGAGACTGATTATCGGTGTTTAGATTTATACACGTTTATATATATGAAGTGGAAAACAAGTCATTGATTGATTGATTGATTGATTGAGATTGTTTCTCAGGGTAGGTTTTTTATTATTATTATTAATAATACAATTTATATTGACAAATTTTCACAGTTATTGCTAGATAAAATACTGTTCATTTAGATTGACATTTTAGCACAGCACAGCAATATTAGCTTTTTTTTTTGCAATTATGAAACAAACAAACAAAACAATTATGAATAAATATTTTGGGCAACACATATTGTAATTTATACATTTATAGCATTTAAAACATTGTGACAACTTGCCCCAATAATAGTGTGACTCTTGTTTGGTAGTCCCGTCACCCACATATATAGTATTGTATGCTTCTATTGACTTTTTAATAGTAAGGTATAAGTTGAGAGGTTTAGTGTGACAGCAGCACATCTGTCAGTGGTTGATCTGTCCTGCCCCCATCACCCTTTAGTCCAGCTGACAGATCAAACTCGAACCACTGCTGTTCTGCTGGGGTTCAGGATGGCAGCAAACTCCAACAACAATGCTGGAAACCCCGTTTACACACTTTGCATGCTATTGACCGGCTATCGTTTACTTAGTGTTCATTGTCGGCGACTTTCTCCATCATTTCTTGGCGAATGTGAAGAGTCTTCCAGTGTTTACGTCCGTCTCGAGCTCTGTTGCACAGGCGCGCGCTCTCAGCGACACATCACCGATCACACAGCCTCAGGTAAAGACAGCGTTTACACCTGAACAAAACTCATTCAAGACACATTTCATTTGTTTCGTCGAGCTGTAGAACTCAGTTATAAGTTCTGTATGAATTTGTCGCAGAGGTGTGTGAAGAACAGTAGCTACTTCAGCTTTTTATTATATACAGTGGCACCGAGGTCTTTATAATTTTCTTTTTACCCAAAATGTCTAAATGTTATTTTACATTTTATCTTGGTTGTAACTAGGCAGTGTTGCAGTACAACGTTTTAGAAACCACATCTAAAATAAAATAAAAATACAAATAAATAATAATGTAACCAAAATAAAAGATTTTAGAAACGTTGCAAAAATACTAACTTATGTACTCTACAAGTAGTCAAAAACGTAAATATCGTGTGTGTTTACTACGAAAACAACACCAGATAAATAATCAACTTTTGTAAGACGTTTTATTGAGGTGTCAAAATAATTAACTTTTAATAAAAACATGTCAGTATACCAACCAGGCCATCTATGACACACTCTGTTTAACTTTATGTACAATTATGCAGAATTATGACCGCATGTGAAGAAAAGCTTGAATTTAAGTTGGTAGGCTACAGTACATCTTCAAAATAGTGTATGGAGACCATTGTTGGCTAGTTACTCAAAGAATGTAATATATTACTCATTACTAGTTACTCCTTTCAAAAGTAATATTGTTACTTTACTTATTACTTTCTAGCACAGTAATTAGTTACACTACTAGTTACATTACTTTTTCTTCATGCCCCACAGAAGCTGTAACTGTGTATCTTCCACACAAAATTTGTCTAGAATGTTACTAAAAACATATTTCTGCCTCATCATTTGACCAAAATCCACATTGGATCGCAGTCACAAGTTATTACAAACACTCAATAGTGATTGATAGTGACATTCAAGCAGAAGTGTTGTATTAATCTCATTAATTGTCATGTGTAGCTTGAAGCTAATTGTAATTTCTCTGTTACCCATATACGATTATATCTCATTATGTATTTTATCAAATTACATAAGTTTGTAAGAAGCTGTTTAATTTTCCAAAAATATTTTTTAATTATAGTAATATAATGTGCCACATGCTGATCAGAGGGATGTGGGTGGGATGTAATGCCAGAGTAAAGTAAAGCCACAACTTACACAACAGTGTTCAGATCATCTTTTTTTCTTGACAAAATCAATATAATGCAATATTTCTATCTGCAGAATGTAAGCTTTTCCATATTCCAAGCTTGCCTGCTGTACTGGGGACATCACATGCATGTGCGAGTTGTGAAAATTATGAAAATAAATCTAGGAGTTATTTGATTGTTGGATTTTAAATCAGCGGGGTTGAGGCATCAAAAGTAACTAAGCTGTTTTATGGATGGTAATTGTAATATTATTACTGAAATCTTATTAGTAATATAGTTACACTACTAGTTACTGCAAAAAGTAATATTATTACAGTAACTAAGTTACAGTAACTAGTTACTGCCCAACACTGATGGAGACCAGTTGACCTGATTAAAAAATTTAATAATTATGTTTCTGACATGTTTTGAAAAACGTATTTATAATATAAAAAGGGACATCTGTCATAATAAATTGGTCAGATAAAAATGTTTGGCCTATAACTTGTGTTTGCCTGGTTCCCACCACCATGTTGAAATGTACGGAAAACATAAAAGCTTCTCTTTTCCATAAAATAGATGATCACTAGCTGTCAAAATCAGTTTTGCTTGGTTTATTTTTAAAATAATAATAATAACACACATTAACTTAACTGATTCTTACCACCGGTTGGTACTTCGTAGGAAATAAATTGTCAAAAAAGGATAAACAATTTCCAGGACTCCCCACCCTCGTGTTGTAGAGGGAGGATTTACATTTTAATGAAGAGTACAAACTCAGTGTTCAAAGGAGATTGGTCTGGCATCACAGTATGGGTAAAAAGAAAAGGAAGTAAGGTAAACCATAACGTTGTTTGAATAGGGAAGGGTAAAACAAAATTACAAAATATATGAGAAATCAAAATTTTTATTACCTAATTTCCAAAAAAGGCCTCGTTGATTTAAATGAATCTGGGCTAAATTGCATAAGTTATCGTATTTATCGGGCTTATTTTTTTTTATTTTTTCTTTTTTGACCCTGAAGGTTTGAAATTTCCAATACTAAAAAGTTAAAGGAATGTTTATTAGGAAAATAACAATTAAATAGTTCTCTAATTTAAAAGTTTACATGACTGAAGCTAACGAGGTGAGTTTTATAAAACAAAATGTAAAAAAATTATTGAGTATTTATAGATGCAAATAAGAACTTTAATTTAAATATTTTTTTTATTTGCTCTTTTGGTAAATAAAGGGCAAAAAAAATATAATGCATAGATTCCAATTAAATATTAAATTGAACTTTGGACAAATATGTAAAACGCTTTAAAAAAAAAATCAAAAAAAAATAAAGGATATGCAATCTTTTACCAGACTCACATAGGGTGGATGCAAATCTTAAAGGGGTCTATTTGCGATTTCAAGTTTTCCTTTCCTTTGGTGTTAAATTTTGGCTAAAAGATCCCTAAGGCAAAGATTGAAACCAAAACAAAGAGACATTCATTAAAAGTTAAGATCTCCCCTAAAAACTCATTTAATACTCCCCCAATCACACACGTTGGGGAGTTTCAAAAACGCCATATGTATAGCAAAAAAGAAGCAATATTATCTTGATGTGTCCGCGGCCTGCCGGAAGGTTTTTATTGGAAACGAAATGTTGTTTGGGCTTCCAAAAGGGAACAACTGAAATCATGTTAGTAATTACAAACGTTCAGAACATTAACCCAAAATAGATTTCAGATTTTACGAGGCTTTTCTAACTGGAAGACCTCATGTGTTGATAAACTTTTCTATAAATGGGAATTCAACTTTGCAAGGAATCTGCTTCTGAACAGCCTGAAATGTTTTTATTTAAAGAATTTCATACTTAAACAGTTTTACATATAACTGTTTTTTCTTTTTGTACAATCAGAATGGTAATTTAACGCAATGAAGCATGTAAAAAACAAAACATTAATAGAATTATGCCCCATGAGAAAAATCCTATTTATAATGGGTTTATTTTTTTGTTTAGCAGAACGGTACAACAGTAAGGGCTAACTTTCGTCCCTTGAGGATTGGCCATCAAATGGAGTGGCAATAGCCCTCATTCTCAAACATGAGCTTGTAAAAACTACGTTTCAAAGCGTATAAGAAAAATAAATTGTTAAAAACGTCACTAATCTAACAATAAAAAACCCAGCCCTAATTAGTACCATTAGCTAGCTAGTGAAATAAACTATAGGCCATGCATTCGATATAAGTGTAATACGATATCAACCGCACTAATAATACATGTATATACAATGAAATCTGTCAAATAATATACACTGAGTACAGATAAGATATATCTTACCTTGCAAATAGATTATGATCCAGGCTGCTCCAATGCAAAATGGTTGGAGAATTTTGAATTTGCACGATAATAGCATTAACAACCGTTTCCAAGAAAAACGTCTAAAAGTTGCAACCTACCTACGTACTCTACAAGTAGTCAAAACGTAAATATCGTGTGTGTATTACTACGAAAACAACCAGATAAATAATCAACTT
The DNA here is from genome assembly GCA_023376895.1 of Aspiorhynchus laticeps. NCBI lineage: Eukaryota > Metazoa > Chordata > Actinopteri > Cypriniformes > Cyprinidae > Aspiorhynchus > Aspiorhynchus laticeps. The sequence continues at coordinate 9,917,828 of CM041816.1, forward strand.
TTGTAAGACGTTTTATTGAGGTGTCAAAATAATTTAACTTTTAATAAAAACATGTCAGTATACCAACCAGGCCATCTATGACACACTCTGTTTAACTTTATGTACAATTATGCAGAATTATGACCGCATGTGAAGTAAAAGCTTGAATTTAGTTGGTAGGCTACAGTACATCTTCAAAATAGTGTATGGAGACCATTGTTGGCTAGTTACTCAAAGAATGTAATATATTACTCATTACTAGTTACTCCTTTCAAAAGTAATATTGTTACTTTACTTATTACTTTCGAGCAGTAATTAGTTACACTACTAGTTACATTACTTTTTCTTCATGCCCCACAGAAGCTGTAACTGTGTATCTTCCACACAAAATTTGTCTAGAATGTTACTAAAAACATATTTCTGCCTCATCATTTGACCAAAATCCACATTGGATCGCAGTCACAAGTTATTACAAACACTCAATAGTGATTGATAGTGACATTCAAGCAGAAGTGTTGTATTAATCTCATTAATTGTCATGTGTAGCTTGAAGCTAATTGTAATTTCTCTGTTACCCATATACGATTATATCTCATTATGTATTTTATCAAATTACATAAGTTTGTAAGAAGCTGTTTAATTTTCCAAAAATATTTTTTAATTATAGTAATATAATGTGCCACATGCTGATCAGAGGGATGTGGGTGGGATGTAATGCCAGAGTAAAGTAAAGCCACAACTTACACAACAGTGTTCAGATCATCTTTTTTTCTTGACAAAATCAATATAATGCAATATTTCTATCTGCAGAATGTAAGCTTTTCCATATTCCAAGCTTGCCTGCTGTACTGGGGACATCACATGCATGTGCGAGTTGTGAAAATTATGAAAATAAATCTAGGAGTTATTTGATTGTTGGATTTTAAATCAGCGGGGTTGAGGCATCAAAAGTAACTAAGCTGTTTTATGGATGGTAATTGTAATATTATTACTGAAATCTTATTAGTAATATAGTTACACTACTAGTTACTGCAAAAAGTAATATTATTACAGTAACTAAGTTACAGTAACTAGTTACTGCCCAACACTGATGGAGACCAGTTGACCTGATTAAAAAATTTAATAATTATGTTTCTGACATGTTTTGAAAAACGTATTTATAATATAAAAAGGGACATCTGTCATAATAAATTGGTCAGATAAAAATGTTTGGCCTATAACTTGTGTTTGCCTGGTTCCCACCACCATGTTGAAATGTACGGAAAACATAAAAGCTTCTCTTTTCCATAAAATAGATGATCACTAGCTGTCAAAATCAGTTTTGCTTGGTTTATTTTTAAAATAATAATAATAACACACACATATTAAACTTGAACTGATATCTCTACCACACGGTTGAGCATACTTTGATAGGAAATAAAACTGTCAAAAGAAGGAGATGAGAGAGCAATCTTTCCACAGCTGTACTGCCCCACCTCTGTCAGCTGTTGCTATGGAGGGATGGGATTTTACAGTTTTCAAGTGACAGCAGCTACAAACTTCAGTCAGTTACACAGAAGGGAGATTGGTGCTGGTCAGTCATCAGATAATAGGGTCAAACAAGCAATCAAGGAAGTAAGGATGAAACCATAACGTTGTTGTGAATAGGGTAGAGGGTAAAGAACAGAAATATAGCAAAATATATGAGAAATGCAAACATTTTTATTTACCATAATTATCCAAAATCATGAGTGACCGTACGGTTGATATGTCTGTAAATGACATCATGTGGCATATATATTGCCATAAGGCTATATACTGTATATTATACAGGCGCTTAATTTTTTATTTATTTTTTCTTATCTTTGTGGACCCTGAAGGTTATGAAATGTATCCAAGATACTAATAAAGTTAAAGGAATGTTTATTATAGGAAAATAACTAATATGAAATAGTTCTCTGAATTTAAATCAAGATTTACCATGGACTGACAGCTCAACCGTACGGTAGAGTTTTATATAAAACATAAATGTAAAAAAAGTTATTGAGGCTATTTATTAGATGTCTACTAATAAGAACTTTAATTTAAATAGTTTTTTTTCATTTGCTCCTTTTAGGAGTGAAAGTTAAAGGGCTAAATAAATACATACATAATTGCATAGCATTCCTGAATTCAAATATTCAAATATGAACTTTGAGACAAATATCACGTAAAACTGCTTTAAAAAAAAAATAAAAATAAAAGATAAACAGGACTACTGCAATCTATTTACCATGGACTGCACGATGAAGGGTGGATGTCCACAATACTTAAAGGGGTCATATGTTGCGATTTCAAGTTTTCCTTTCTCTTTGGAGTGTTACAAGCTGTTTGTGCATAGATAAGATCCCTGAAGTCGCAAAGACTATGAAAGTCTCAAAATCAAAGAGACATTCTATATAAAAGTTAAGACTCTGCCCCTAAAACACCTCATTTAAACATGCCCCCACATGTCTACATCACGGTGTGGGGAGATTTCCAAAACACCGCCCATATGTATAGCAAAAAAGAAGGCAGAACTATTATTCTCGCTGTATTGTTGCTGCCGCCGGCGCCATGTCCTGGAGACGGTGTTTTATTGTGAAAGCGAAAATACGTTGTTTGGGCTTCCAAAAGAGGACACAACTAGAAATCAGTGGTTCAGTTATATTTACAACACTGTTCCAGAACAGTTCAACCCAAATATTAGAGTGTGTGCAGCGCATTTTACGGAGGACTGTTTCCTGAACCTGGAAGAGTAGCCTACAATGCTGGCTTGATCAAAGTCTGTTTCTATAAAGTGGGGCAATTCCAACTTTGCAAGGACAGTCTGGCGCTTCTGACTCACAGCCTGCAAGTATGTTTTCTTATTTAAAGAATTTGCCACTGACGATTCAAACGCGAGTTTTGAGCAGTGTAGAGTAGAGCTTGTTGTTTGTCGTTTCTCTGATCACAAATGCAGACATGGTAATGTTAACGCGGCACGATGCAACGCGACGTGTAAAAAGACAGTATAAGTCATTATAATCAGTAATTATGTCCCCACTGGATGCAACAAATGCCTCATTTATAATGGGTTGTATTGTTTTTGTCTCGTCACGCCAGGACACGGCATCACAACATGGTAAGGGGCGTAACATTTCCGTCACACGCTTGAGGCATTCGGCCAATCACAACACACTGGATAGCTGGCCAATCAGAGCACGCCTCGATTCTCAGAACGATGAGCTTTGTAAAAATCTACGCGTTTCAGAAAGGCGGAGCATAGAGAAGCAACAATAATGTACAGTATGACCTTATCCTTAAACCGCATAAACACATTGCATTACACTAAATACACTAAATAATGTTCTTTTTAGCAACGTCATATGACCCCTTTAGGCTATTGAACATTGGATATCCATAAAAAAGTGCAAGAACTTTAGAATGTAAATATAATGACATTAACTTTTTGGCCAGCAAATAGTCTCCAGCATGTAGTGCACGATGAAGGGTGTAGAGCTCATCCTTCTGAGTCAGTGGAAGGCGTTGAGGGGCCTGCGTGACCATCAGAGACTGTGTGTGTAGACACTAATGTCGTTGTTGAGCAGTGCACAGATGGGTGCACAGCAGGGGCAGGGTATTTTTAGTGTACATTTTGAAAGGGTTTCCCTGCAAATCTTCCTCTAATGATTCTGTGATCTTTCACCTTACTTTACAGTTCACTCTACAGATCCCTCCAAAAGACATTTCACATCATCCCAACATAGTTTGCAATGTATCTTTCATTGTGCTTAAGTTCTGTTCGTACTGTTACTAATGTCTCTGCCATTCGAATTTTCCTGCAGTTTTTCTGTGCAATTTCTGTAAAGGTTTTAATTCATGCAAACATGTTTGTTTTATCAAGCTGTGCCAGTTGGCAATGCCAATCACTTGCCCTCCCTCTTAATTATTTCCTCCGTGCAGTGCAGTAAGCCCTCCATTATGATGTACAAGGACTAAAAATGGAAACTCAAGTTAACATGTTTTGCAAGAAAAGAAAAAACAACACATATGATACAGTATAATACGGTTAATAAGGCTCAATTACTGATTTTCTGACCTTGTACACGTGTTGATGAGCTTGAAGTGGTAGTGGAGAAGTAACATCTGCGTGGTCGGGCTCAGCTCTTATCTAATGGTTTGTTGGGGCTTGTTTGCAGATGTGATTCAGCAGCTAAATCAGGCTAGAACAGCTGCCGCACGAGGGCTGAGCGTGACTCCACCAGCGCTCACAGGCCACACAGACACCAGACGCTCACAGATCAAGCTGTGTCAATCAGTGCTGTGTCAGAGACTCAAATGAGTGGGCAAAGTCACTTTGGGGTTTGTTTTTTAGGAGCTCAGTGAGGTTATATTATGGTTAAACTCTACATACCCAGCTAACAGGGAACATTCTCAAAACTTTCACGTTTCACTTTTTTTTAAAGTTAGAAATGTTAGAACAAAAAAGGCGAGACACTACAGGCAAAACAATTTTTTTGCGCCTGTAAATTTTGAGATTTTAGACTTTTTGCCTTTTCTATAAAGTATTTTTAAGACTAGTGGAAGGAAAACATCTACTATACACTTTTATAGCACTTTTATCTATTTGCGTCTGAGCCAAAATTCTCCACTTGAGCAGCACTCGCACAAACCAAACTTTACAGTTTTATTATCTAGCAATAAGGTCAATCTCCAAAGAGTGCTCACCACTTATTGGCACAGCTTTTAACATACATCTAGTCCTGTGTTCTTCTTTGATTCTATATTCTGATATAATCATAATTTTTTGATGATGTTATTTGTATTTGATGCACATTCTAAGAAACATTTTTTGTAACCTTTTAAACATCCTATTACGACAAAAAATCTTATAATTATAATCACAACAAGAATACTGGACATTTTAACGTTTTAGAAACAATGTTAAACAATCATTCCCACAATGATTTTATATTCTAAAATTCAGTACCGCCGCTCCCTATATGCAGAGTACGCAGTTTGCATAGGGCACCAACTCCCAGGGGGGCACATCCCAGTTAAAAAAATAAAATAAAAATAAAAATACCTTCGTTCTAATATTAATATTAAAATTAACATATATATATACAGTATATATTAACATATATATATATATATATGTTCATGTTCATGTTCATGTTTAGATTTTTATTTATGTACGTATATCATTATAAAAAAAATAATTTTACGGTGACCACAGTAGGCAGCAGTCTAAGCACACCTGACGCACCATTCCCGCATCCGCGCTCACAACCGCTCTTACTAATGTTTGCGGCTGAAAGCAAATGATCATAATTGATGGACAACTATACCCGGGAAAAGACATTAGCAATCCGGCGCCAAGAAAAGAAAAAGAACAAAAGATGAATCCCGTGCATCACTTCCAGGTACATTCTTAATCCTCAGAATTTTTTTTTTGGCAGTTGACATTAATAACGTGTTTTAATGTCGGTAATAATTTAACCACCAACAAGGCATCTAATATTCTCTCTTGAGTTTCCATGTTCCCTTACAAAAATTAGCCATGGTTTTACTACGAATAAAACAAAAAAATCATGGTTCTTGTAGCCATGGTAACCACAAATGAACCATGGTTTTGTTACTTCAAATAATAGTTTACAATTAGGATAATATTTTTTGTGGTTATAAAAACAGACCTAAGCCAACAACAGCCTTTAAAATTACTTAAAAAATGCATTATATAAAAATAATGAGGCAATAATGATTGGTTAATTAATAATTATATGGTTTCATTCAATAACACTGTTAAAATACATAATATAATACAAAATAAACAATTTATGTACATTACATATTATTACAAATGCATGTAAAGGGCACCAAAGTCCTGGTAATTGCTGCTGTTACACTTACAGTACGATCAAATCCTTGTGTAATATTGACCAACCATTTAGGCTAGTTCACATATACACTTAATCTTTAATTTTTGGCCACCTTTTTGCGATAGATATGCTACAGCCTCTATAATTTCTTAATCAAAAACATGTTGACATCACAACCCTTACAAAAATTAACCATGGTTTTATCATAGTAAAACTGCTTAATTCTCTTTTGCGTGATTTATGAATGCTTGAGACTATAAAATCAATCAAACAACTGTAGCCTATTAATAAAATCGTAGCCAACCATATAACTGTCTAGAGCTACAAATGTATTTGTAATTTGTAAATAATATAATTTAATTACAATTTATTTATTAACTTTTATATTATATTAAAGTTCTATTTTAACCCATATATGTGTTTTTATTATTATTATTATTCTTTTTTTTACTTCCATAATATTTGACGGAGGGGGCACAACAATACAATTCTGCTTAGGGCACACATTTGGCCAGCAGCGGCCCTGCTAAAATTGTTACCCAGGTAGAAGCCAAATCTAAGCTTTAAATGCACAGTTTTTACACAGGTAATAGTCAGCTAGTGCTATTGTCACACTTCTCAGGAACACGGAAGCACGGAACGAGGAGATGAGGAATTCACAAAACGAGAGACTTTAATAATCAAATGGGGAACATAAAGGACAAGGAAGACATTCAAGGACCTACAAACACTAACTGAATGGACTGGGGCTTTTAAAGACAGGACATTCAAGGAACTAAGGAGAGACACCTGGAATCAAATTAACAATTAACACGAGGGAGAAATTGGGTCACGGAACACATGGGGAGCAAAAACACACACAGACAGGTCCATGACCCTGACATAACGCCCCCTCCCGGAATGTGCGTCCTCGCACCGTAGAAACATCCAAAGGGAAGGGGCGGGCGGGAACTAAGGAGGAGGCTCAGGAGGAGGACGGACACCCGGAAGGGGGCCGGCAAACAGAGACCAGGGAGGCGACGAAGGAGGGAGGAGCCAGGGGAGAGACAGGAGGGACCCGGAGCAGGAGGAGCCTGGCGGGACCCAGGCCACAGCCATAACGGTGGCCCACGGTGGAGCCCACGGTGGAGCCGACGGAGGAGCCATGGAGGAGGAATGGCCGCCGACTCCAGGGGGCCGATCAACGGTGGCGGAGCAGGTGGAGGAGGAGCCCAAGGTGGAGACGGAGAGCAAGGGCGATGGGGAGGATCCAGAGGTCCTAGGCGGAGCAGATGGTGCCGGCGACCGACGCGGAGGCGTTGATCCGGGAGGCCGCGGTGGAGCCGGAGCGACAGAGGAGAGAGGAGGAGCTGAGGGGATGAAGGAGCCTGACGGAGCCGGAGGGACGAAGGGATGAGGCGAAGCCGGAGGAGTGGAGTCCCGAGTTGCAGGAAGGTCGACGCCAGAGGGACGAGGGAGCCCGGCGGAGATAGTGGACTACCGGGCCACGGCGGAGAGGAGGGAGCTAGGAGCCATAGTGGAGCCGACAGGTCAATGGTCCGAGGCGGAGTCCGGGCCTCGGAGGCTGGAGGCGGAGTCAAGGGAAACTCCGACCACAGCAACGCTGGAGGATGGTAGTCCCGCCGTGCTCACACCGCATAGATGGTGGGCTGAGGGCGAGCAGAGGGGCTGCCAGACAACAGCGGTGGAGGAGGCAGGAGTGGATGGGAGGGTGGCTATTTGTGAGCCTCCGGGCTTCCAGGGCTGAACTCAAGAACGGGAGCCGACACTGGAGGGCACTCTGGAGGCGCGGGCACTGGAGGGCGCTCTAGAGGCGCGGGCTCTGGAGGACGCTTTCGGGGAGCGGGTACAGGAGCCCTCCGTGGGCTAAACTCGGGAACTGGAGCCCATTCTCCCTTGCCTTGGCATAACCCACGCGCCATACTCAGCTCACCCTCAGCCGCGGTGCAGGCGCTCCGCACTCACACCGTCCGTGGTGTTCTCCCTCAAGGCGGGCGTTGTTGCCGGCTCACGCACCTTGACTGACATCATTCGCAGCTCCGGCTCCGCGGCGATCCTCAGCTCTGTCGCTCCGTGTGGCGATGGCTCGCCGGTCACGGTGGGCTCTAGCTCTCCGTCAGCGGTGGGCTCAGGCATGCGCTCCGCGCAGCGGGGAGATGGTGGGCTGGGCACTGGGTCGGGAGTGGCACTGGCGAGATTCTCCTGGGAACAGGTGGGGAACGGAGATTCGTTTCTCGCCAGTGTCCACTCCACAAAGGCAGCGAAATTCGCTCAAGGGCCATCCTCGGACGACGGCGCTCTGCACGCGATGTTCAAGCTGGCGTCGTCCGGGTAGGTGGTGAGGCTAGCAAGGATCAGAAACAGTCTGGTGTGGCCCCCTTCGTATTCCAGGCGAAGGAGGGGATCCATAGGGAAACACACAATGGAAACAAAAAACTGAGTAAGAATGGAAAACAAAACGGAGGGTAGACGCAGAGGTAACTGTTTCGGTCGGTTCTTCTGTCACACTTCTCAGGAACACGGAAGCACGGAATGAGGAGGCGAGGAATTCACAAAACGAGAGTCTTTAATAATCAACTGGAGAACATAGAGCACAAGGAAGACATTCAAGGAGCGACAAACACTAACTGAATGGACTGGGGCTTTTAAAGACAGGACATTCAAGGAACTAAGGAGAGACACCTGGGATCAAATTAACAATTAACACGAGGGAGAAACTGGGTCACGGAACACATGGGGAGCAAAAACACACACAGACAGGTCCATGATCCTGACAGCTATGTAAGTAGACTAAACTGATAGCTTGCTAATGTGTTGGGAATGTTGGTTGATTTTTAGATTCTGTAATATCCACCTTATTTTTTCACAGAAGTTAGATATTTTCTGTGAATGTACAGGACTTCATATTTTCATGATTAAGAACAAAAACACCATAAGTGATTTTAGGTCATTTCTGATCTGGCACTTACCCTTTAAAAACCAATGGAATTGCTTTGGGGTCCAAGTTCCTTTCAAGGCTAGTCAGTTCAATCGTTGGCCATCTTGTGTATGTACTCAGGGCAGCTATTTCCACATGTGAATATGCTTCTGTCCAAATGAAAGAGAAAATGCTGAAATCTTAATCTTTTTTTTTTTTTTTTTTTTTGCCAAACTTTATTTTTTTGTGCAAAGTTTAAGTGCAAGTTCCCTGACACCAACACTGGCCGTTTCTATTATATTTTTACTATAGCCATCATAGCCATAGCTATTGTAAATGCTATTTGCATTAAATTCAACACAGAGTATAATGTGAAAAGTGGACTACCAACTTGAGAATTTTATATTCATCTTTGTATTTGTGCAGAACTTCACTGTTCTCAGTTGTGTTGTTGAAGATTTTATGTAATTCATCTTATTAGTTTAGTAGTCACTTTTTTGGTCATATGCCACCTGTCCTCTGACTCTTGTGCGGGACTGCAGTAATTCAGTTTTTTAGGATACTTGCCATGTTTGCAAAGCCATATGGCTGCTGATGGCCAGTGGATTTATCTCTGTATGATACTGTGTCTGAGTGCTCTAGACTGGGTGACCCAAAGGGACAGGCTGGTAATTTGGAACTCTGACATCTCAAGGTTTTTAGGGCTTCCTCGTCTCTGCAAATCTCAGACACACTGCCAAGGAGAATCCCCAAGCACCATGGGCCAAAGCACAAACACACTGCTTGCCAAAGAGGGAGAGGGGAGCATCCTTTCCTCTCATAGCCATATTTATACATGCAAAGTCACTGAGTATTAAAACTGCAATTCAGTTAAAAACGACTGAAAAGCTTCTCCCGGGCAAACACTGTGCTCACAAACTGTTCCAGATATAAAAAATAAAAAAAGACTTCAGCAGTCTCTGAGGAACAGCTTAGATTTCATTTGCATTCTTCAGGAAGTAAAAACAGATTTTTTTTTTTTTTTTTCAGCAGCCAAGTATTTGAAACTGATTCCCATGGACAGAACAGGGAAAACTTGAGAATAGAGAAAGAAAATCGATTACATAAATAAATGTGTGCCTAGATATAATTGAATATTCTCATATTTTGGAGTTGTGTTCATGTTGACGCACAAGTCTGACTATGACGCAGAGGGTGAACACATAAACCCTCATACAAAAAACAGCACAAGCACTGGATGCTTTGAGAAGCTTGTGGGAAACAACCACTGCAGTGAGAACCACATGCTGAGAACTTCAGTAAATATTCTAGAATATTCTGATGGGAAAAAAAGAAATCCATCCATCTATCTGTCTGTCTGTCCGTCTCTATCTATCTGTCTATCTCTCTCTCTGTCTGTCTGTATCTATCTGACTGTCTGTCTGTCTCTGTCGGTCTATCTATCTGTCTGTCTGTCTGTCTGTCCCTCCGTCCGTCTCTATCTATCTGTCTGTCTGTCTGTCTGCCTGTCTGTCTGTCTATCTATCTATCTATCTGTCTGCCTGTCTATCTGTCCCTCCGTCCGTATCTATCTATCTATCTATCTATCTATCTATCTATCTATATGTCTGTCTGTCTGTCTGTTTTCCTTTTTTAGTTTTAATTAATATTAATCAATAGAGAAGCCATCTAAGGTCATTAGTTCGTTCAGATTTCACATTACTGGAGGATCATTGAACTTCCCTCCCATTTTAAGCATTAGCACTGAAACTTGTCACTTTGCTGATGTACTTCCAGCGACGGGGGTTAAATAGTGCTTTTAGGATTATTTCTCATAGCACAGACATATAATATCCAAATGTGGGCTTGTCCTTCAGTAAATTCCTTTTAGGTCATAGTGGACACTTCCTAATGAAGCAAAATCCTGCTCCGTAGCTGCTGCTATCTTTAGTAACATGCACTACAGACGTGTTACTATGGGTCTTTCTGTATCAGACAGGGATGGACTGGCCATCTATTGTGAGGAAACCTCTGGATGCTGACGATGGATTGATGTTTTGGAGTTGTGCCCACTATAATTGAGCCTGCAGCCATGTGGCTCTAATGTTCAGCTGAGCGAAGTGATCCTCAGCTTATATCACTGATCTGCCTCAGTCACATTAATCCTCTTAATAGAACCATCCCGATTCCTGACCAACCCCAAAATCACCTGCTGTGGATAGAAACTATAGATTTATGTATGATTTTTTTATGATTCAGTTATATATTTATTAATTTGTCTTTTTTATCATACAGTATAGTGACATAAAATATAATGTACTTAATTAATGTACTGTGCATTTTAGAATCCTTTGCAGAATACAAAATGTATGTTTTTCCTTACTATGCTATGCTTACCATCTTATTCATGGAATGATTATAATCACATTGAGGAGTTCCCACTTAAGTCTTCTATCTATTAATAACACAGTCAAATCTGTTCAAAGGACAAATGGCATTATTTAGGATTTTATTTACATGCTTACCCTTTAAAATGGCTTTTGACTTTCATATTAATTGAATTTTGAGTGACACAGATCGGTTAAGGAATTGTAAGCATGCTTGTTATGGAAACATTCTGCTTGTGATGTGCAGTTACATTTTTAAGCTTTGTGGTTTTAAATTCATTGGACAGAAAAGTGCACCTGTTTAACAGCCTGTCACATGGAGATGGGCTGTCTTAGACACTGCATTTTAAATGAGCTGCTTTTAAAAGTGTAACATAAGTCACTGCTTGCTTTAATGGCCAGACAGAGAGAAATTGATGAGAGCATGCAGTGTTTGGACTGCAGCCCACAAGTCATTAATCATGTCACATTACGGCGGTGCAGGTCAGTGTATAACTAATCTCTCTTAACAAGAACAGACCAGACATGGATATAGTTACAGCAGGGTACTTTTACATAAGAATATGTATTCTTGTCATAGACATTTGTAGGTGTTCTTATTGTTACTGTATTCTCTTATGAAAGTAAAGGTGTATAAAAATTACTTGAAAATGAATATGTCTGAGTGTAATATAGACATTGCAGTATGCAATTTGAATGCTTAGATGCTTTAAAGAGTGCATTCTGGTTGCTAGGCTGTTCTGAAAGGTTTGGGGATACTGGATAGTTGCAAATGTGTTTTATGTGGTTCTAAGTGAGTTCCTAGGTGGTTGCTATGATATTCTGGGGTGCGTTTCCCAAAAGCATCGTTAGCCAACTATGGTCACAAGTTCCGTCGTTACCAGCATAGTTCAACGATTCGGTGTTTCCCGAAACCATAGTTCAAACGAATGTTCGCAATCAGCGTCACAAACTTGGTTTTAACTACAGCTCTCGACCTGTGGTTAGAAGCATAGTTTCTTGTTAGTAAGATATATGGGCTTAAATAAATATGCTCTTGTCAAACAACAAGCAAACTACTATCAGTATCTTCCATTCTATCAAAATATAAATGTATTTTAATTATGAATTTTTGCTCTTCCATTGTAAGCTCAGTTTTTGAAAAGTGCGCATGTGCATAAATGCCTAAGGGAACCCAAGAGTGTGACATAAGAGGGAACCCGCGATGAATCAAACATCAAATAAAGCACAATGACAGGGAACAAAAAATTGTGAATTAGTCAGTACGTGCCATATTCAATACAGTAGAATCTTAGAGATCTCTAATCAGTTAAATAGCATAAGTTATTCCTCCACCACATGCATGTGACGTCATTAACAATGGCCCTATGTTGCTGAACCAATGTGGTTCAAACGACGGAGAAGCGACTGTGTTCGGGAAACAGTCGTGACTAGCTAGTTCATTTCCAAAACAATGCATCGTACTACGGTGGTTAATCAGCGAGTTACGTCATTGTTCGGGAAACGCACCCCTGGTCAGTTGCTAGGCAGATTCTAGGTAGATAGATAGATAGATAAATATAATATAACAATATATAAACCAGTAAAACATGTAACATCTGCAGCACTCTCACAACAGAACAAAATAAGTGTAATCTGATCCAAGTCAAAAATCAATGCCTCAAATCCGCAGATAAATTGTCAGTATTCCTCTGTTATCTCAATGACCGCCAGCTGTCTGCTGATGATGGAGCTGATATCTGTAAGTGTGGAGGATGAATCGCTGAGCCGCTGAGGTGTAGTGATCTGTAAATAAGCACTCTCAGGGTTGATGTGGTATGTAAACGATCGCTCTGGTGTGTATTGATGCTGGATGAGGTAAGGCCCTAGTCAGAGATATTCAGCCTTGGTAGATCTACGCTCATCAGATGTGTCTGGGCTGCCACCGGTTAGGCGTGTCGACATGTCGTGATGAATATAAAATCTATCGTATGACAGTTAACAGCTGTTTTACAAGAGCGATTAGACGTCTCTCGCTGTTAAAGGTGAGAAGGTGAGCCACTGAGGGGAGATTGGTTACAACACTGCTTATATGGACCTCTATTAAAGTTTGATAACTTCAAAATCAGACTTTGTTTTTCTGTTGAGTGATGGCTAAGCCTTCTGTGTCTTGTATTTGTGTTTTTTTGGGGGGGGTTGTTCTTTGTATGTGTCTGAATGTGTATGCACACAAATGCTTGAGTTTGTGTGCTTGCATGTGCGTAGTTGTTTGCGTAGCGGCAGCTCTAGTTTCTCACCAGCATAAGGTTACCCAATGCCGACTTTAATAGATTAAGCCACTCTGAACCCAAATGTAAAACAACTAACAGACAGAACCAACAGCCGACAGGAGACCCCTCTCTCACGAGAGGTAGGCCTGTATCTGTGTGTGTGTGTGTGTGTGTGTGTGTGTGTGTTCAGTTAAATAAATGAGTATTAGGCAACATCTGTTCAGACATCCTGTTGTGCTTGTTTTTGGAGGAAGTGACATAAATGTTTATTAGAATAGTTCTGTGCTGAAGTAGCTGTAATTTCAATGTTTTACAAATGTAAATGTTGCTTTTAATATGCTCTGCTATTATGAATGTTGAAATGTGCACTATTAATTTGTCAGAATACTGTTTAGATTTATTTAAGGTTACACTTTACTTCAGTAGTCCACTTTATACATTCTAATAACTATAAGCAACTTTGCAACTACAAGTTAAGTAATTCTCATTAATTTGCAACTACATGTCAACTAACTCTCGGTAGAGTATTAGTAGACTGTTAAGTTGACGTACTTGCACTGTTAGAATGTCAAAAAGTGTTATTAGGAAAACAGTCTGCTAATACTCTAATGAGAGTTAGTTGACCTGTAGTTGCAAAGTTACTTGTAGTTAGTAGATTGTTTAAAATGGACTATCAAAATAAGGTGTTATGCTGTTATGGTGTCCTGAATGCTTTTCTAATAGGTTCAATTGTAAATCTAATCATGGGCAAAACAAACTGATTATTTGTTCATGGTTTAAACTGACATAAAACTCAAGAAAAATTCCAGACAGAACTGAAACAGGGTTTACAGCCTGAAGGTTTACAATTCCACAAAGAGGTTTTATTATCTGCTTCCTTAGAAATCCATATGTGTGCTGGTGCCTTAAAGATTTATCCTGAAGAACTTTTATGTACGTATGTATGTATGTATGTATTTATTTATTTATTGCCTAAGGTGTGTGTGTGTGTGTGTGTGTGTGTGTGTGTGTGTGTGTGTGTGTGTGTGTGTGAGAGAGTGTGTGTGTACACACAAACAATTTTTTAAGCACATTTTATATAGCTTATATATTATGTAAAGTAAGTAGAGATAAATTACAGAGTATGAAAATACTAAAATTATAAAACAAACTTGAATGCGCTCGTATTTATTTGAATTTACTTACTTGGCCTTCATGAGATGTGAAAAATCCAAAATGAAAGATAAATCATAAAATAAGTGATAAAATAAAAGAATAACTGATTGTCAAATATTTTATTTTATAAAGACAGTTTGATTTTATCTACCAGCAGAAGTGAGGTTAAGTGACCTTGAATTTCTCCGATCATGTGAGATCCCTGTCGATGTCACTTCCCAGCTCAACGATCAGCATCCATCAATCACTTATTTTAATAGCATTTATTATTGTCTTTATTCTATGCATACTTGTATTTTTTTCAAAAGTTTTTTTCCTGATATATCAGTGTTTCTACACCCATTGTTATTTGTTTCTCTTGTATAAAGACAGTCTGTGTCTCTGTGTCTCTCTGTCTCTGTCTCTCTCTCTCTCTCTCTCTCTCTCTCTCCCGGTGACGCACATGTTCTCTGTTTTCTGGTCAGTGGCAGCTGAGCAGGATGACTCATTTTTGGCGTCTTTAATTAAACATCTGTCCGTGCCTCTCAACCTCTCAACCAAGCTCCTTTTTGAGATTTAGCCTGGAAATATAGCACGTTTAGAAATCTCTAATACCTGTACATGCATGAAATAAAATTAGTTTATTTGTAGCTAAAAAATGAAATTTTTTAAATCTATTGTTACTTTTACATTATTTTTAGCACATTGCTCTGTTGTAGTTAAGTGGTTTTAGGTAGTATATTAGTATAAAGTATATTTATATATACCTTTTTTCGTTTACACTTTATTTTAAGGTGTCCTTGTTACAGTGTAATTATCTACATTAACTACATGTACTTACTGTATGGTTAGGATTAGGGTTTGTCTTAGGGTTACTTGCATGTAATTATGCATAATTTATTGTTATTATAATAGTAATTATATGTAACATGTGTAACAAGGACACCTTAAAATAAAGCGCTACCCTTTTTTAAGTATATGATTGCAAGGTGGTTATTAAAGGAGCTCATCCCTGATATTCTGATCTCTAGATTGAACTCTGATCCCTCTTTCAGTGGAAGTCTATGGTCCCATTTTATTTTCCACCAGACAAAAATTTGCTTACTTTAAAAACATACAAGCACAAAGTATATTAGATCTGAGGTATCATTCACATCCATAATACAAATGAGTTATGCTTTTAAGTTTATTATTTTGGCAAAGTGGTTTTGAAAAAAATATGTTAAAATAAGTAAATTTGAATAATAGTTATAATAGTTATATTAATATTTTAATTTTGCTAATATGCTGTCTTTGTATTTATTTGAAATTCCATTAAAGTTTTTTTTTTAGGTTTTCAGGCTTAAAACCAGAGAAAAAAAAAACTTTTTGGCACTACAAAGTGCTGTTGCTAATGACATGTAGTACAGCTTGGCTGATGGCACTGCAACATTTCCTCTGAACCCAATGCAGGTCAGTGGAATAGTAAGTGAATTAGATGAGGGGCGATTGTTTTCCCCACTGTCTTGGCCTTTACTGGGCCAGCAGTTTCTCTTTCTCTCTCTGCTTCCTTCCCTCTGCTACTATCTCTCGGCTTCTCTTTCAACAGCTCTCTTATTCTCCCACACTGCCTCACAGGCCAGGACTCTGGTGTCAAGTGTTTGACAGGGGTAACTCTTTAGCTGAGGTGATGTCCAGCTGACTGTTATGTCAGAGGTGTGTCACCATAGATACTGGAAATGTCTGTGTCACATTCAGAATCACAGGGAACCCATCCAAATGTCTGTTCAAATGTACGAAACTTGAGTTTGTGACAGCGGAGGAAAATGGGAAAGCAATTAAGCTTTGTAGAAGTCTTTAAATTAAAATTTTAAAGCATTTGAGTGTTCTTGTGAATGGCTGTCAAGGTCGCATTTTGCCCCAAAATCAAAGGAAAAAAAAATATATAATTTGTTACATAAAGCATGTTTTAGGACATTGTTATTCAGAATCAGAATCAGCTTTATTTGCCAAGTGTGCACAAGCACACAAGGAATTTGTTGTGGTTTTTAAGAAGCTCTTGGTACATACACACACACATACATACATACATACATATCTGACATGAGAACAGAAATATTTAAAGAGGTTTAACAATAAATAATAATAATGTGTATGAATCTGGAACAGAAGATTTATGTACAGATTTGTGCATAATTTACTCTATATATACAGCTGTATAGAAAATATGCATATGTATGTACATAGTACTTGAGAGAGAGGCAATATGTAATGAATTACAGAACACCGGTAACAATTCCTGTGTTAGCTGTTTAGGCTGGAGATGGCATGGGGGAAAAAACTGTTTTTATGCCTAGATGTTCTAGTGCACAGAGATCTGTAGCGTCTGCCTGAAGGGAGAAGTGCAAACAGGTTGTGTCCGGGGTGACAGGGGTCTGTGATGATGTCACCTGCCCATTTCTTCACTCTGGAGTTGTACAAGTCCTGAAGGCTGGGCAGGTGGACACCAATAATCCTTTATGCTGTCCTAACAGTCCGCTGCAGTCTTCTTATATCTGATTTGCTGGCTGACCCAAACCAGACAGTTATAGAGGAGCACAGAACCGACTCAATAACAGCAGAGTAAAACTGTGTCATATGCGCCTGTGGCAGGTTTAACTTTTTCAGTTGACGATGGAAGAACAACCTCTGCTGAGCCTTTTTCACGATGGAGTCAATGTGAGTGTCCCACTTCAGGTCCTGAGAGATGTTGGTTCCCAGGAACCTGAATGACTCCACTGCAGTCACAGTGTTGTTCATGATGGTGAGTGGGGGAAGTGCAGGGGGGTTTCTCCTGAAGTCCACTATCATCTCTACAGTTTTGAGCGTGTTCAGCTCCAGGTTGTTGTGACTGCACCAGACAGCCAGCTGCTCAACCACTTGACTGTAAGCAGACTTGTCTCCATCCTGGATGAGACCGATGACTGTGGTGTCATCTGCAAATTTCAGGAGTTTGACAGAGGGGTCTTTAGAGGTGCAGTCATTTGTGTAGAGCGAGAATAGCAGTGGGGAGAGAACACAGCCCTGAGGAGCTCCAGTGCTGATGGTGCGGGTGTTAGATGTGAGTTCTCCCAGCCTCACTAGCTGCTGCCTGTCTGTCAGGAAGCTGGTGATCCACTGACAAATGGAGGTGGGGACAGAAAGCTGTGTCAGTTTATTCTGAAGGGTGTCCGGGATGATGGTGTTGAAAGCGGAGCTGAAGTCCACAAACAGGATCCTCGCATAAGTCCCTGGTCTGTCCAGATGCTGCAGGATGTAGTGCAATCCCATGTTGACTGCATCACCACAGACCTGTTTGCTCGGTAAGCAAACTGCAGGGGGTCCAGCAAGGGTCCAGTACTGTCCTTCAGGTGGGCCAACATGAGCCTCTCAAATGACTTCATCACCACAGATGTTAAAGCAATAGGTCTGTAGTCATTAAGTTCTGTGGTTTTTGGTTTCTTGGGTACAGGGATGATGGTGGAGCGTTTGAAGCAGGAGGGGACTTCACACAGCTCCAGTGATCTGTTGAAGATCAATGTGAAGCTGGATGATAGCTGGACAGCACAGGCTTTGTGGCAGGCTGGAGAGACACCGTCTGGGCCTTTGGCTTTCCTTACCTTCTGTCTCCTGAAGACTTTGCTTACATCATCTTCACAGATCTTGAGTACAGGCTGAGAAACAGTAGGGGGGAGGGAGGGGGGGGGTTATTGATGGCTGTGTTGTGAGATGGTCAGAGTGGGTGTGGGGTGTCAGACCAGGCTTTTGCTTTTCAAACCGGCAGTAAAACTTGTTCAGGTCTTCAGCCAGTTGTTGACTGGCCTCAGTGCTGGGGGATGGGGTCTTGTAGCTGGTGATGGCTTTCAGGCCTTTCCACACTTATGTAGGTTCGTTGCTTGAAAGCTGTTTTTTAGCTTTCAAGAGTAGTTTTTCTTTGCCACTCTTATCTCCCTATTCAGTGTGTATTTGGCCTGTTTGTGCAAGGCTTTGTCCCCACTCCTGTAGGCGTCCTCTTTGGCCTGGCGAAGCTGTTTGAGTTTTGTACTGAACCAAGGTTTGTCATTGTTAAATGTTAAATAAGTCCTGGTGGGTACACACATGTCCTCACAGAAACTAATGTAGGACGTCAAGGTGTCAGTGAGCTCATCCAGATCAGTAGCTGCAGCCTCAAAAACACTCCAATCAGTAAGATCAAAGCAAGACTGTAAATCTTGCTCTGCTTCAACAGACCATCTCTTTACAGTTCTTAAGACAGGCTTAGAAGATTTAAGTTTCTGCCTGTAGGCTGGTAGAAGATGAACCAAATAGTAATCAGAGAGTCCCAGCGCTACACAGGGGACAGAGTGGTATGCATCCTTTAAAACAGTGTAACAATGGTTAAATCACCGAGAATGATAATGAAAGAGTCCGGGTAACGCTGCTCTGTGTGTGTGATATGGTCGGCAAACAGTTCTAGCGCCGTGCTCACACGTGCGTCAGGAGGAATGTACACACTCACCAGAATAAACGAGAAAAACTCCCACGGTGAATAAAAAGGCTTACAGTTAATAAAGAGAGCTTCCAAGTTTGGGCTGCACATCTTCTTTAAAACTGTCACGTCTGTACACCAGCCTTCATTGATATAAAAACATAATCCACCGCCTCTCGTTTTCCCCGACGACTCGGTCTGCTCTGAACAGCTGGAATCCCGCTAGATGAAGCACGCTGTCTGGGATGGCTCCGTTCAGCCAGGTTTCCGTGAAGCAAAGCGCAGCAGAGTTTAAAAAGTCCTTGTTTTTGCGGGTGAGGAGTTGTAGTTTGTCTGATTTATTTGTAAGGAAGCGGAGATTTGCCAGATGAATACTCGGCAGCGGAGTCCTAAAACCGCGCTGTCTGGATTTCACGAGCGCACCAGCGCGCTTCCCTCGCTTGCGTCGCCTGGTGCGCTTGTATAGGAACGCAGCTCCTCCGACTAAAATGTCCAGTAGAACGTCTGACTGTTCAATTGTCGGCAAAATGTTATCTGGTGTGCTATTTCTGAAAGTGAAGTGAAAGTGACGTGACATACGACCAAGTATGGTGACCCATACTCAGAATTTGTGCTCTGCATTTATCCCATCCTAAGTGCACACACACAGAAGTGAACACACACACCCGGAGCAGTGGGCAGCCATTTATGCTGCGGCGCCCGGGGAGCAGTTGGGGGTTCAGTGCCTTGCTCAAGAGCACCTCAGTCGTGGTATTGAGGGTGGAGAGAGTACATTCACTCCCCCCACCTACAATTCCTGCTGGCCCGAGACTCGAACTCGCAACCTTTCGATTATGAGTCCGACTCTCTAACCATTAGGCCATGACTTCCCCTTAGCATTTTGATGTAAGTTCTTATGTCAAAGAGTTAGTTTCTAGCGAAACTGATCGGAAAAACGTTGCTTAAGACAGGACAAACAAACAAAAACAATAAAAATACCAAGGAACAACAAACCGAAGCGGCCATGTGCGGCGCCATCTTTAAAGGTATTCCCTGCTTTGTTTCATTTTCAGGCACATACTTTCATGATAATTAAGCCATCTGGTAACACTTTAGTTTAGGGACCAATTCTCACTATTGACTATTTGAGTATTTCTGTAGCATGCATATTACCAGCATATTGGCTGTTTATTAGTATTTATAAAGCACATATTAATGCCTTATTCTGCATGACCATATTCTAGTTCCCTTATTCCACCCCATACCTAAACTTAACAACTACCTTACTAACTATTAATATGGGTGGGTAAAACATGATGTATTGTGAGATTCACCTGCATGATATAATATTCAATTGGTCCCACTTTATATTAGGTAGCCTTAACTACTATGCACTTTCCTTTAAATTAATAATTTGATACAATGCACTTATTTTGTACATACATGTTTTACATTGTACTTATATTTTAAAAAATACCTACATGTAATTACATTTGTTATTAATTTCTGTAATTATAGTGTCGGCCCATCCCTTACACCTTGACCCATCCTTAAACATACCCTTACCACCAAACCTGTCCTTATTATAACCCATATTCCACCTTAATAGCGGCAAATGTGTTTTGCAATACAATATAAACACAATAAGTACATTGTACTTATTTTTGATGTAAGTAAGGCCACCTAATATAAAGTGGGACCATTCAATTTGATATTATAGTTTTGTAAACAAGCAATAACATGTCAGTCTGAAAGAGGATGCTTAATACTTATTAGTATTTCCTTCATGGACTGTTATAGACATATGAAATATTCCAGTACTCCCACATTTGCAGTGTAAAAGCGATTCACAGCGAAAACAAAAATAACCCAGAGAAGACTGACATTTTTGGAAGTGTTGTGATGCTGACACCTCCAAAAATATGTCACCTTCGCCAGCTGCTCTCCTCAGTGTTTCACCCAGAACAGTAACCAAGAAACAGTGTGCTTCTCAAACACCAATTCACTGGAGTTGTATTAGTCAAAAACAGGCTCTAACTCTTCTTCCTTGTTTTGCAGGCCGCAGCACCTTGGATTCTTCCTCATTGTGTTGACCTCCATCTCAAAAACAAATGACAAATATCAATTTGAAATACTAAACCGGTGGGTTTGTCCTGGTGAAGGTTGAATTCGGTGGTTGTCTGATATCTGGAGCCACATGACTGTCCAGGCTGGAATGATAGAGGTGGCGCTAGTTGAGTTTGAAGGTATGGAGAATACTAACGGTGTGGACAATTTCAATGACCCAGACTATCCCAACGAGATGAAGGTTTTGACGGTAGAAATGCCAGAGTTTGGGCCTGGCAGCACCTACTGCAATTCTGCAAAAGTGTCACCATATAAAGAGAGGACACCACAAAATCTGGACAAACCGCAATCACCTGTCCTGCCCCCTCACACGAGGAGAGGGCGCGCCAGCTGCGCTAGTCTGATTTCCAACTGGAAATTACTCCTGAACAGTGAAGGAACGCAAAGTGAGACGATCTTCAGTAAACTGGCCAAAGAATACGAGGACTTGTTTATTGATAAGCGAATTCTCGATGACGGCGATCAAAAGATCATCATTAACATCGCCGGTCTTCGCTTTGAAACCCGCCTGAGAACCCTCGACCAGTTTCCAGACACCCTTCTGGGTGATCCAATGAAAAGAATGGGCTATTTTGACCCCATGAGAAACGAGTATTTCTTTGACCGCAATCGTCCGAGCTTTGATGGGATCCTGTACTACTATCAGTCAGGGGGGAAGGTCCGCCGGCCTGCGAACGTACCTTTAGATGTCTTCACGGATGAGATCGTCTTCTACGAGTTAGGACAGGAAGCCATGGACCAGTTCCGCGAGGAGGAAGGCTTTATCAAAGACGTGGAGGTCCCATTGCCGTCCAATGAGATTTGCAGGCAGTTCTGGCTGCTCTTTGAGTATCCCGAGAGCTCAAACGCAGCCAGAGGGGTCGCTCTCGTTTCCGTTTTCGTCATCGTCATCTCCATCATCATATTCTGCATGGAGACTCTCCCAGAATTCCGTGAGGACCTGGAGATTTTTCCAACTGCTAGTGTTTCCTTCAATCAGACGCATCCCTCAGGTGCTCCTCCAAGTGCTTCTCCCAAAACCATCAGCAGCACCTTCTCCGACCCCTTCTTCATTATTGAGACCGCTTGCGTCATCTGGTTCTTCTTCGAGCTCTGCGTGCGTTTCCTGGTTTGTCCCAGCAAGCGGGAATTCTTCAACAACATCATGAACATGATTGACATTGTCTCTATTATCCCCTATTTCGTCACTTTGATAACTGAGATCGTGACCACCACCAATAAGTCCAACACTGGGCAGAATATGTCCCTGGCCATCCTGCGAATCATTAGACTGGTGCGAGTCTTCAGGATCTTTAAGCTTTCCAGACACTCCAAAGGGCTGCAGATCCTGGGCCAGACGCTCAAGGCCAGCATGAGAGAACTTGGCCTGCTCATGTTCTTTCTCTTCATCGGCGTCATCCTCTTCTCCAGCGCCATCTATTTCGCTGAGGTGGATGATCCTAACACCCAGTTTGTTAGCATCCCTGATGGATTCTGGTGGGCTGTAGTGACCATGACCACTGTGGGATATGGAGACATGTGTCCTATTACGTTAGGCGGTAAGATTGTGGGCACTCTATGTGCCATTGCTGGGGTGTTGACCATTGCCCTGCCTGTGCCTGTAATCGTCTCCAATTTCAACTACTTTTACCACAGAGAGACAGAGCAGGAGGAAAAGCAGCCCATAGCTGAGTCAACCGATCAAGCTTTAAAGTCAGGGAACAATACAAAACATGGAAGTAGTTCCTCTCTGAACAAGGCAAATGGGAACTGGCAGAATGACACATCTAAGTATTAACACCCATATCAAAACTTTATTTTCATGAGCGTGAATCTCATTAAACATGTTCAGGTCATATTTCACCACAAAAATCAAGAGACCCAGATAGCATACTGCAAGATGTCTTCATCTGGAAAGCATCTGCTGTATATAAACATCTGATATATGTCTTTAAGATGTCAGTTTTACTTACATTCTAAATCATAGACATAAAGACATTTTCTAAACATCTATTTGACATCTGATAGGAATTGTCCTATAGGCGTATTGCAGATGGGCAGGCACTCTAAAAAATACGTCTTGCAGATGTCTCCATGATGTATGTGTGCTATCAGGGTTATATTTAGCATAAAGAAAATAGTCTATTTTAGTATCACTGCAAGTTTTATCATAGTAAATAAACACATTCTCATTCCAGTTCTCATAAAAGTAATGCACCTGGATGTTTTACCTTTATTTTGTAATTGTCATTATTCTCAATGGCTATTTTCATCAGATTCGGATTAATGTAATAGAGTATCTTATTTATCTTTATCAGTTAAATGCTTTTTAGCAAGTACTCCCAAGATGAATAAATAAATGCTTTACAATTTATATAGTTATGTAATAATTTTGTCAGCAATAATACATTTTTTCTGCATTACATTAATGCAAATGAGGAAGAAATGTAATGCAAATAATTAAAAATAAATATTGATGGTGCTAAAATAGGCTATAAAATGACTATAGTTTTTGCTATTTTGCAAAATTTGTGAAATATGACCTTGACAAGTTCTCCACAGGTTTTTTGAGATTCAGCCAATTATGTTATAGTGCTTCAGTGTTTGCTAGATTTTTTTTTCAATTCAAACAGATGATTATAAATGTTACCTAACTTGAATGATACGAATGTGATAACAGTTTCTCTGAAAACATAAGTAGCATAATTTAAATTTCATGTTAGATTTGTATTGCGTAATCCTTTTATTAAATTATAATTCAACCTAAACCATAATCTCATGAACCTATCACATCCAGTCCACTATGTGTAATTAAAAATTACAGAATCACTCTGAAAATTAAATGACACCTGCACTGTCATCAAGTGTGTTTGGGTGACTACCACCAGCATACTACCACTTTGAGTATGCAAAATGGCACCTTTAACATTTATATGTAACACCATTGTCTCTAAGTATGTGTTTTCCAATATAATTCCAAATGAAGTATTTCATAATTGTTTCATTTTGCATTTGAAATGCTAATCATTATGGTTTGTTGTGGCACTTTAGAGGAAGCTCAGCCAATGAAGAGGAGAAATGCAGAGTTTTCCACTTACAGTCCATATTCATTTCTATGAATGAGATGAGCATAACAGTGCCTTTCACTCAAATGGGCTGAACCTGTTGTTGCAGGCATGCTGTCATACGGGTTTTATATTGAGTGGAATTGATTTCCTTGTATTATTGGTGAATGTTGTCTTGATTCGAATCAGACCTATCAAGACCTATCAAGACCTATCAAGACAAGACAAAAATATCACTTTCTCAGATTCAACAGTTAAGGCAAGTTTAGAGAAATTAAGAACTTTCTTTGAGAAAAACACCCTAAAACGTGATAAAGACATTCATTTTTGAAACATTTTGCTTAATAAGTGAGAATATACAACATTTTGTTGGAAAGAGAATCAGGGAGCTATGAGCCAAGGTCTCACTGTATTATACTGTATAAGTTGTTTTGCAAAATCTTGTGAATCTTGTTGAGCTGTTTCCCAAGACATACTGGATATAAACACATATTTTCATTGTGTTTTCGATGTTATAACTGCTGCTGTTTTATACTTACCTAAAGTTATGTCATTTTAGTATGAAAAGGTAGTGTGTTATTGTTCTTTTAATAGGTGCAGGAAGACATTATTAAGCAGAAAGCTGTCATTGTTAATCTGACATTTATTTGCATTCTATAATGATTGTTCTTCATAGACTAACTGAACATTGGTGGTTGTGCTAGAGAATGAATTGTACATTTAAACCCTTTTATTCTATATTTAGAATCTAATCAGAATATTCAAAGCCTTTGAAAATATTAATAAGAAATCTTCAGGAACTTGTATATCATGTGCTTAGCCTGACAACTGATCATAGTTGGTCGTAAATTTATGACTGTAAATAAGTAACATAAAGCCATTTACTGTGGTAATAATTGTGTACTGTATGTATTAAAATTATACATTGTGTAATTGTTGCAGTGTTTGACCTGAAATGCAAATCCCAGTGATATGAATCACAGGCTGCTGGTGTGGTCACTTCAAAACTTTTCAATAATTGTTATTACAGACTTGCATTTATTAGCTG
Organism: Aspiorhynchus laticeps; assembly: GCA_023376895.1. Classification (NCBI taxonomy): domain Eukaryota; kingdom Metazoa; phylum Chordata; class Actinopteri; order Cypriniformes; family Cyprinidae; genus Aspiorhynchus; species Aspiorhynchus laticeps. Next base: position 9,942,997 of record CM041816.1, read on the forward strand.
AAGAAGTAATTTTGTTCTTTTATGTTAGACATGACATGTCCCTTTACTGATATAAATGCATTTGTTTTTTCTCTTAGATTTTCATAATTTGCCAGGACAGCAAAGACTTATTATTAATTATTCAAATTGCATTTTCAGTAAAATATGGAAATCATCTTGCAGTCTGACTGTCCTCAACATGAACTGCAATATAAAGAAACCTATTAAAATTAATAATGTGAAAATAAGTTCAATTAACAGATATTGGCATTATCTAACTGGAGTGTATTATCACAAATGACTATAGTCGTGGATTTACACATTACCGAAAAAAATCAAATTGTGGCATGACTGTCCTAATCTCATAAAGTAACATTTAAAATGAACAATATACTGTAGATACAGAAACTGAAAGATGGCTTTAAAATGGTGACTCAGCATTTTTCCAATAACCTGCATTGATGTATTTAATCACACCGGTGTTTTACATTAGACGGCTGATACTGTAGTCAGAAAGTGTGTCGAAAAGTTATCTGGCGGTCAGGTCTTTGAGGTCCCCCACCTCTCTGAAAACCCCTCTTCCTCATTCACTGTTATATAAGATGCCCTCATTACCGGCAATAACAGGCTTGTCTCTTTCATCAGAGCCAGATCATAGCCATTCGTCCCTTTACACTATATTTTCGGACAGCAATACAAATGTCTGCCCCTTCAAATACTGCACTATATAAGGGTATAGAGGCGATTCTGAGCACAGCCTGTTTTTTTTTTTCAGTGTAAAATGAAGATTTGGATGTATCTGAAGAGTAGGACCCTATGGAATCATTTAACTACCACAGTTTTCTTACTTCTCATGTGAAAAAGAAGTGGGCTTAACTGTATGAAATGTGCACTTGTTGTGTACTTCAATTATTAAACGTATATTTAAAAAAAATATATACTTGCAGGTAATTGAATATTAATTAAGTAAATGGCATTAAAGTGTACCTGTGTACACTTGTGTAGTTCACCCAAAAATGTAAATTACCCCATGATTTACTCACCCTCAAGGCATCCTAGGTGTATATGACTTTCTTCTTTCAGACGAATACAATCGGAGTTATATTAAAAAATGTCCTGGCTCTTCCAAGCTTTATAATAGGAGTGAGTGGGCCAAACAAATGCATCCATGCATCATAAAAAGCGCTCCACACGGCTCCGGGGGGTTAATAAAATCCTTCTGAAGCGAAACGTCGTGTTTTTGTAAGAAAGATATACATACCAAAACTTTATAAACCGTAATCTCTAGCTTCTGCTAACTGTCGTACGCATGTTAATGAGAGAGTGGCGTTCCAGCGGATGACGTAGGTGTAGTGTAAGCTCTGGTGAGAAGTGACGAACACGGAAGTGCAGAGGAGAGAGAAAAACAAAACACGGTCACAAATTGCACCATGTTTACACCGGACGCGAGCGGTGCAGCGCGGCGCGACAAAATACGATAAATAACTGACAGTAAACTGCTGCCTTGTTCTATTTATGACACACTGACACAAAGTTCAAATGATTTGCAACAGTCACTTTGTCGCGTCCACTGTAGACAGGCTTTGTCACGTCCGGTGTAGACACGGTGTTAGAAGTACAAAATGAGGATTTGTAAAGGAAAATGTCAGAGGATTTCGATATAAGCCAAGATGAGACTGGTTTTCCTTTGCTGTAAACAAAACTTGATTGTCGCGAGACTAGCATATTCTCAACGGAGCTTACGCTAGACTTACGTTCTACGTCCTCCGCTGGACCCCACTCTCTTGTGAACGTGTGTACGACAGTTAGTGGAAGCCTGAGATTACAGTTTATAAAGTTTTAAATGGATTTATAATGGATATTTTTCTTACACAAAAGCATCGATTCACTTCAGAAGGCCTTTATTAACCCGTTGGAGCCATGTGTAGCACTTTTTATGATGGATTTATGCACTTTTTTGGGCTTCAAAATCTTGGCCCCATTCACTGCCATTATAAAGCTCGTAAGGACATTTTTTAATATAACTCTGATTGTATTCGTCTGAAAGAAGAAAGTCATATACAACTAGGATGTCTTGATGGTGAGTAAATCATGAGGTCATTTACATTTTTGGTTGAACTATCCTTTTAAGAAGTGACAAATTTTCAATACCTAATATTCTTTTGTTATGCTTTACAAAAGTACACAAGTTTTGATGTGTTGACAAACATACTACAACACATGTAAAGTACTTAATTATCATTTTAACTCTAGTGTAATATTTGATATTACAATTAAAAAATTTTTGGAAGTAGTAAATTGCAAATTCATTGTTACAAGTTTGTGATTACAAACAGTGTTGGGGAAAGTTACTTTTAAAAGTAATGCATTACAATATTGCGTTACTCCCTAAAAAAGTAACTAATTACGTTACTTAGTTACTTTTTATGGAAAGTAATGCGTTACGTTACTTTTGCGTTACTTTTTAAATATGAGCAGGGCTTGATTGTTTTTAATAGAATAATTTGTAATTATAGCAAATGTAAAGCCCTTTCACACCAAAAAGTGTAATGAATAAACCTCAGGCTGAAGGAAAAGTAAATTCACGTGTGAAGAGTAGAGCGCAGGAGAAGAAGTTCAACACTCTTCAGCAATAAAACAACAACGAAGCACAATTGTTAGTTTATCTAAAGTCATTTTTGCTTATTAGTATGATTGAACTGGATCATCAAAGGTCAGCAGCAAAGACATTGGTTAATAAAATGGGATTAGATACATTTGTGTTGTTTAACATTTAATTATTGCAGGTTTGCATCATATTCTGAGTTTGCATTTCACTGTTTTAATTCATTTTGATGAATACTAAATCTGTTTTTTGTGAATGGGATGAATTAATGCACATTCACATTTAGTCTAGAACTACAGTAACAGCATGTTCACACAGCACACTATCAGTCAATAATTGTGACCCTGGAGCACAAAACCAGTCTTAAGTCTCTGGGGTATATTTGTAGCAATAGCCAAAAATATATTGTATGGGTCAAAATTATCCATTTTTCTTTAATGCCAAAAATCATTAGGATATTAAGTAAAGATCATGTTCCATGAATATATTTTGTAAATTTCTTACCGTAAATATATCAAAACTTAATTTTTGATTAGTAATATGCATTGCTAATAACTTCATTTGAACAACTTTAAAGGTGATTTTCTCAATATTTAGAATTTTTTGCTCCCTCAGATTCCAGATTTTCAAATAGTTGCATCTCAGCCAAATATTGTCCTATCATAACAAACCATACACCAATGGAAAGCTTATTTATTCCTTTTCATTTATTTATAGCTTTCAGATGATGTATAAATCTCAATTTAAAAAAAATGACACTTAAGTCTGGTTTTGTGGTCCAGGGTCACAAATGGGAAAAAAGTAACTGGCGTTACTTTTTTGAAAAAGTAACTCAGATATTTTCTTGTAAATTAAAAAGTAATGCGTTACTTTACTAGTTACTTGAAAAAAGTAATATTATTACGTAACTCACGTTACTTGTAATGCGTTACCCCCAACACTGATTACAAATATACTAAAACACATGACATAAGTTTCAAAAGATATGACATTAAAGTATATTTTAGTTTCACCATAAATGCTTCATGCATTTAGAAGTAAAGTTTATCCATAAATGACAGAATTACGAAATTACATATAAAAATGTACTCAAGTCCTACTAAAGTGGGTCAAAAACACCCTTAAGTTTTTCATTTAATATAAAATAACATTCAATTAAGTGTCTGAAAATGTTACATTCAGCTCACACTTAAGTGTACTATTTTTAAGTATTATTTAAATAATCTTTTTAAAAGTATGCTAAAGTGTACTTATTTTCTCAAGGGTTGTGTTGCTGTATTTCCTGTTGAAACAGGAAGTTGGGTCAGAATATAACAAAGTGCTCATCCCCTTTTAATTGTATAGCATTTGTATACATACTTGCTAAATGCTAAAGCTTGTAAGAGGCAGGCAGTATATAATGTGTAGTAAATCTGCTAAAAGTTTATTTTTGTCAACTCAGGAGCTATTAACTTAGCCTCAAAGCTAAGATATTAGCTAAAAACTCTAATTTTGATTTTAACACTGAGTCAAACGTGAGTTAAAAGAGGATAGCACTGTATTACCTCTCTGTAAGAGCACAAACTACACAAAGATGGACTCTGTGGCTTGTTTTATCTCCAGTCATAATAGCTTTGTCTCCTGTAGCGATCTGACAAAAGCCCCAGGAGTGATCAGAAGTGCAGGTAACAGTAGCACAAACGCTGCCGTGCACTAAGAGGTAAGAGATATAATTGGCCACTGGTCAAAGTAAAGACTGGAACAGTGTTGGATGAAGGCATGAAATGTGACAAGGTACTTCAGTGAAAGAAACAGCTGTTAGCAGGAGAGGTTAGGTGATGAGAGAGGCTGTCAGTGCTTACTGCTGTTATTCATGAACCTGAAAGCAGCTCTGTATAAGTATAATTATGAAAGTCATATCTATTACATAACAAACTGGCTGTTACACGGTCTTAGGAATGGTGCTTGACCGTGTTTGTGAGGAGTTAGTTCTTGTTTTTCATTTAACAGGATGACATGACACCTGCCTCCTACATTCGCACATACAAAACCAATGCAATATTTATGCACAGTAAACAGAGCAAACTGAGGGACCCCATATGCACTACATACTGGTTGCCAGGGTCCAAATTTAACACGGGTCGAGCACAAAATACAAGACAACATGTAATTCACAGAACTAAAAACAGTTAGACTGGTCAACAGGCTAATGTTTTTTTAAGAAATGCAATATAATGCATTGCTTAAAGGTGAAATTACATTTCTGTGCTGGTAAAAACCACCTCCAAAAATCATCAGTGTTTCACAACTAAATAATTTCACAAAAGTATGTATCTTTAAAATGCAAAGTGCAGTTTCACATACCTGTATTTGAGTGCCTTCACCGACCATTAGCAGATGTTCTCCATTTTGGACCCTGCTAATGACTGATTGTAGAATATGTTATTAAAGGTGCATTTATTTCTGTATTTTTCATTTCTTTTTTATGTTGTTTTATGTGTATGCAGTCACCTTGAACATTTACTGACACTTGGTGGTGTGGATGCAACATCACATAAGAGCTCAATGATGTCTTTGTAATTTTCCCAGTCAGACATGATTCATTTATCCCATATGACATGCTATAGGGGTTTGATGCTACTGATATAACTGTATAGTCTTCATACTGATTATACCTTTAATCACCTTATAGCCTATCTATATCAATATATATTTTACATATTTTACATGTGCAGCCATTAAAAGGCTTGAGATCAGTAAGATTTCTTTATTTTGAAAGAATTTTCAAGGATGCATTAAATTGATCAAATAAATCAGAACTGACAGTAAACACATTTATACAAAATATTCATATTTCAAATACATTCTGTTCTTTTTATTCATTAAAGAATCTTGAAAGAAAAAAAACCCCACAAAAACAGCACAACTGTTTTCAACATTGACAATAAAAAAAGTTTCTTGAGCAGCAAATAACTGTAAATAAAACATAAATAAGTTAATAAAACAGAAATAATTTTCAAATAATAAGAATATTTCACAATATTACTGTTATTGCTATGTATTTTTCATCAAATAAATGCAGACTTAGCTGAACTGGAGATTTTCTCCAAAAAAAAAACCTCCATCTTTTATCGCTGAAGGAAGTCATTAAATTTACAGATGCTAAAGACAAGTTTTATGACGTTTACAATCTCTGGCTCCTTAGAAGGACTGTCAAGAGTGACAAATAAATATACTGAAATGTATTTGAAGCTAAGTGTACTACAAATACATTTACATATGTATGTACATAATAAAAAAATACCCTGCAATTGTACTTTTAGTGTACTAAACTGATATACAGTGTCCTCCACTAATATTGGCACCCTTGATAAATATGAGCAAAGGCGGCTGTGAAAATAAATCTGCATTGTTTATCCTTTTTATCTTTCATTCCAAAAATTCACAAAATTCCAACCTATCATTGAAGTAAAACAATTGAAAATGGGGGGAAATCTCATTGTGTAAGAAATACTTTCTCTAGTTCATGTTGGCCACAATTATTGGCACCCAATTATTGCAATGTCCTTTTCCCAGGGTAACAGCTCTGAGTTTTCTCCTATAATGCCTGAAGAGTTTGGAGAACACCTGATAAGAGATCAGAGACTATTCCTTCATACAGAATCTCTCCAGATCCTTCAGATTCACAGCTCCGTGTTGGTGCTTCTCCTCTTCAGTTCACCTCACTCATTTTCTATAGGGTTCAGGTCAGAGGACTGGAATGGCCATAGCAGAAGCTTGGTTTTGTGCTCAGTGACCCATTTTTGTGTTGTTTTTGAGGTTTGTGTTTGGATTATTGTCCGGTTGGAAGATCTAAACATGGCCCATTATAAGATTTCTAACTGGGTCAGTCACTTATTGATTTTTTATATGTTGGTATTTGATAGAATCCATGATGCCATGTGTCTAAACAAGATGTTCAGGACCTCCAGCAGAAAAATAGGCCCACAACATAAAAAATACAGCAGTATATTTCATTGTACACATGGGGTACTTTTTTATCCCTGTGTGCACCAAACCCATCTTGAGTGTTTGCTGCTAAAAAGCTCATTTTTTAGCTTCATCTGATCATAGAAGCCAGTCCCATTTGAAGTTACAGTCATGTCTGATAACTGAATATGCTGGAGTTTGTTTTTGGATGAGCTAGGAGAATTTTTCTTGAAACCCTCCCAAACAACATGTGGTGATGTAGGGACTGTTTGACCATTTTTTTCTAATGTTTTCTGACCCCGAGACTCAACTATATTCTGCAATTCTACAGCTATGATCCTTGGAGAGTCTTTAGCCACTCAAACGCTCCTCCTCACCGTGCATTAGGACGATATAGACACACGTCCTCTTCCAGGCAGTTTCGTAACATTGTCTGTTGATTGGAAATTCTTAATTATTGCCCTGATGGTGGAAATGGGATTTTTCACTGCTCTAGCTCTTTTCTTAAAGCCACTTCACTAATTTGTGAAGCTCAATTATCTTTTGCTGCACATCAGAAATATATTCTTTGGTTTTTCTCATTATGATGGATGATTAAGGGAATTTGGTCTTTGTGTTCCTCATATTTATAATCCTGTGGAACAGGAAGTCATGACTGGACGATTTCATGCTCCTAGTCACCCTGGTGTGCTAAAAAAAATAAAATATGAATGGAATATACTTCAGAGATATTTTACTCTCAAGAATTTCTAGGGGTGCCAATAATTGTGGCCAACATCCATTGGAGAAAAACATTTATTTCATCATGAGATTTTCTCCCCACTTTCAATTGTTTTACTTCAATGATAGGTTAGAATTTTGTAAATTTTTTGAGGGAAAGATCAAAAGGATAAACAATGCCGATTTATTTTCACAGCTGCCTTTGCTCATATTTATCAAGGGTGCCAATATTAGTGGAGGGCACTGTACTTAAAGCCTGCTACAACTAACAACTAATGTTGTACTTAATGCACTTTAATTGTGCGGAAGTAGTGCTGAAGTCCAACTAAAGATATACTGAAGTATATTTGATTGTGCTAAAGTTGAACTATTGCAAGTATACTTCAGGTACACTTTAAATATCTTGCTTTTCAAGACCGATATAATTCAAAGATCATATCCTCCTCAATAGTGACATTAAAACACATTTTAGGCTTTATATTAGGAAATGTGATACAACAAATTAAGTTTAATTATCATTTTTATTTTGGTAAGTCTCAAGTGATATGTCAGTAAATATGTTAATATATTTGAACTATACTTAGTATGAAATAAATGTATTTAAAATACATAACTTTTTTAACTAGGACGGTCAATCCAGTTGAAATGATGGATGTAGACATTTGTGTGTATGTTTGTGTTTGTGAGAGAAAGATGACTATAAGGAATGCAACTACTCAGTATGCCATGTCTTCATTCATGTGTGCTTCTCTGTGTGTACGTGCATGTCACACATACTTGTCAACACATGCCTAAGTGGAAATGTAAAAATATGTCAGATGCATTTTAACAACTCAGTGTCACCAGGTTATAGACGTAACTGCTCATTTTATGGCTGACATAAATCACTGGAGTACTGAGAGACATTACTTTTTCTTACACCAGAAATAACTCAAGATGCACATAAACAGATACTGTGTGTAAAAAAAAATTAAAGTTTTTAGGATTATTGTGATGTTTTTAATCAGCTGTTTGGACTCTCAATCTGACGGCACCCATTCACTGCAGAGGATCCACTGGTGAACAAGTGATGGAATGCTATGTTTCTCCAAATCTGTTCTGATGAAGAAACAAACTCATCTACATCTTGGAGTAAATTTTCATTTTTGGGTGAAATCTTTCTTTAACAGTCAAACAATCTGCATTATATTGATTCTAAAAAGTATTAACATCATTGCGATATCAATCAATTATTGCTAGCTGTATGTGTTGACATCTTTCTGTAAAGATTTGAGGAGATGAACTGGGCTGTATGACGTATGGCTCACACATGGAGGAGGCTGCTCGGTTTATATACGGTAGATCTGTACCGCTGACAGCTTGTTCTCACCACATCTACGCTTCAAATGCTTTTTTTCTCAGCAGGGAAGACTTTCTGCCCGAGCTTAATGCTTAGTTTGGAATGAATGTGTTTAATTTAGTTGGGAGATTTGGTGTTGTAATCCACGTCTTGGCTAAACAGAAGATTCTTGAGATTAAAGAGGAATACATTTGTTGTGGGTGATTTGGAAGCAATTTAATTTTAGCTCTTCAAAAATGTAACTTTTACAATTCTATCTGAATAGTCTGTATAAATACTTTAGATAAAAAAAATATTATTATTGCTTGTTTAAGACTTAATTTTTAACAAGCATGGACTACAAACAAGTAATATGGAATATATACACTTCTGTTCAAAGGTTTTATTTTTTACCCTTAAAGAAATTAAAACTTTTATTCATTCAGATTAAATTAATTCATTTATTAAATATTAATTACATTTTAAAATATATTAAAATAGAACATTTTTATTATTTTTTTAATCAAATAAATGCAGCCTTTGCCAAAAAAAAAAAGAAGAAAAAGAAAGAAAACCCTTAAAAATGTTAGTGTAACTTAAAAATATCAATTTGTTCTGACTAGAAAAATGAAATTAAAATTAATGCCATTATACTCTTATAACTCATCAATGAAATCCACCAAATGAGGCCACCATTATTATTATTATTTTTTATTAAATACTCTGCAAGAGAATGTATGGTTATTGAGTCAAAATAAATAAATAAAATTAGCATAATTTTAGTTGTGCTGTATAACTTTATTAAATATAATGTTTTGGACACGTTTTTATTGAAACCCTATAGGCCTACATGAAGTATATTTGTATAGAATTAATGTGACTGTTGGTTTAAAATCATTATAAGAGAGAAATTCAAGTGAGCCATTCCTGCTCACAAAAGACAATCTAAGTCAGAAAACCCACTGACCTTCATATCATTTAATACAGAGACATTGTTCATTTCAAAATGGCTAAACACACCCATCTAAATGGCCAATGCAGAAAGATGTTTGTCTTTATTCTTGTGTTTTCACAATTGAGTCACTGTTTGCTGTTGACTCCGGTGTGCTGTCTTTCACAATGTGAAGTTTGTGCAAAGACTGCTGGTTTTGGCCTCATAGGTCTGCTCCACTAACCAGATACACCGAGCCAAAAATAACCAAGACCTTCCTTTGCACGAAACTCAACCATCTCAACGCACTAGTCTGTGCAGATACACGGAACTTTCCATCAAAGAGACTCGTTAAAGATGGAGTGAACTCATGAAAGTTTAACGAGTCAGGAAAAAATCCTCCGAAACATTTGAGCTGCCACTAAACCAGCCTTCGAATATCAGTCACATGAAACTGTTGTGGAAAAGGTGCATTAAAAAAGTAATGATTAAGTTGTCATGACAAGGAATACACGGATGAATGAGTTAAAATAAACAGTAAATATAATATAATGCGTGACCCTGGACCACAAAACCAGTCATAAGGGTCCAAAAAAAATCTAAATATTGAGCAAATCGCCTTTAAAGTTGTCCAAATGAAATTCTTAGCAATGCATATTACTAATCAAAAATGAAGTTTTGATATATTTACGGTAGGAAATTTACTAAATATCTTCATGGAACATGGTCTTTACTTTTATTTTTGGCATAAAAGAAAAATCAATAATTTTGACCCAAACAATGTATTGTTGGCTATTACTACAAATATACCTGTGCTACTTATGACTGCTTTTGTGCTCCAGGGTCACATATACGCAATGTGATTTTGTAACATTAAGAAATTGTATTACATTATTCACTGGTATTATTGTAGGACTTTACTTTTCATTATATCAACCAGAATTAAATTAAATTAAATTAACCCAGAAATAAACTGTCTGAGAGAATATCATTTTCAGCTGGAAACATACATATGCAAACATTAAACTGGGATTGAGGATTTTCCTTTCACTAAACAATCTCCTCAAAACACATTATGAATGATAATGGCAAGGATTGTGTAACAATGTATTGTTTGTAATCTCAGCCTTATTCCTAGAAGAACATGGCTTTCATGGCCAAAGAGCTGTGCATCATTTCACAATGAGCTGGAACAGACATTCACAGTTCACAGAACTATAAATCTGTCTAATGGAAAACTACATCTGGGAGGTTCAGTGTGGGACTGTCACTCAAACTCAGTAAATAGTACCATATAGGACCTTTGTGGTCACTCAGTTACAAGATAGGTTACAGCGATCTCAGCATTTTAACAACCAGCACAACTGTAACTCTTTTACATGTTGTTGAACTTGTGGCAAATTCATACAAATTGAGTTGGAAGAAAATGTAAGGCTTTCAGAGAAAAAAAAGCACACCCATCACCCCACCCCAAAACCATACCATCATGGCATAAACAGATCGTATGAATACATATGAATTAGATCATACAAAAACGAGATACATACACAAGTACACCAGAGACAACCAGAGTTATTATCATTAACTAAAACTAAAGGTAAAACTAGGCACAGAAAAAAAAACATTGTCACTTGAAACAAATTAAACTGAAACAAACAAACAATAAATAAATAAACTTAATTTATTTCAGCTTGTTGCCAAGGCAACATTTCTCATTTTCATTGATGAAAATGATTTTTCATTGATTTTATGGATGATCGTTTTCATAACTTGAAGTAATAAATAAACTAAAACGTATAACTAAAATTGAATAATAATAATAATAATAATATAGAATATTGATAAATATTAATAATAAAAACAATATATTTACATTCATGCATATAGCAGATGCTTTTATCCAATTAGGAACAAAGGCAATTAGACACAGAGCCAACAATATTCATAATATACAATGGTCTATTAGACAGCTAAATTACATAAAAATGACAAAAGCACAAAACAAAATTACTGAAACTTTAACTAACAAACAAAATAAAATCTAATTCAAAATAGTAACAGCAACTATAATAGTAGCCTGTTGCGAAATCTGGTCTTCACCCACTGACATATTATTCAACTGATCTAATAGAATATTATGAGGCTTCAAGGGGGTTTCCAGTAAATGAGTACTGTAAATGTGAGATTGCCTTGCTGATTACTGTCTGTAAAGAACAGCAAGATTTTGGCCATGACTCTGGACTCGTGGACTTTGACTTGTTGACTGGTCACTGGACGCAATGCGATACACAGAGATTGTGATCAAGCAGACAAGAGACCCAGCTGAAATTCTTTCTTGTTTCTTTCTGCTAAACTTAGTCTCTCCACATTAATCTTTAACAACACTTGACTTACAGTCCCACGTCAAATGAATCAAACTGATGATGATGGAAAAAGTGATGTAATAATGGAATTTAATCAAGAAAAACAAAAGTAAACAAGTATATTTGCATGAGTTTAAACTAACTTTTACTGTTCGTTAAAGTGTGAATGTTTAATATTTTTGGTTTATAATATTTTTATTTGTTACATTTTAATTATGTATGTATATGTTTTTATGGCAGTTTGAGGCTGATATTATATTATATTATATTATATGCTCCTGTACTTTGGGTTTGTGAGTATTGCGGTACAGTAGCGCTGGTTGTTTTCATTCATCAGTGGGATTGAGGTCTGTGTATTTCACTGCCAGAGAATGTAGGTCATGTTCATGAGGATTTCCCTCCACTGAGAGACGCTTCTAGACAGCAGGTACACTGATGTGCTTTTAATAGTGTTTCACTCATTCTCATCCCTCAAGAGGCCTTAATGCCCACTGTCACGTCAACAAAAGATGAAGTGAGGCCTTTACTATGTGTTACTGTAATACAGTAATGAAAACCACCCTGTCTAAACATTATGTTTGTGTGTGCATGTGTATGTGTGTGTGTGCGTAAATACAATTAAATTATAGTATACTGTATAAATTCATAGTATACTGTATTTTATCCATAAACATTTCAAATGATAATATGCTACATTATTGTCAGTCTGATATTTTATTATTACTGATTGAGATACTATTATAGTTTTTACTATTTTGAATCAGTTTTTATTTGTATGTATCCATTTTCATTTTTATTTTTGTTGAAGTTTTAGAGCTTATTATTTTATTTATTTTTTCAGTTTTAGTTTTATTTATTATATTACTCAAGCTGAGAAATGCGAAATCTTGCCTTGTAACCTAACTGAAATTAAAAATGTTAGTATTTTTAATTTTTTTTCAGTTAATGTTTCTATTTTTAAAAGTATTGAATATGTTTTTAATTTTAGTTTGTTTAATATATATATATATATATATATATATATACATGTATATAATTATTGTTATTATATAATGTGTCACACTAAATGTATATGGTTATGTCAAACAAATTGCATTCTCCTGTACGTTTTATGAGAAAATGGATGAGGTTTTGTTTAAACTGAATAAATACATTTAAAAATAACTTGTTTTGTTTGTTTGTTTTGCTTGTTTGTTTGTTTGTTTCTTAATCAAATACAACTTTTTGGTTCCCTATACTGTAATATTTATATAATCTTTAAAAAAAACACAGACTGTCTCTGCAAGTCAGAAAACCCAGTGACCCCAGCAACACTGTGCATTTTAAAACAGCCAAGAAAGATATATTAAAAATATATTAAACATTACTTCGATGGTATTTATATTGATGCATAGCATTCTGGGATACATTACCTGCGAAGTGTGCTCCACTGTATGCCTCACATTTCCAGTATTCCATGCTTACAGAAAATGTGAAGAGTATACACAGCAAAATGATTATTGGAGCACATTTTACAAATGTAAAAAAATACTGTTTGACTTTCAACTTCAAAATTCCACATTTAATTCAATGTGATACTTAATTATTTGTAAAACTTACATTTATGCATTTAGAAGACACTTTTATCCAAAGCGACTTACAGTGCATTCAGGCTATACATTTTTTTCTTTTATCAGTATGTGTGTTCCCTGGGAATTGAACCCACGACCTTTTGCGCTGCTAACACAATGCTCTACCACTGAGCCACAGGAACAGTACAGTAACAGAAATTTGTACAGTACAGTACAGTACAGTGCAGTACAGTACAGTGAAAATTGTTTCTACACCAGTTCAGTGCACTACTGCATAGTACAGAAATAGTATGCTATTCCAAGCACAGCCTCACATGACAGTGGGAACATGAGAAACACAGAGTGAAGTCAGTCTTTTTCATTCTTCACTTCTGCTTACCTGTTCTCATGTAGAGCCCATCTGAGGACAGAGACGGTCACGAGTCATGGCTGCTTAACATTTTATAGCTCTCCACTTTATCACTCTTTCTTCACATGACAACCGCCCATGTGTTTTGCTCTTCTAACTGTATGTCTGTCTCTGTGTGTGTGTGTGTGTGCCGTCCATCTGTTTCCACTGTGTCTGCAGCCCCAGATGCACCATTCATCATTCTAAAGGTCATCTATCTTTCTCCTTCGCTCCATGTTTTCTTAATCTGTCCTATCTTCCACACCTGCCCAATCAGTACAGTTCAATAGCTTTCTATTGTCATCTCTGCCTTCCTAATAACAGCATGGGAGACGCCAAGCTCGTGCCACACGAACCCAAACTCAGTCCAAAACCTAAGTAGGCATTATTGTATGCAATTATAGACAAAAATACTGTCCCTAAATTATAATGCCAACTAAGATGGATTCCCCATAGATTCCCTAAAAGAGTATGCCTGAATTCTTAGTATTCATAAAACAGTAGGAAAAAGATACCCGGATGACTTGTAAAAAAAGAAATGCATTTATGCATACTTATTACGGAAATAATATACTTATATACTTAATATACTAATTGTTGTGCACTGAAAAAAGTGATTCAGGAGGATCACGTGACCCCTCGACGGTGATGCACGCTCACTTTGCCAAATATTTTACGATCCTGTCAGTAAAATTTGAACCACTCTGCATTAGACCCATCATGAGTACTAAGGCAGACAAAGGAGATCGGAAAAGAGAGATTGAACAATCGCCAATGAAGAAAAAATTCAGAGATTCAGCCATCTCCAGTGAAGACCTGGACAGTGCTATTGCTAACCGCATTGAACTAGCATTTAAAGAACACCAAAGCACTTTGAATTCGGTTGTGAAATCGGCGGTACGAGATGCAATGGACTCTGTGCTGATTCCAGCATTGCGCGAACTGCGTGAGGACATACAAGCGACCAATATGTCTGTTAAAGAGCTAAGAGAGGAGTTTGAAGCCATAGCTACCAAGACAAAGCAGACACGACCATAATCATTGTATTTCATTATACACTGATGATATTATTCTATATTTAGACCACTTTGATGTTTCAGTATCTAGTGTAATTAAGGAATTTGATAATTTTAGTAGCCTATCAGGATATAAAATAAATTGGAGCAAATCTGCTCTAATGCCAATTAACAATGTTAAGGTTAATTTTTCTATTCCCTCATTTATCCCTATTAAGGAATCTTTCATCTATTTGGGCATTACCATATATAAAAACATTCATAAGATTGCCAGAGACAATTTTAATAACATTTTAGTTAAGGTCAAAAATGACATTCAAAGATGGAAGAATCTTAAAGTCTCTCTCCAAGGAAGAATCTCCACTGTTAAGATGAATTTGTTACCTCGATTTAATTTTTTTTTCTCTATGCTACCACTTTCTCCCCCTCCAGGTTACTTTAAGGAGATCAACTCCATAATTTCTAAGTTTATCTGGAATGATAAATGTCCCAGAATTAAACTTACCACATTACAACATCCTAATAGCGCAGGAGGACTGGCTGTACCAAATTTTGAATTATATTATTGGTCGTTCCAGCTTAAGGCCCTTCATAATTGGGTTGATCCTCAATCTACAGTTTCATGGAGGGTGATTGAAACTGACAAGGTTAAACCAAATAGACGGTACGAGATGCAATGGACTCTGTGCTGATTCCAGCATTGCGCGAACTGCGTGAGGACATACAAGCGACCAATATGTCTGTTAAAGAGCTAAGAGAGGAGTTTGAAGCCATAGCTACCAAGACAAAGCAGACACGACCATAATCATTGTATTTCATTATACACTGATGATATTATTCTATATTTAGACCACTTTGATGTTTCAGTATCTAGTGTAATTAAGGAATTTGATAATTTTAGTAGCCTATCAGGATATAAAATAAATTGGAGCAAATCTGCTCTAATGCCAATTAACAATGTTAAGGTTAATTTTTCTATTCCCTCATTTATCCCTATTAAGGAATCTTTCATCTATTTGGGCATTACCATATATAAAAACATTCATAAGATTGCCAGAGACAATTTTAATAACATTTTAGTTAAGGTCAAAAATGACATTCAAAGATGGAAGAATCTTAAAGTCTCTCTCCAAGGAAGAATCTCCACTGTTAAGATGAATTTGTTACCTCGATTTAATTTTTTTTTCTCTATGCTACCACTTTCTCCCCCTCCAGGTTACTTTAAGGAGATCAACTCCATAATTTCTAAGTTTATCTGGAATGATAAATGTCCCAGAATTAAACTTACCACATTACAACATCCTAATAGCGCAGGAGGACTGGCTGTACCAAATTTTGAATTATATTATTGGTCGTTCCAGCTTAAGGCCCTTCATAATTGGGTTGATCCTCAATCTACAGTTTCATGGAGGGTGATTGAAACTGACAAGGTTAAACCAAATAGACTTCAAGATATTTTATTTACTGGCACAGGAAAAAAAGGGGATAATTATAAATTTGGTTCGGTTGTGGCTAACTCTATTAAAATCTGGAAAACGGTTGAACGTCGGATAGGTGGACCCTTCAAATTCTGTAACAGTACACCTTTATGGCACAATTTTAACTTTGTATGTGGAAATCGTCCATTTGTCCAACCCTCTTGGTCCTCTTTAGGTGTGAACACGTGCGGTGATATATATGATAACCAGGGCCTCTGTTCATTTCAGGCATTGAGAACCAAATTTTGTCTACCAGCATCTGCATATTTTGTTTTTCTTCAATTACGTTCTGCTCTCAAAGCGTATGGCGTTCCTTGGTCTTCTTCCATTTCCTCTCATCCTATGCGGGACTGGATTGCACCATCTGCTGGTCGGCCATCTGTTTCCTTGATATATAATAAAATTATTGATTGTATTACAAAACCTCTTTCTATTAAAACTATTTGGAATAGGGAATTATCTGATCTTAATTTATCTGTCGACTGGGAGAGAGTGTGGTCTAATCTCAGTTTAACATCTAAAAATCTGGCTCATCGGCTTATTCACTTCAAAGTCATTCATAGAGCATACATAACTCCTTACAAAAGATTTAAAATGAAACTGCAGTCAAATTTGAACTGCCATATATGTAACACTACATCATCGGGCACTTTTCTGCATATGTTTTGGGAATGTCCTGTCGTCATCAGTCTATGGACACATGTAAACCTGGTTTTGTCATCATTACTGAGAATTGATTGGTCTGTTAACCCAAGTTTATGTCTTCTTAATGATGATTCTGGTCTCTGTATTAGTTCAATGCAAAAGAGAATGTTGTTTGCTGGTTTTACAGCTGTGAAGAAGACAATAATTCAGAACTGGTTTACACCACACATGTGTAGAGAGGCATATTGGATCCGTAGCCTCCTGCAAATTGTCTCATGTGAATGTACAACGGCGTGAGTCGGTGGGGCCAGGCCTTCAACCATTGATGCTTGGCAGTGTTTTTTACTGAATATACGTGATTATTTAAAGGAGTAACTTTTGTGTTCTTGTTGTCCTTCCCTCTCTCCCTCCCTTTTGATTGAACCTTGAGATGTTGAGTATGTGTCTGTTGTTTTGTTTTGTCTTATTTTGGATATTATGTTGTGTTGTTTGTGAAAAAAATGAAAATAAAAAAATTGTTGATAACAAAAAAAAGAAAAAAGTGATTCATTGAATTTACTAATTTTTTTACGGTAAGTGGTTGAAAACTATTTATTTTAGCTACATTTAAAAAAAAAAATGGAAAGTTAGTCAACTAAATTTGTTTATTTAAATGTAGCTCAAATAAATTGATTGCAACCACTTACCTTAAAAAAATAGTAAGTTCAATTAATATTTTTTTTCAGTGTGTGATTTTTACAATTAAACATATTATAGTTTAAGCTTATATTAAATGCAAATAGTGCATTTTTGACCCACTTAAGCATGACTGAAGTACAACTTTATATGTAATTTCATAATTTTTATTTCTATTGTCTTTTATAATGTACTGCCAGTGAATGGGTGCCGTCAGAATGAGAGTCCAAACAGTATAATTCACACGACTCCAGTCCATCAATTAATGTCTTGTGAATCATTTGTAAGAAACAAATGCATCATGATGATGTTTTAAAGTGTTTCTTCTGGCTAAAATACAAGTCTATAAGCTGTAATAATGCTTCCTCCAATGAAAAAGTTGTCTTATCTGAATCAGGAGCGAAATATGCACAGATCAAGCACTGTTTACAAGAGAAAACAGTCTAAAACAGTCCTAAACAAATATGTGGGTGGGTTTTGATGTGAGAGGGTGACAGCAGATGAACTTTTTCACTGGATTATGGATTCATATTATGGCCATAATATATGTGATGGTTTAAAGTTGGTTAAAAACATCTTCATGATGGATTTGTTTCTTACAAACACTGGCTTTTCACTTCACAAGATGTTAACTGATGGACTGGAGTGGTGTGGATTACTTGTGGATTATTGTGATGTTTTTATCAGCTGTTTGGACTCTCATTCTGACGGCACCCATTCACTGCAGAGGATCCACTGGTGAGCAAGTGATGTAATGCTACATTTCTCCAAATCTGTTCTGATGAAGAAACAAACTCATCTACATCTTGGATGGCCTGAGGGTGAGTAAATTGTCCGCAGATTTTTTTTTTTTTGGGTACACTATTCCTTTAAGTGTCCAAAAACATTACATTCAATTCACTTAAGTGAATTATGATCACAATAATCAATTATAATGCTCTGAATGATCTGTTTAAGGAAACACTACTAATCTCATGATCAATTGTCAATTAGATTTATGCATGCTATTGTTTATTGACTTAAATACAGAAGGCATGATGTCCCCTTTAGCTCCCTGGCTGACCAACATCAAGCAAATCTAACATTAGTGTTAACCTACTTCCAGGGCTGGACTGGGACAAAAAATCGGCCCTGGCATTTTTTGGTCCAGGCGGCCCACCACCACCATATAATATATATATATATATATATATATATATATATATATATATATATATATATATATATATATGATATACACTACCATTCAAAAGTTTTTGAACAGTAAGATTTTTTGATTATTTTTTTAAAGAAGTCTCTTCTGTTCACCAAGCCTGTATTTGTTTGATCCAAAATACAGCAAAAACAGTAATATTGTGAAATGTTTTTAATATTTAAAATATATTTTAAAATGTAATTTATTCCTGTGATCAAAGCTGAATTTTCAGCATCATTACTCCAGTCACATGATGTTCAGAAATCATTCAAATATTCTGATTTGCTGCTCAAAATACATGTATTATTATTATTATTATTATTATTATGTATTATGAAAACAGCTCAGTAGATTTTTTTTTCAGGTTTCTTTGATGAATAGAAAGTTCAGAAGAACAGCATTTATCTGAAATATAAATATTTTGTAACATTATAAATGTCTTTATCGTAATTTTTTGATCAATTTAAAGCATCCTTGCTAAATAAGTATTAATTTCTATAATTTCTTTCCCAAAAAAACAAAACAAAAATTATACTGACTCCAATCTTTTGAATGGTAGGCTATAGAGTATAATGTTACAAAAGCTTTTTATTTCAGATAAACGCTGATCTTTGGATCTTTCTATTCATCAAAGAATCCAGAAAAAAAATTACTCGACTGTTTTAAATATTGATAATAATAATAATAATAATAACAAATGTTTCTTGAGCAGCAAATCAGCATATTAGCATGATTTCTGAAGGATCATGTGACACTGAAGACTGGAGTATTGATGCTGAAAATTCAGCTTTGATCACAGAAATAAATTACATTTTAACAGATATTCAAATAGAAAGCAGTTATTTTAAATAGTAAAAATATTTCACAATATTACTGCTTTTACTGTATTTTGGATAAAATAAATGCAGGCTTGGTGAGCAGAAGAGAATTCTTTAAAAAAAAATCTCAATCTTACTGTTCAGAAACTCTTGACTGGTAGTGTAGATATGTATCATTGCATCTAGTTGTTTTGGATAAGAATAAAACGTCAGGTCCGACAATATCGTGTCTTTTCGAATTTAAATCTAGATTTATTCGCATTGGCCCATGGAAACCTCTATGAACACACTTGACTTGACAAAAAATCGCGGGGGACGAATTTACGGTTTATTAAAAAAGTGTTAAATAAAAAAATAAAAAAATATTAAAAAGCGTTCTGCACTCATGGCGCGCGCGCGCGCACACACTAGATGCCTGCCTCCGTTCCGAGTCCCTTATCAAGCACTTTACCGATTCAACTACTCTCCCCTCCCCTCCTGCCTGGCTCTTTGGCCCGCATCACTCACCGCAGAGCAAGCCTGTTTTTATAAAGCTGCTGTGAAACGTGGGGAAAGCCGATACGGAAGAAGTTGGGGTTTATTTAGGCGGAGCAAAATACTTCATCGTTCTGTCTATAGCGCATTGTGATTGGGTGGTTTACGCTGTCAATGCAGGAGACAAACCAATGGGCCACTGACTGCTCGTTGTCCCTGCGTGATGGTCCTTGGCAAGAACTCTGTCGGCCCCTTCAGTGCGTCGGCCCACCGGGAAAATGCCCGGTATGCCCGATTACCAGTCCAGCCCTGCCTACTTCTGAATAATTAAACTACTGGAGTTGAGTTGAACTAATGTGAATTATTCACTTGGGTGACTTAGAGGTAACATGGTGTTTCCTGACCTATATCTGCTTGAAAGATGCCAAAAAGACACAGGATCTCACCATAAGCCCTATATTGACTTGCGTACGGTCTCTTAAGGGAATTTAAGTTGAATATCTGCTCTACCACAGTCTTTGTAAGCACAGGTTATGTTTCGCCAGCCAGATTGAATTCTACTGTGATAGGCCTCTGCAGTCATCAAGTTGTCAAGTGTTTTGATGTTATCGGAATGGAACGGAATAAGTAAAGAAGATGTCCGACAGTTTGTCAATTTAAAGGATGGTCAGGAACTAACCGAGGCTAGTCTGATGAATGGATCCGACTGCACTGTAAATATTGATTGATTATATAGAATTAGTTTTAGAGAGGATTTTGAAGCAGGCACTGTGATACTGAGTTCACAGACACTTCTAGAGCCTGTGATGATGGAGATGTTTGTTCATCATAAGCATAAGGAGAATGAAATAACCAAATATTTTACATGAGGCATGTTGTAGAGAGAAATTAGAGAAGCTTCATATGAAAACACGTGGGAAGTCATGTGATAACACATCCCA
This sequence comes from Aspiorhynchus laticeps, assembly GCA_023376895.1. Taxonomy (NCBI): domain Eukaryota; kingdom Metazoa; phylum Chordata; class Actinopteri; order Cypriniformes; family Cyprinidae; genus Aspiorhynchus; species Aspiorhynchus laticeps. Next base: position 9,964,062 of record CM041816.1, read on the forward strand.
CATGGTTTTTGCAATGCAAATTAGTTTCTTTTCATTGAGGATATATATATATATATATATATATAAACTGAACTTTCTCAATAATCCAATACAGGTAAACAAAGATGCATTTATGTCCAGGAAACAGGAGAGAAAACCATGTGAGGTTTTTCTGTTCAGAATGCAAAGAAAATTAAGTTTGAATAAATATCGCCATCATGTGGAGAGTCTGCAATCATGTGGCACATATGTAGTTTGCTAATTGTTGTTTTTTAATGTCTACAAAAATATATATATACAGTATATATATATAATATATATATAATATACAGTGCACAGCATAAATGAGTACACCCCCTCTGAATAAATATAAAATATGTATTTTCTTAATGATCACAAATATAATTCATGGAAAGATGGCAAAATTGAAATGTATTAATCATATACTTAATAAAAACGACAAAATATATGCCAACATTTTCTGTAAGATAAGTAAATTAGCCAATTTAGTTTAAATGAAGGACTGCAGAAATGAATACACCCTAGATTTAATTCAGCAAATGTATAATATTCTAGAACTTAGTATGTCCTCCAGAACTTTAAGTATACTGCTCTGACCCTTCTTGGCACTGAGTGTACAAGTTCATGACAAATTTTCACATCTGTCCTGTTTAACTCCTGGAGGACGACCTCCTTAAATGCTCTGGTCTTTAATGGCAAGTTTTGCTCAGCTTGTCTCTACAGAATCCCCCACAGCTGCTCAAGAGCGTTAAGATTGAGTGAAATACATGTCCACTGAAGGATTTTCACCTTGGGAGAATGAATATCTTCATTGTCATGCTGAAAAAATGCCCAATAATGCAGGGAATGAGGGGAGGGTAGCATCTTCTGTTTCAAGTTTTTGTATTCCATCACACAGTAGTGTGTGAATTCATGACAGCGTTGATAAAGCACAACTCCCTCACACCTTCAGCACTCATTCATCCCTATACAAGAGCTTTACTACCACTGAACGTCACTGTGGGTACCAAACACTTCTCACTGTACTCCTCCTCTAGCAACAACAGAACATTTTGGATGCTTTTGGATCTGAAATGATCGACTTGGTCTCTTGAGACCAGAGTATGGATTCCCAGAAGTCTCTATTTTGTAGATATGGGCCTTGGAAGAGGTTAAATGAGTTTATTTTGCTTTGGCTACAGTAGGGTAATTCTAGTGGTGACAACAACCATGCATGTCACTTCTGCAGGCTGCGTCATACTCTGTGAGATAAAGTGTCACTCTTTTCATAGTTTTGCCGGCTCTGAGACACTTGCATGTTATTTCTCCTGCTCTTTTTCTAGCAAAAATTCACTCATCACTAAATGAAAACTTAAAGTAAAGACCTGATTATTTCAGGAGCCTTGTCACAAGTCCATTGTTTTTGAATGTCTGTGCTACTTCTGCTATATTTTGACACTTAAAACAATAATTTGGTATTCCTCTTGTACCATTGTCCTCTTATGCAAGTAGTTCTCTCCCAACTGGTTCCACTGCTGCCAGCATTAAGTCTGAGTATGATTCAGAGGACTATGTAACACTTTTAATTGCCAGGAAATTACTGGTCTTTAAAAGTTTTGGTTCAATATACTCACCTGTTGATCAAAAATAGCCTTAACCCTCTGGGGTCTGAGGTGATTTTGGGGCCCTTGAGAGGTTTTGACATGTCCTGATATTTGTGCTTATTTCAGCTACTTATAACATACTATTGACCAACATGTATTTGTTTTTGTATTCAGCACAAACTTTGCTACAATATTATGTGACCAAGATGGATGTACATGTTTGCATTTTTTTAGAAAAAAAATATTATGCGTGGTTAGTAAGTTTTGGGAAAACAAATGTAGCTGAAATAAGGCCATAAAACCCACACGAAATAGTCCTGAATAAGACTTTAGAGTAATCAGTCTTGTCGGCTAGAATATTTACTTCACAATTAAGTGAGAATCATTCTGCTTACTCATTCACAGAAAACAATACATTGATTAAAATTTTTTAAGACATGTTTTGTGATTGAAAGCCTGTATGCGAGGGAGTGACAATGTCCTTGAATATTAAGTGATTCTCACCTGAGACACAAAGGGCCCTCCCCTAAAGGCTGCTAATGGCCCATCAGTGTGACTGACTTTGAGGCAGGTAAGAGAGAATGTGAGGAGATTGAACAAATGTTTTTTTTTATTATTTGTATTTTATTTACAACACCGTATAATCAAAACATACATAATGAAGGTCAAAGACACATTATTGAGCACACTGATCTAACCACAGAGATGTGAACAGACTTTGAGTCATTCCTGCAACAGATTCTGTTCAACAAGTGACAAGTTAATCATGCCTGATATTTACGCGTGTTATTTGAGTGTTTCTGCTACTTTCCATGGATTCAAGAAGAAAAAAAAACATAATCAGTGGTCAAGGAGCTTGTTTTACCATATAATATCAGTGTAGTTGGACATCTGATTCTGAGTTTGAAGAAGGTCATCAGGATTCATCTGTGGTGCAGGTATCTGATTAAAAAAATACACAACCAAAACATTTGTGAGCATGTTAATATCAGGAGCATCTTTTTATATATATGTGTTATAGACTCACGCATGCTTTGTACTATCGTAAACAAAAAAATACATTTTATATCTGAGAAACTAATTATTATTGTTTAGAAAAAACGAACTATGATTTTGTAGTCATATAGCCTAGTATGTATGGCTTTGTAATACAAAAGATGTACTTTGTACTATAAAAAAGGATATTTTATATCTGAGAAACTAATTATTATCGTTTAGCACGCTATTCAATCCATTTGTGAACATTAAACATTTTTCTAAACATTGTAGCATTCAACATGTTGTCGTTTGGGAAAACAAATAAACGCGTTCAAGTTTGAGTCACAATAACACGTTAACTAATGCAAAAAAAAGAAACATTACTTACTCATCATATCGCTCTTCTCTTCTGGATGAACTCTTGCTCTTATTTTGAGGCAAATCCAGCTTTTATTCAGCGTGTCTTCTTCCAGAAACGAACAGTAATGTTAGCGCGAGGAACATCTGGCTTTGTTGTTGGGCGTCTCCACGAGCACGTGGCTCACGCGTGATATTTACATATGAACGCGAGGGGGCGGGATCGCATTAGAAATAATGAGTTAGACGGGACAGACTGAACATCCTGTTGGTTTCATACGGATTACTTCATCACAGAATGTTTGTTTTCGATAAGACTTACTTCATTTCAAAGTAGACACTTCCAGCTTTCTATAGATATAACTCTCATGTCCGTGTGTTGAGTTTTCGCTGAGTTACAGTTCATTTTAGTGACGTTTTTTGAAGAGCAGCTCGCGGAGATGGAGAAGACAGAGAGCGCATCCCGTTGGTTTTCTTTTTTTTTTCGAAAACCACAAAGTTTTGTTGTTATTGTGAGTGTACACAAAAATAATAGACACTTCAAAGTTTCAATTGATGTATAACACTTATCTGTACGACCAAAATCGACGGAGTATTATTAATGTCTTTTGCACTGGTCTTAAAAAAAACGAGTTGGTATCGCCGGCGATACGGCCGTCCCATTAGGGTTTTAAACATTTTTTTTAGAAACTTTCAGGAGGGTGTACTCATTTTTGCAACACAACATTTTATCACTTTGATAAGAAAATCTTATTTTGATGAATAATTTTAAAATTCTTCTTTGGTAATTGATCAAGCAGGCTTGTTGGAACATTATATCTCCAAAGAACCCTAACGTGTCATCTAAGTAAAGAGTATTTGCTGAATTTGTTAAGTATTAGAGGGAGTGTACTCATTTATGCTGTGCACTGTATATATATATATATATATATATATATATATATATATTTGCAGATCTACCACTACATTCATATCCATAGTTGCAGTTCTATATTCATCTGCTGCTACAATCTTGTAATAATTATTCATGAGGTTAATAAATATTCATGAAGTGGGTGGGCCATGAAGTCGCGTGATTCTCTCACAAGCGTGAACTGCAGGGAAGTTTTTCCGTTAACGTTACTTCTACTTTTATAATGTGAAGTTCCACTTACAATAATGCTATTCGATCTCTACACCCAAAGCTGATCTACACTCATATAGGTGAGGCTTAATTCTAGCTCTTTAATTGTATCTCTACTGAAGTAATACTGTAGCGATACGTCTGATAAACAGGACACGAAATGAGTTAGAAGAGAGTGTCTACAGTGTTTATATGTGTACGTTACAAATAATAGGAGATTCTGAAGGTAAAGGCTGTGTCTCAAAACCTACTTGCTGCCTACTTAGACAAGCATTTTTAAAAATCATAACCGTGGATTATGATGTCGAAAATACATAAGCTTTGAAGTAGGAAGCTTACTAGGTTTGGAGACACAGCCGTGACCTCAATGTACCCAACTTCCGTTTTAACAGATAGGGTAACGTTAACGTTAGCTCTTTGTTTTACAGTCCTGTTCCTCATGTACATACATACTACTTATTATAGTAATTACAATAACTATGTACTAACCCTAAAAACTCTAGCCCATGTAGTACTTTCTATGTAAGTGGACGTACTGTAAAATAAAGTGCATCTGATAAGTGTATACTTTCAATTTAACTGCTAGATTCAGATTTGCTCAGAACACAAAACTATATCATTATATTGCTAAACATTACTCTGTACACTATGAAGTCAAAAATACCCCATTATTTACAACGGTTTTTACTGTGTCTTTAACCAACTCTTCTATTTTGGTGGATATGTCTTAAAATAACCAACTAAGAAATGAATGTTTATTTCATTAAAACTATGGCAGTTTAGCTGTTTATAAGTCATAACGTATAGATATGTGAGATATAGAGTGTTTCTTTGGAAACATTTGCTAATGCCTTCATCATTTGTCTTTGCTATATTTTGTTCTGTGTCAATGAAGAGCTTGGGATGAAATACAAAAATTGAGCAAATATGTGAATATGGAAAATATTTAGTTTAATTGTGTGTATTTGGGAAACATAACATGCTCTAAAAGCTTGGTTCTAACATTATCACTCATATTGTTTTATTTTATAGACATTGTGGATGCAGAGTACAAAGATGTCCAAGCTTGCGTCTCGTAACTCTCAGCTGCTGTTGTCGGATCAGAAGTGTGCTAAATGTCTGTTAGAGACGTACGTCAAGCGGAGCTTCAGCCTGAATGAAGGATGCAGGAAACATCAGCTAAATAAACTCAAATGTCTTAAACCAGGAAGGCAGTCCAGACGGGCTTCTAGTGACACCTCCACCCACCGTTTGAGAGAAGAGCAGCTTCTGAAGACCAACGAGTGCCCTGAATGCACAACACAAGAACTTGTTACAAAAGGTAAGAGCCTCAAAGCACCAAGCAGAACCAAATCATTCTTCAGAGGCTTTCTCCACCTCTTCTCTAAGAAGAAGACTGAGCCCAAAGTGAAAGATGAACGAGTTACAGAAACAGACTCTGGACAATACACAATAGAACGGGGGCTTCGCTCTTCTCATAAAGGCTCACCTGGCCACAGTGAGACTGTGAGGAAAAAACACTCTCTGAGAAGGCTCTTCTTTAGCAATCAAAATGATGAGAAAAGAGAGACATTACAAAAGGACTCCTCTCTTGTTCCTGGAGGTGTGGAGGGGCTTTCAGATGGTAAGTCTTGAGGTTGACTTGCCAGAAGGTTGTAATAGTCCTGTGAACAAAAAACAAGTGAACTTGTCTGGCAAATTCATACTTCTGCCGCTAATGACAGTTGGTATGAAGAATTAGCCACTTAAGGCCCGTTCACACCAAGGATGATAACTATAACGGTAACTACAAAGTTTTAATGAGTGAATTATTTTGAGCATTAATTCTTTAATTAATTCTGAGAGTAGGGAAGTTATCATTACAGCTATAATGATAATGACACAGAGGAACGTTATCGTTAGAATCACTTTAGAACGATTTTTTCTAACTAATGAACAATAGAAGCATTGACAGCCAATCAGAAACTAGATGTCTTTAAAGAGCTCGAGTATATAAAGCGGCAGAAAACAAAAAGGCAACACAAGCTTATAATAAACAGAACGTTATTGTGCGTTGGTGTGAATATTAATTAGGGTGACCATACATGCCATTTTTCCCGGATGCGTCCTGGCCAGGATTTCTATATTGCTTTGATTCAAAGTACCTCAAGAGCGTTTCGAAAACATAAGGAACCGATGTCATACACCGATCGGTCTGCACACGCAAACAAAGCCAAATCCTAGATATTTTAGGCAATATAGAAATCCTGGCCAGGATGCGTCTGGGAAAAATGGCACGTATGGTCACCTTATATTAATATAATTATCGTTATAGTTGTCTATCTTTGTAGTTATCATTTTTGGTGTGAACAGGCCATTATTCTGGCTTAAGTTGACTTATCTTAAGTGACATTTAGGAAGCAAGTAAAGTTCTGTTCACACCAAGAGTAATGTTTGGTACGGAATATATTTCGATAAACATTTAGTTTGAATAGAGACACCTTTCATTCCATTGACTGACCATTGAGTGAATGTGGAAACGTAAGAAACGTAAGCTCATACGAATTTCACTGAGCTCCAAAGGTCAGGTCTGATGAACTCAGACCTGTGAATTAATATCATGTGAAGATTTGTAGAAGAGCGAGACGTCACTTTTAAAGGGTTAGTTCACCCAAAAATGAAAATTCTGTCATTATTTACTCACCTTCATGCTGTTTTAAACCCATAAGACTTTGGTTAATCTTCAACCCCCAAATCACGATACTTTTAATGAAAGTTGAGAGGTTTCTGTCCCTCCACTAAAAGTCCAGGTAACCAGAAAATGTAACGAAGGAGTCATAAAATTAATCAATTTGGACATGCTCTTATATGCAATCTTTGATCATATTCCAAATTAGAACTCATTTTAATGAAGCAAAAGATACATTTTGAGAAAAACAAATGATCATTGCACCTTCTGAGTCTTTCATTAATTTGTCATGTGACTGACACAATAAACGAATCGACCCATGACCATCACTATAGTGAATAGAAGAGGAAGAATCTGGAACCGGCTCTCTTGTCTCTGTTCTGTTATATTTGGTGTAGCCTGAAAACATAATAGTACTTACAAAAATCTGAACATGTAAATAATGTTTGACTTCCTTTCTTCTTTGTGACAAGTGGATGTGAGAAATGGAAGTGCTGCGCTTTGTGTACTGGGGTATTTCCACTTTTCTGTAATCATCACCTACTCCCAGGGAGTGCATTTTCATTTTCATTCTGCCCATACCATATGCCATTTTTACACACTGGTCTGACTCTGAACAGACAGATCACATGAGAAAATTGGCATTTTTGTGACTTCTGTGTTGGCGTGGATCATTATTAGTGAATGATCTTGGTCTCATTCACTAATAATTGTGTGGATTACTAATTCACAACATATGTGTACATACACAAATATGCTCTTAACATTGTCCTAATGTTAATGAATTTGGAGTATTCTAAATGAATGAAGTCATGTCTGAGGTCAGTTATTTGCATAAAACACACCCAAATCTTCATATAAGGCTTTTCCGCACAATCTTTCCTTTACAGCCTTTCATCACTCTCAGCAAACGTATGAGGCTTTCTAAAGAAATGTCAAATGTGTTATCCTCAAAACCAGTTTAAGAACACAAAAAGCCCCTTTAATACACACCCAGACTACAGACGTCTTATTAGCCACCAGTACATATGCGTATTAGTTTTTATGCAGAGGAACCTCGCAGCTCAAGCTATAATGCAGCTTTTTTTTACACTTTCAGTGTATTTAGTGAAATTTAATTAACCATTTAAAAATATATATGCATACAATTTCATCTTAACGCATCTATAAGGCCACCCAGAGTATGTGATTTTTGTGTACATGCGTTTTTTTGTAAATTTAAAGCACATTTTACTATGAAAGCTATTGGTGAATCATCATGTGTTTGTGAAAACATTCATCTGTAGATTGCACAAATTGCAAAAAAAATGTGTTTGCACACTTAGTGAATGAGAACCAATGTTTAAAATAAACTTCAGTCGCTCATTTGCATAAGGATATGCAGAGTTGCAGGTTCTACACACCAGAAACAGCACAAGATTTGGCAGACATTTTTGCATTATTACTAGGTTATGGTGAATTAAAGCACAGTGACTGGGCCAAGTTTCTGTTCACCAAATGTGTAAAAGTGGTCATGCATTTATGTTAATGCATATTATGTCTGTGACAGCACAATTTTGCAGAAGCATTGAGTTGTTTTTGTAGCTTATTTCAATAGATGCTTATTTTTCCACTGGGGAGGAAGTTTGGAGTTTTGAAATTTAAGAATTTTCATTATAAATCAAACTTAGTTATTAAGTACGTTAATTATTAAGTTTCAGTTGTTTCCTGATTTTGTTTCCTGTTTCTTGTAGATGGTTTTAAATGGTTTATTGTAAGAGGTTTGATCTCATATCATGTTTTTCATTTCCTGGTAGGTGCCTGAAGATTTGGAAGAACAGAGAACAAGTGATACAGACTGACTGTGAAGTCAAAAATGACAAAAAAGTGCAATAGAGTTAACTCGGGGGGGTGACTGATATATTTGTAGCTGCTTTTGTGAATAAGCCAAATTTAGTAGTTTGTTTATAAGCTTTATACAATGACCGACTTTAAAAATTTGAACACCAATTCAGCATATTCTAATGATTTCTGAATGATAATGTGACATTGAAGACTGGAGTAATGACTACTTATTTTAAATTATAATTGAGCTATTTTAAAATGTATTAAAATGGAAAAAAGTTTTTTTTTTTTTTTTTTTTTTTTATTGTAATAACATTTCAAAATATTACTGTTTTTACTGTATTGTTAATCAAATAAATGCAAGAGACTTGTTATAAAAACATTTTTTAAAAATCATACCGACCCCAATCATCTGATCCGTAGTGTACATTGGAGATATTTTGCACTATGTATGACATTTAGGCTAAACCACAGAAAACTGAACGTTTATCGGGATCTCATGCTGTTTGTAACCTCATTTCAGAAATGATATTTACGCTAAATAACATTACACTTGGTATAAAATGTAAGATATGGATCACAACTATCATGTGTTATTTGGCTATATCAGGTTGAGCATCGCCTTGCATATTAAAAGGTAATTTGTCATGGTTTTTAACTGAGGAGGTGGCGACAGTAGATGTTTGTTCTGATGGTGGCAGATGCATCATACGACTGCATGATTGAGGCCCATGTTTCGATATGCTCTGTTTTGTGCCATTGTGCTAAAATCATTTAGTAAAACCACATTTGGTTTCTTTTGGAGAGTTAATGTCTTTATAAATGGTTGCCATGAAATAATGGCAGCATTTGTTAGTGGATGTGAATGGCAGCAGTGGCGTCTGGAATGGTATTAGCCACCCTTGACATTTCAGTGCATCCTGTATAAACACATTCTGCATTGAGCACCATTGCTAATCGATCTCAACTGATTCCTGGAGTTTGAAGTCAGAGCTTGATGAATGAAGAGTCCTGTGATCTAACCACCTAACCACCTAATTAATAGTCAGCTGTGTCCATACAACACAGGTGTGCTATATATTCAAAGTAAATAAATGCAAAGGCATGCATATATATATATATATATATATATATATATATAATTGGTCAGAGATATACTTTGGCACAAATCATTATGGTTTTAATGATTATAATGGATGCTAGTATATATATATATATATATATATATATATGTTTATAAACAATACAAACAAGTGGCTATTTTATTTTCATAATACTAAAGCAAAATGTTAAAACTGGAAAAGTTGACGGCGTAACTGCGATTGATATTTATAAATGTATTTAATTTTTTTCCACAAAACTATATGCAGATCTGTATGTTTTTATTACTGATACCACTGTTGATATATATAATAGAATGAAATAGTAATATTATAAGACCTGGTAAATGTGAACGTTTAAAAAATACTAATATTAGTAAAAATATAAAATAGTAATATTTTAATATGTTAACATAGAAATCTTACCTGGTAAAATCCTTTATTTATTTTTATTCTTGTATCCTCTACAATTCTTTATATTGCCTTTTAGTTCACCAGCAAAAATATGGGCTCATTAGACATTACCAAATTTCATAGGTCTTTACACAGAAAATGACACTAATAATCTAGAGCATTGTTCCAATGCTAGTCGTAAGTTAGTATTCAGTACTTTGCATTAAAACAATGAAACTTTCCATCTGAAGCAGCACAGAATAATATACAGTATCAGCTTCACTCTGTGATGAGTAACATACCATCTTGCATTTCTTGCATGTTTTTAATTATTTCTTTTCACATCGGCCACGTGTTGCTGTAATGTGTGTTGCACCTCTATCTTGCGTCTTCTCCACTTGCTCTCTGTCTCTAGTGAAAACAGGAGTGTGTAGAGGTTTGGGAGAGTCTGTGCCATGGAGGGACTCGGCGGGAAAACAGCAGAGACGTGCCCATTAAGATTAGAGGAGGCCATGTGTCTCTCAGACAGCTCTCTGCGTCTGTGCTGCTCATCGTGAACTTGCGCAGGTATGAAACTGATCAGACTCAGCATCCTTTGCAAAAGACAGAGGACAGTTATGATTTTCAAACTTCCACAATGGTAGCATTAACAATTAACAGCAGAAAAATGTTTTTATTGTGTACTTACATATCTCCAAAGGCTTTCCTTGTAGAGGACAGTACAATTTTGAGAATAAAAATCATGAAGAGCTTAATACCATGCCAGAGCCAGTATGCCACAGTCATAGCGTCAGTGATCCATTTCTGATACCTGCAAAACAACAAATCACAAGTGCTTATGAGCTTATGAGAATGTTGCCTTTTAAAATAAAAACCTTTTAGGTCAGGTGTGTCCAAAGTCCAGCACGCGGGCCAATTGACCCTTCGCAAAGAACCGTCCCCCTTCGTTTCTGCTATGTATTAAATTTATATATAATTTTATTAAATTATTAATGTAGTCATGTATTAAGGGAGTATAATGAACAGGCCAAATTATAGACATTTTTGTTATGAGCTAGCTGTTTTGTGCATTTGTATTTATACTAAAATGAGTTTCTAGACTAAATACCATGAAGCCATTCTAGATACCACAGAAACCATATTGTTAAATATTTTTAATTGTATTTTCTTTACCATGGTAGTGAGGTGCCAAGTGTGGTTTTACCTGTGGTTGTCAGGATCTACAGCCTGAATTCCGGAAATGTTGGGACGTTTTTTAAATGTGAATAAAATGGGGACAACAAAGGGCTGAAAAAGCAAGAAATTTTGAAAAGATTCAGCTGGGAGAACATCTAGCAACTAATTAAGTTAATTGACATCAGGTCTGTAACATGATTAGCTATAAAAGGGATGTCTTAGAGAGGCAGAGTCTCTCAGAAGTAAAAATGAGCAGAGGCTCTCCAATCTGTGAAAGAGTGCGTAAAAAGATTGTGGAATACTTTAAGAACAATGTTCCTCAACATCAAATTGCAAAGGCTTTGCAAATTTCATCATCTACAGTGCATAACATCATCAAAAGATTCAGAGAAACTGGAGAAATCTCTGTGTGTAAGGGACAAGGCCGAAGATCTTTGTTGGATGCCCGTGGTCTTCGGGCCCTCAGATGACACTGCATCACTCATCGGCATGATTCTGTCATTGACATTACTAAATGGGCCCAGGAATACTTCCAGAAACCACTGTCGGTAAACACAATCCGCCGTGCCACCTGCAGATGCCAACTAAAGCTCTATCATGCAAAAAGGAAGCCATATGTGAACATGGTCCAGAAGCGACGTCGTGTCCTGTGGGCCAAGGCTCATTTAAAATGGACTGTTTCAAAGTGGAAATGTGTTCTATGGTCAGACGAGTCCAAATTTGACATTATTGTTGGAAATCACGGATGCCGTGTCCTCTGGGCTAAAGAGGTGGGAGACCTTCCAGCATGTTATCAGCGTTCAGTTCAAAAGCCAGCATCTCTGATGGTATGGGGGTGCATAAGTGCATACGGTATGGGCAGCTTGCATGTTTTGGAAGGCACTATGAATGCTGAAAGGTATATAAAGGTTTTAGAGCAATATATATAAATAATATACAGTATGCTCCCCTCCAGACGACGTGTATTTAAGCAGGACAATGCAAAACCACATACTGCAGCTATTAAAACAGCATGGCTTCGTAGTAGAAGAGTCCAGGTGCTGAATTGTCTGCCTGCAGTCCAGATCTTTCACCTATAGAGAATATTTGGTGCATCATTAAATTAAAAATAAATCAAAGACGACCACAAACGCTTCAGCAGCTGGAAACCTATATCAGGCAAAAATGGGACCAAATTCCAACAGCAAAACTCCAGAAACTCATAACCTCGATGCCCAGACGTCTTCAACCTGTTTTGAAAAGAAGAGGAGATGCTACACCATGGTAAACTTGCCCCCGTACCAGCTATTTTGAGACCTGTAGCAGGCATCAAATTTGAAATGAGCTCATTTTGTGCATACAATTGTAAAATTTCTCAGTTTAAACATTTGTTATGTTATCTATGTTCTATTGTGAATAAAATATTGGCTCATGTGATTTGAAATTCTTTTAGTTTTCATTTTATTCAAATTTAAAAAATGTCCCAACATTTCCGGAATTCGGGTTGTGAATGTACGATAGTATGGCCAGTGTTTAAGTTTTGTAGAGATTTTAGTAGAGTTCTAACAGCCACCCGAGTTTTAGGCTCTGTGTATTATTCTTATTTATCTTTTAATTTGAACTTTTAAGCATTTAAAGGAAACTAGTGATGTACCAAAATGGATTTTATACTGAAACCAATGTTTATTAAATAATTGTTTCATTAATCTATTTAATTAATTGATTAAACTTAATTTATTTAATAATAAAAACTCAAAAAATGGAGTTGTATAAACATAAAAATTGCACATAAGGCTGTTTTTATAATTAGAATATAATTATTTTACAACTCCAATTAATGGTAACACTTTATAATAGGGAACACATATTCACTATTAACTAAGATTTTTTCCCTCAATAAACTCCTAATTTGCTGCTTATTAATAGTTAGTAAGGTAGTTGTTAATAGGTATGAGAAAGGATTAAGGGATCTTAAATATGGTCATGCATAAGCCATTAATATTTTCCTAATACGTAATAAACAGCCAATATGTTGGTAATAAGCATGCTAATAAGCTACTAGTTAATAGTGAGAATTTGGTTTACACTTTATTTTAAGGTGTCCTTGTTACAGTGTAATTATACATTTAAGTACTATGTAATATGAATTAACTACACGTATACTTACTATATGGCTAGGGTTAGGATTAGAGTTTGGCTTAGAGTTACTTGCATGTAGTTATGCATAATTTATTATTGTTATTATAATAGTGAGTACATGCAATATGTGTAACAAGGACATCTTAAAATAACGTGTTACCCAATTAATTGTTAAAATATAAACATTTAAATGGTGGCTATAATAAACTTGTTTTCATGACAGATCTATTCACATTAAATATTGAAGACAACAGGCTAAGTAAGAATAAAACAAATATGTAAATTTGTACATGGACTTATTACCGTCTATAGTGTTAACCAACAAGCTGATGGACATTGAATGGAGTTCCTGAGGTAAACCAACATTATGTGACATATTGTTTACGAGCTGTTTCATTAGCTATGTTTCCATCCAAAGATTCAAATTAAATTTATGTACAAAACTGGAATATCGCATAAAAACATTTGCGAATAAAGCACCGTTTCCATCCAACGAGTCAAAGAGAACAAAATCGTCACTTCCTGGTAAACTGTGGCACTAAATATCACTAAGAATACAGGAGAAGCCACTGAATATAATAATTTTCATATATATGACATAAATTACTTGCACCTCAGAGCGAGCAGACGAGACACAATAAATGCGGTTATTACTTTCAGAGGTGGATGCCAGCTGTTTGAGAATGCAGTCATGTAAGACAATTATACAGAAACACTTTGACGACAGACTTTGCTCAGGCTTTTCAGAATGACCATAACAATTTATAGATGCTGTGAACGAGATCGGTCCGCTGTTAGTCAAATTATCCTGTCTCATAGCGCAAAGTCACATGACTTTTTCGATGCGCATGGAGGAATTTATTCGGTAAATGTGTTTCCATCGTAGTTTATGCGCATTTTTTCTTACCGGATAAAAAATGTATCCTACTCAAATGTGCGCATAAGTTTTTTATGCGGTGGATGGAAACACAGCTATTGATGTCTTCCATGATTAAAAAACACTCACTTGGTGATTACATGAGACATGATACATTTCAGAAAGATGTACTGTGTCTTTTAACACCTTCTGATTTTCATTCATGTTTATTGTGTGATATAACTACAAATGAAGAGATGATCGGTTCACGCACCACATGTTAATTATGTAGTGAAATTTTTAATTTTAAGAATTTGAAAGCTGTGACTTTGTTTCATATTAAAAGTAAGTCTATTTTCTGTTTCAGTCAAAACTAAAAAATTCACTATCAGTTGAATATTTTTGGTGCATCACTAAACATTTGTGACCCTGGACCACAAAACCAGTCTTAAGTCGCTGGGGTATATTTGTAGCAATAGCCAAAAATTCAAATTGTCCAAAATTATTGATTTTTCTTTAATGCCAAAAATCATTAGGACATTTAGTAAAGATCATGTTCCATGAAGATATTTTGTAAATTTCCTACTGTAAAAATATAAAAACTTAATTTTTGATTAGTAATATGCATTGCTAAGGACTTTAAAGGGTCACCTTTTCTGAAATAAACTATAATTAGATCAGTACCTGTCCCATAAGGTCGTGGCACTCCAGATTGGCAGTGTGAACAGTAAGAGCAGGTATGAGAGCGTCCGCTGAGGTAAAGAGACATTCGAATTACTCACAATCTCCAGCTGGCCCACGATATTACACAGCAGCACTAAAACAGAGAATAGGAGACTGTTTCACTTCTGTATCGAATCCTCCACTATCAGAAATGTAAACAGGACTCTACAGTACCTTCCTGAACCTTTACTGGTGAGTTCTTATGTACTGTTGGCTCTTGATGGGATGGACTCGCGGATGAACAAACCCCATTGACTGCAGGTTGTTCAGGGCAGTTTTGATGGGATTCCTCTTCCTCTGAACGATCAGTCTGTGTCAGCATCCAGTGATCTGAGCTCACCGAATCATCAGACGCATCAGACTCCTTTCTCCGTTGAGGATACAGCGGCAGTGCATCTGTCGAGGTGTGAGAGATAGTGTTAATACTAAAACCTAAACTAGAACTAAAACCTTACTTCTAAATGCTGACTGGGCTACAATACACAAAAACTGCCTGTCCAACTTTTACATTTACATTCAGAAAGGTCTCTCATATTATAATACTTTATATTTTTCGAAACAACGTGATGTCAGTAGTGTTCACAGGTACCATACCATTCAAAAGTTTGGGGTTGGAAATATTTTTTTGTGTGTTTTAAAGGAGTCTCCTATACTCACCAAGATGGCATTTCTTTGATGAAGAATAAAATAATATAGTTAAATATTACAACAATTTAAAGTAACTGTTTTCTATTTGAATATATATTTTAAAATGTAATTTATTGCTGTGATCAAAACTGAATTTTCAGCATCATTACTCCAGTCTTCAGTGTCACATGATCCTTCAGAAATTAGTATAATATGCTGATTTGCTGCTCAACAAACTATTATTATTATCAATGTTAAAAACAGTTGCACTGCTTAATACATATATATTTCATTTATATATTTTGGAGAAATTCTCAGATGAATATATTCAAGAGAACAGCATTTGTTTTAATAGAAAATTTTTGTAACAATGTAAAATTGTAAAAATAAAAACAACAACAGCAACAAAAAAAACAAAACACTTTTGATTAATTTTATGCATCCATGCCTAACAAACGTACTTAATTTCTTTCCAACCAACCAACAAATGAATGAATGACAATCTTACTGACCCCAACATTTTTGAATGGTAGTGCTTTTGTGTATATATATATATATAAAATAATTCTAGCACATACTTTTTATTTTGTTTACATGAATTCTAATATGTATAATATCAATGTATGAACAGCTTCTAAAACGTAAACCCTTTACATATGTACAACTTTGGAAATATTAGTGACTCCTCTGTTCAATTTCATGGAGTCTGAACATTTCCAACATTTCCAATCAAAGAGGGCAAGAGTTTGTGCATCTCTACAATTGTTTACATGAGAGGGTTTACAGTATGTTTTAGTCCTCCATATGCTGACATTTTATGTATCACTCTTACCAAATGCAAAAAAAGTAAGTGTACACATACCTGTGAATACTTCAACTTCAACTTTAAATGTAAATGAATAATAATAATGATAGTAATAAAAATCTGATAAAAACTCACTGCTCTGCTGCAGGAAGTATACAGTATCTTGGTATCCACTGTAGAAAGCCCTCTTCAAAATCTGACAATCAACAATAAATACAGTTAATAATGACAGAAACCTAGCTGCTAAAAATGACGTAATCATTTATTCACCCATATTACACTGGAGAAAAAAGAAATTCTACTTCAGCCTTTTCACGTTTAATTGAATGTGTACTGTTTCTTTGTAATTATTTGTTAAATGTATTAGCAATTTCTGCATTAAATAATTTATTTTTATTTTTTAATGGGCCAAAAAAAAAAATACAGTGTTCAAGCTCTTTGTTTCTATCCAGGTGTTCATGGTTGTGTTTACTCTGAAAAGAAAAAAGCACCATAGAAGTGCCTGTGTTACACATCTCACCCTCCAGTCCCGAGGAAACAGGGCATCTACCAGCCTGATGAAGTTGGTGACGGAGCACTGGAAGGAGAGCTGCTGGATGATGGCATCGCACAGGATGGTGGAGGTATCGGACGGACAGATGTCCATGTCTCCAGCAAACGGTGAGATGGTGAGGGTGGGAGAGGAATCCTCGAGGGGCTGGATGTTTGTGAAACCTCCATCCATATAGTGCTGGGAATATACAGGGGTGTTGTATTTATAGCTTATTCTGTGCGGTCTGTTGGTTTGGTGTATTTCTGTAGTTTTTAGGCACTTACGGTGCAAACACTTTTACTCACCTCACCTCTATACTGCGGTGGGATCACGCCAGAATATACAGGAACAAAACAGCTACACAAAAGTGCCTTATAGAGGACGGAATGAGGCCGTTTAAAGAAAAAGTGAAAGAGAACGAAAAACAGAGTTTGACATGTATTACAAAGTTATAGAGAGAACACAATTTCGTCATCAACAAATAAGCCCAAGTGATAAATTTTATTCAGCTCTTCCTCTTTCCTGAAAAGAAGGGCTGCATGTGTTCAGAATTTTTTTTAAGAAAACCTGATTTCATAGATATTACTATGGGATGTGCAATATCTTGCTTCTGCTTTCTAGAGTTTTGATGCCTTTTCATTCAAACTAATGAAGTTTATCTTCTTGTTGTTTAAAAATTAACATTCTTTAATAAAGGTAGGTTATTGTTGTTGTTTTTTTTCGTATTTTCCATGACCTAATCTAAAGTGAGCACTATTTACTTCTAATGAATCATTAACAACTTCTTTTCAACTGGTTTAAATACTGTACATCAGTTTGGTAACAAGTTGTTAACAAAAGATAATAAAACATCTGATTCTTTGCTTTAAACAATTTGCTAATTAAACAATAATAATTTGTAGATAACTGTTTGTACATAACCTATTAATATATTAACAATGTAGAGACTACAGTTTATAAACTATGAATTAACTATAATATATTGCAAATGATTTATTAGTGCTGCTTTGTTACTGTATAAAATGTTACTCTGAATGAACATTTAATAAATCATAATGCTTACATTAATAAGTTCATCGCTGGAATTAAATTCTGACACGATGACATTTTTTCCATCAGAGATGCGAGTCATGGAGATGTACAGATGGCCGCTGGCCAGAGTGTGTGCGTTATCAGGCAGACAGCGCTGCAGTGTGACCTCCATCCACCGGAAAATGTCCACCGTGGGACTGAGAAGACCGAGCGGATGCTGTTTGGTAAAGCGCGCAAACTCCAAAAGCTGGTCTCGAACGCGTCCTATGAGAAGAAAGGGTGGATTTAATGACTACTGACTCAATTACAAGTCATGATTCTTTTATCCAAGTGATTTACAGCACATTACAGTTTTTTTTTTCAACTGCTTACACACATTTTCAAAACTTTGCCTCTTTAAAAAAAAATAAAAAATTCACACAAATCCAAGAATTGCACACACAAAATGCCTCACATCTCTTGTTGTCTAGTTGTCTTACATTGCAAACACCTTTGCCATAATATTATACTTTTGGATATGTCATATACACACAGTTATTCAAAACCTAAAGCTCTTCTTTCATGAGCTCCTGTACATTTCTGTACAAGTTTGAAAGTAATTGGCAGAGAGATGTTCACAGAAACATGAAAGCAAGATTGAAACCAAACTTTTTTACTGTAAGCATTTGCGGTTGTGAATACAGTATTACACAGTACGAAAGAAAATAAATACATCAACCATGTGTAGTTGTGTAGATGTGTATTTATAGGCCTATTCTAAAGCCCTGATTGATTGGTGTTCAGTAAAGCGATAAGTGTTTGCACATGTGAGGAGTTAGTGTGAGGCACTGATGAATTAGTGTGCCATTTTGATTGGTTGTGTTTGAAAAAGGACATCTAGATAATTCCTTTTAGATATTTTGTGTGTTACATAGGGAATTGTGTGTTGTGTTTTGCAAAAAGTATTTTATGAAATCAAAGGCCAAGAATTATTGTATGGCTTTGTAGTGGTTCTGATGTTTGAGTGTCAGGTTTCAGAAATTGTGTGACAAAGATTTTGTGTGTAAGCTGTTGAACCCGACCCCCCCCCCCCCCCCCCAAAAAAAAAAAAAAACACTTAACCCAGTATCAATCTGGTCCTGTTGAGGTGGGATTTGAACCTACAACATTTACAGTAAGTAAAATACTAAGTCCTAGTCAGTCAATGAAAGTTATGAATAGAAAGTTCCCAGATTACCTAGATTGGAGCCACAGACGACCGCTGCAGCGACGAGGGAACCAGCAGACGCGCCATAGACCCTCGGAGCTCCTTGCAAGATCCAGGCCGCGTTATCCAAAAGACTCTGCGCAGCACCGAGCTGGTATGTAGCTAGAAAGCCAGAACCGCAGAAAGACACGGAGAGGTTGTCATTTTTAGACAGAATGCATAACGGTGATGACATGACTACAATAATCTCAGATGGTATGAGTTGTTCAACGCTCAAACTAACTTTGGATGTGAAGCATCAGCACAACATATTAAAACAGACGGTCACGGTGTTGTTAAATCGAAAAGATTTTTTTTTAAAACCACAGAAGTCCCTCCTTTCCCTCTGGGACACTGTGAATGATGTGAAGCCACTGAGGAGATCCAATTCTCAAATCAATTCCTCACTTCATGATGTCTATAGGCCTATTATATTTGTGTCTACGCACTTTCAGAGGCCCTCAGAGGTAAATGTATTATTGTTGTCCTTAGAGCAGTCATGTGCTTGACATTTAGTAAATGTCTTAAAATTAGCACAGTCATGACTAGATTACCATAGAGATTAGCTAAACCCATCATAGATTTCAAGCACACATACCAACAGGAAGAACTAAACCTAGAAGAGCTATGAATCACTAAACCTGAAACTAAAAGTTATCAACTTCCTCTTCTAAAACATACACTTCATTTAAATCCTTTTCCTACCATTCACATAGTTAGGGTTGATTTACCGTAAGTAATAAGCCAGTGATGTCACTTCCCCCAGCTGAATGGATTGTTTTAAGGTGATTTTCAACAGTTTTGACTCAAAGGCACCATTGGTCACAGCAATATTCAAAGGTCCCATGACTTTTCCAGTTGATCAAGATTTACTGGATGAGGATTAAGGCCGATAAAATATTTTACAGCTTGGCATAACCAGAACAATCTGTTCTGTTGATATAAATAAAGCCTATTGAGAATATAGATTCATTTAAATGACTTTTCTAGGTCTAGGAATCAAACTTTTATAAACTTATATATAGGTTTTACAAGAAAGTGGGAACCCTGGCTCTTAAAAAAAATAAATTAGTAATTGGTAAATTAGAAATATACTAATTGTTAGTTGTTTTGTCTTCTTTTAATAGTTGTTTTGTCTTAAAGTATTTTAAATCATTTTAATCATTTTGAAATTTGATGACGCCTCAAAGTGGGTCCTGTGTCCATGGTATTTCATTGCATTGACCCATTCATCAATATTTT
The DNA here is from genome assembly GCA_023376895.1 of Aspiorhynchus laticeps. NCBI lineage: Eukaryota > Metazoa > Chordata > Actinopteri > Cypriniformes > Cyprinidae > Aspiorhynchus > Aspiorhynchus laticeps. Next base: position 9,984,424 of record CM041816.1, read on the forward strand.
TCTAATTGTTTTCTAATTATTATTCATCTAGATTTTATAAGATAAAATGAAATATTTGTACTTAATAAACAATTATTTGTCATACAGGAATATTTACTGTAAGAAAACTGCAAAAAGCATTGAAAGAAATTATAAAATAAAATTTAATCAAATATAAAATCCATACATTTCAACCTAAAAAATAAAAATGTTAATGAGCATCTTATTTGTCAACTCCCTTTATACAGTTAATAGTTTATTAATGAATTCACAGATTTCATTCTGTAGATTATTAATGATATTTGATTAATGGTATAAATCAACAATGTAATGCCATTATACAGTAAGACACTGCAGTTCACAAATCTGTAAAACAATTATAACATTGCACAGTTTTACAACCTGAGAGAACATTTTATATCAACTCTAATAATCAACTATGAGAATCAATCAGAATTGTTGTGTTGAGAAATTAGTGTCGCTTAGCTTTTAACACATACTAACAGCAAACAACTGCACACTGCAGTCAAAACCATGTGGTCTGAGCGTCTCCTAAAATATTACTGAGTCCTGTGGAACCTCTACGGGATATCAGCCATCTCTGGTGCTGCTGATGGCATTTCACATCGTGCTGCATTGGACGTTCACTCTGACAGAAGATCAGTTCTGGGATTCCCAGTCTAAAAAGTCAGGATAATTAATTGCTAAGGCTGATCCTGGATCAGAATGTGGGAGTGAATGTTATGGGATTGGTGATATGCTGAAGTTGTGATCAGAGCTGGGGCTCATGGTAGTAGGAGTCGATACAGGAGATACTTCCAGAGCGTCTTCTCTGTAGTCTGGAGATGCAGGACTGTCAGGAGACTCTGACGGTTCTGTGCGGTCTGACCTGCCTTGCACGATTTCCTCAGGGGTCTTCAGAAACCTGCAGCACAGAGGGAGTGTTTGAAAACACAAGAACAAGCATGACTGAGCAATATATGGGCCAAGCCAGAATATTTTTCATTTTTACAGTTTTAGCTCCCCCTTGTGTGAGTTCAAAAATATACTGACTCCTTTTTAATGATAAAGAATTTCTGTTTTCAAACATGTTAGTGAATTTCGAATAAATCTGGTCTAAAATAGGTTTTAACTGAATTTTAATTCAATTTAATATAATACGGAAATAATATACTTATGAATATTTTAAATGTGGACACACATGTGAACTGAAATTTATATTTACATTTATGCATTTAGCAGACGCTTTTATCCAAAGCGACTTACAGTGCATTCAGGCTATACATTTTTTTTCAGTATGTGTGTTCCCTGGGAATTGAACCCACAACCTTTTGCGCTGCTAACGCAATGCTCTACCACTGAGCCACAGGAACACTATATATATATTAAATGCATTTAGCTGAACTTTAGAGTGTTTTGATTCAAGTATAGGACTAAAGTACATCTTTACATGTAATTTCATAATTATGTTGTCTTTGAAATCCAATATTCATGGTATACTAATATGTATGTCACATATATTTGTAATTACACATTTGTAATGATGAAGTTGCAATTACATTATATTACTTTTAAAAGTAATATTGAAAACACTAGTTAAAATTATAATATAAAGTATTTTACATGTACTTCAGGATGTTGTTTAAAGCAAAATAAAAAAATATTAAAACATAATGATTTAAAAGTACTTTAAAGTAAAGCTTTTGACATTGTCACGTTCCGTGTGTGTTTTTAAATCTGTTTTAGTCTCATAGTCTGCTCTTTGTGTTTTCAGTTTGTCTTCATCATTTGGCCTAATTTTCCTGTTTCCTAATTATGTCATTCTGTTCACCTGTATCTTGTTAATTTACTCAGTAGTCCCTCGTTTGGTTTAGTAATTATAGCCCTGCCTTTCCTCAGTCTCTTTGTCCTGTCTACGTTGTGTAAAAAGGTTGTGTTCTCCTATTCTCCAATGTGGATTTATTAAAGACTCTATTTGTTTTGACTATCTGCCTCCTTTGAGCTCCTTCAAGCTTCTTCCCCCAGCAAACCGTAACAATTATTAAAGTTGCACTGTTTAAAGTTGTATTTAAGTGTGTTAGGAAAGTGTACTCTCTTTAAGTACATTTGAATTTAATTGCCAGCCTTTTATTTGATTACCTTTAATATATTTTCTGCAAGAAACGTTTTTTGAAAATATTATTTTTAAATTTTAAATACACTACAAAAGCACTTTTTTATGATTAAGTGCACCTTTTTTTAAAACAACAGGTACATCTCATTTACCATCATTAAATGGAATTATATAGGAATTATATCAGCATCACCATTAAAACCAATGACTGAAAAGCCCATGTCACCTGACTACTACATTTGAGTACAAAAATACAAATGTGCATTAAATGCCTTTCAAGTGCTTCCACTCACCGGAAGAGCAGCCGCTGGCCTGGCTCTTTCTTGATAATGTTAAGCTTGTAGTAATGACGTAATGCTCTGGACATTTTCTCATAGGTCATATTGACCCTGTTCTGCAATAACAAACAAACAGACCCAATTAATATCGATCCCACTTAAAGCAATGAAGAAGTGAGCTGGTCTTGTCTGCTGTAGTACTTTGTGGTTGCCCCAGAGTCTTGCCAGTCCGTTGGGATCCACCACTCTGAAGATCATGGCATCTGGATCCTCCCAGCGTATGAAGGCCGCATACCTGCTGTCCGACAGCAGCTGGTACACATAGTCCCATAAGAGTTTACAGTCTAATGAAAAGATGGAATAGCAATCTCTATGATTTTTTGACATACAGCAAATTTTAACAATGTCTGATATCATTTTTTTTATATTAATGCCAGTTTACAGTGTCTGAAGCAACATGCATGAGCACCTGCAATCTTTCCATTGGCCTCAGAGGTTTGTGTGGTGTTTGCAGGTTTTTTGGGTTTATTGGACAGGTTGAGAGGCTCATCTGTACAGTAAACATTTACTGGTGGTCTGGTTTTGTCTGGAGATGTCTGTTGATTTTTTTCCTTGGGAGAATGATGTGAAATCTCTGCAAAATATGAAATAAAAGGAGAAAGTGAAGTTTTCAAATTCCTGTGTCAAAATCTTGTATCAGTCAGGAAGCCAGGGTCCTCTAGGGTCCGCAGAACACTTCCAAAAAGTTTTAACATACAATTCTACACTTCCATTTTAACATTCTATTACAAAAATGTATGCATTTTTTATGAAGCCCCAAGCATATGACATGCTGAAGAAGGAAAATAGATATGGCCACAAATCTGTTTCCATGACTTTGTGTCCATGTTGTCCACAATTGTGGTCAGGTTTGTCCCCTCATTTTAGGCAAATTGTGGTGATATTATAGTAATTTGTTCCCTTGTTTTAAACTCGATTATAAATTAAACTAAAACCCACATTATTTCAAAGATGAGCCCCTGAAGACTTGCAAAATAAACATTCTCAGAAATGTCTACATCTTCATAGCTGCATCTAACTTTGAATAGCTCTTCCAAAAATGAAATTTTGCTGAAAATTTACTCATCTTCAGGCCATCCAAGATGTAGATGAGTTTGTTTGTTCATCAGAACAGATTTGGAGAAATGTAGCATTACATCAATTGCTCATCAATGGATCCTCTGCAGTGAATGGGTGCCGTCAGAATTCCATGTCGTCTCACATTAAAATCCACTGACATATTTTGTTGTAAATGGTGCCTGATCTGTGCATATTTCATATTTCGAGTCAGACATACTATGCAATATTACAGATAGAGGACTGGTATTTTAACAAGTGACAATTTTAGGTTAAAAATGTCTTAACAGAAAGCTACAGAATTTTAAGTTAAAATGTTTTCATGGACTTGTTTCTTACAAACACGCAGCTTTTCTCTTCACAAGACGTTAACTGATGGACTGGAGTGGTGTGGATTTCTTGTGGATTATTGTGATGTTTTTATCAGGTGTTTGGACTCTCATTCTAACGGCACCCATTCACTGCAGAGGATCCATTGGTGAGCAAGTGACATAATGCTACATTTCTCCAAATCTGTTCTGATGAAAAACAATCTCATCTTGTTGTCTTGGCTGGCTGGCCTGAGAGTTAATAAATTTTCAGCAAGTTTGGGTGAAATCTATCCCCAGAGCTTTGATTTCATGACTCTCTGGGGTCAATAAAGACAGAAAGACAGTTTAAACACTGACCTCTGTGCATGCCATGTGAATGCTCAGGGTCAGCAGACAGAGGTTTCTTCTCCTGGCTCTGATCTGTGCTGCATCCAGCTGTTAACACCCAGGAGTTTGTATTTACTGGACAAACAGGAACATTTCTGTTAGAGGGAACATAAGGACCTGCAAGACCATTTATCAAATGCTATTTATTAATTGAAAAACAATTCATTTTATTTATAACATTACATGGAAAAGGGCAAATATGAAAGAAATGTATTGTGTACTATTGTTTGAATGGAGGTAGGTCTAATTTAGCCACACCTATTGGCAACAGCTCTAGCTGCTTTACAACCAGGAAATTCCCTCCTGAATAAAGAAATGGGTGTTATTTAACCCCATGAAGCAGATCAGTGTGCTTCCCATCAGTATCAGTTATAAAGGACTTGCAATAAAATACTGATATAAAATGTTCAGTAAGTATGAAATGCAAAATGTTTCCCTTTACAAGGACTCCACAGCATGTTGGAGCACAAACAGTGACTCAGTTCCTTCAACGGTGTGTTTGCTACAAGATTCGGCAAGTCCTTTCATTTATTCTCTGGCAACTGTTCAAATAGGAAGTCAGACATTTATCAAAATGCCCATAATAGTGGATTACACAAGAACAGCCTGAACAAGGACGAGTCCTCTCAGCTTTTAACTTAAAAAGGCTCTAAAATTCTGTCAATTTAAACCTAAATAACCAAACAAATAATTGTATACAAATATGCAAGCGATCAAATAATACATGCATGACTTTTCAAAATGGATGAATTTGATAGCATTTAAAACTTTAGCTGAACGCTCCCAATTGTATGAATAATAGTTTATTATGAACAACTAGATCACCTGTCGTCCTGTGCGAGTCGTGCGTCTGTTGTGACTGTGTGTTGGAGCTGGACAGCGGACTGAAGATCGCACATCTCCTCTGCTGCTTCACATGTTGAAGGAGTTCATACAGAACATCACCTGTTCACAGCAGTTCCCATTCACAGTGCACAGTTATCATGAAAGCTATGAACAAAAATGATAACTAGAATTTATTTCAGATCACACACCAGAGCTGGGACAGCGAAGACGGAAGTCCTCTTTGGTTAGAAGACAAAGTGCCTTTCCATTCATCTCAAATTTTTGGTGGTCCGCACGTCTTAGAGAATATTCCCTCTGAGCCCAGCGCAGCCAGAGATTCACATCCTCCTTATCCCACAAAGATGGATTGATCCCTTACAACCATAAAACACAGTGTTAGTTCACCCAATAATGAAAACACTGTCAGCATTTATTCATTCTCATGTCATTCCAAATCTCTATGAATTTCTTTATTTTATGGTCATTTTATGGGAATGATGAAGCTGCAATGGACGTGGCTATGAATCTCCATAAAAGACATAAAAACACCATCCAAGCATGTAAATGCTTGATTTACTACATTTCTTGTCATATTAAGGCCTTTGCGTGGGGGACAGAACAAAATTTAGGACATAATTTGGTGAACATCGTCGCCTTCATATTCAAAACTGATGTGATGTAATGCAGGCATAAGGTTTGAATATTTGAATGTGTGATAGGTTTTGACTTAATAATTTATGTCTATTCCTCTCACAAAACTTTATATGGCTTTGGACTATAAGAAGACTTATACGTAAATATATGAAGAGAATTGCTTTATGCTACTGTCATGGTGCTATTTGTCATTTGAAGCCTTGTAGCCGCTGGTCACAATGTGGAAAAGTGTAGCTTTGTATCTCTGTTAAACATATTTTGTGTTCTGTAGAAGAAGTCATGTTTGAAAGGCTATAATGTTGAGTACATTTGTTCTTTAATGCACTTTGTTGTTATGATCTATAAGCTATTTGTGTAAATATTTGATGTGGGAACATACGTAGTCTTCCAGGTAGCTTGCAGAGTTCATCAGGCCCTGTGTCGTACCCGAAGGGAGGTTCATTTGTAGGGTCGCACAGAACCGGAGAGCAAACTGGGGGTTCGTTCCCATTACAACTCTGCTGAAGCTTGGAAGCGAAAGCAGAAAGAAACATTTACTTCAATAAAAATCTAATAAATCCAAAATCCATGTTTTCAGTGATGTATAATAAAGCATTTATATGAATGAATCAGAAAGTACAGAAACTAGACAATCGACTCTTGCAGTATTAAAACAAACTAAGATCTCAATACACACAGCAAAAGTGAAAGTAAATTTGAGACACACGCAAGTTTTTATTTTCAGTTTTGCACTGTCGCTAAATTTTTTATAAGGTATATTTGCATCAAAAATCTACATTAATATTTAACTTTTTATTATGACATTTGAGAGGGTTTACAAAATAACAAAAAAAGTTAGTTGAATATAATATTTGCTTAAGTGAGCAGTTTGAGGTGATTGTTTAATGGCACTAATAAAAGCTCTGACCAAAGTCATTTTATGTTCTCTTCTATTATTTGGTAGTGAGTGAGTGCTGTGTCTATCATGGATCTTACCTTTATCAAAGGAGGCGGTAAGGAGGCGTCACTCATGTTCTGTAGCCTTCAAGACTTCACAAACTCATAAATATTCGCTACAATATTAATACCTGATTACTGTATCAATAGCTGATCGATATATACACTAAATACAGCATGTGGTGTCGCGTAAAGTCGCAGTGTCGCACAGCAGAGTTTGTCTTTTCTTATGCGAATCGCTGCAATAAGAATCCTTCCGGGAAATGAAAACGAAAGAGAGCGGATCTGCCAGGGGCAGTGCACATGAATCTCACAAACACTGAATGGGGAGAGAGATCGCTCTGGTGTTTGTGTTTCAGGTAGCCAAGCTGGTATTTCCTGAAAGCCCAGAAAGACTAAACGTGTGTGAAATGAGCAAATCTTTAAAAGTAAAATAAATAAATAAATAGCAAAACCTTAAAAAATACCAAAGCAAACTAAAAATATTGCATAGAAACTTTGAAAGAAAAAAAAAATTGTTTATCGTTATGTTTATGAATTGTTAGTCATGACATGTATGAGGCCTGCGAATTCAGTGATTATCAGGTGGACTTTCTATTTCTGTCAGATTTTCAGTTAAGGTGAGTCTTAGAGTTTGGGGCTTTTTGTGTGTGTGTGTGTGTGTGTGTGTGTGAAACAAAACTTAAATGTGTCCAGAACAGTTATCATCGTTTCAGTGGCAATGACCAATTATAAATCAAGTATGAAAAATATCCATAGTTTTCATTTTATTAGATATTTAACAAAAATTTAATTTGTGCCCCCGATGGGTTGGGTAAAATGAAAATGCCCCCATTCTGACAAAGCACATTGCTTTATACATTTACAGCAAAATCAGAGTACAGGCTGTTTCAGCTTAAAATATGTACTCGTAAAAAGAATGTACTCAATAATTATGAGTTATAAAATTATAATTGCCTAAGTGCAAAACAGAACAGAAAATATATAAATAAATGAACCCCCACCCCACCACACCAAAGCAATCCCACCACAAAACATTATTGACCCAATTCTTGTGGAATGTCTGCTTAGAAGTCACTTACAGTGACTGTCTTTATTTTATTCATTTAAACAAAATCTGATCATAAAGGGGATATATCCTTAATCCAATCTTTCCATAATACTGAAAACAACTGAGAAGTCTTAGAGCATCGGTTAGCTTCTCAGGGGCGTCGCTAGACCCTCTTTACTGGGGCACGGGCCCCAGTATAAATCTACTGTGCCCAGAGCCGGTGCCAGCGCAGCACTGATGAGGGGCGACTGAGGTAACGAAAGGGGGCGATGACGTAGCGCAAAGTAAAAATAAATAAATAAATAAAAACATATATGGCCCATTCACGTATTTGTCGGACCATAAACAAGCCTGCCCGCGCTACTACTACAACTATTAGAATACTGGGTTCACACACAGATAGTGTTTTGGTCGCGAGACAGGTCAGTGGAAGAGTTTTTTTTTTTTTTTTCAGTGCAGTGTTTTAGTTAGAATGATGTATTAAGCGCGGAGAAGCTGCTATAAAAGACGAGAGCGCAGCATTCAAGTTCAAAGACATCCGTAGCGCATTTACTTTGAAATACAATGGAAAGTACCGCAGTGGAATGAAAACTGCGTTCTGAGTGAATGACCCTACTAAAAGGCAAATACAGATGGCAGAGTATAATAAACCAAAATCGCATCAAATTCGAAAATCTGACATCCAGGAAATAACATGTCTTAGGGCAGCAGTTTTACCACAAATGGTGCCCTAAGCAGAATTGTATTGTTGTGCCCCCTCCCCAAAATATTATGGAAGTAAAAAAAAAACACTATAGGGGTCAAAATAGACCTTTAATAAAATATAAAAGTAAATAAATAAATTGTAATTAAATTGAATTATTTACAAATTACAATTACAGTTACCACCTATGGCTCTGATTTTATTAATACAGCTGTCAGATTGATTTTATTGATGTTCACTTGTTTTTCTTGAAGAAATTATAGAGGCTGTAGCATTTCTATTGCAAAAAGGTGGCCAAAAATAAAAGATTAAGTGGATATTTTAATTAAATATTTGGTCGATATTAAAGGACTTGATCGTCTTGTGTAACAGCAGCAAGCAGGCCTTTGGTGCCCTTTGCAGGCATTTGTAATAATATGTAGCCTAATGTACATAAATTGTATATTTTGTATTACTTTATGTATTTTAACAGTGTTATGCAATGAAACCATATGATTTTAAGTAATTAACCGATCATTATTGCCTCATTGTTTTATATAATGTTTTATAAGTCATTTTAAAGGCTATTGTTCGCTTAGGTCTAACCACAAAAAATAAAAATCAATATTTATTTGTAAATTATTATTTGAAGTAACAAAACCACGGTTAATTTGTGGTTACCATGGCTACAAGAGAATATTGAGGCAGATGCTGATGGTGAAATTATTAGACATTATTAACGTCAACAGCCAAAAAAGTTTCACAGGATTATGAACGTACATGAAAATGATGCATGGGCTTCATCTTGGGCTTTTTTTCTTTTTCCTTTCTGGGCCCTGGACTGCTGATGTCTTTTCCTGGGCATAGTTTTCGATCATTTATGATAATTTGCATTCAGCCGCAAATATGACGTGAGGCGGGCGCGAGCGCAGATGCGGGAAGGGCGCGTCACATGTGCTTATCGCTACTGCGCTCATTTTTTATCATTATATATAGTCTATCTGTTCATGTTTATATTTTTATTTATGTATATGTATATATTAATATAGAACGAATTTAATAATAATAAAAAAAAAAAACAATTTGATTGTGCCCCCCTGGGAGTTGGTGCCCTATGCAAAATGCATACTCTGCTTATAGGGAGCGGCGGTACATCACCACAACCACCAGAAATACTCAATCGTGTCTGTTTTACAATGAAACACAAGCTTATTGTGACCGATTCCCTGACATAACACATTCATTGCGGACCATTTAACAGATGCATCATTTTAAGTTTAACAAACTGAACAGCATCAAACAATACAGCAAAATAATCAATTAACTACGATAATCTAGCCCTCTATTAAACATTCAAAAATTATTTCATCATACCTTTAGCTTAGTCAGTAGTGCTGCATAATGCCTGCATTTAGCTGAACCGCTTGCGGGGGAAGTTTGTGTGTCAGATGTAATTAAAATGTGACTTTGTGAAACAGACTGTCCTAAATGTTTGCTATAGTAGCATCATATTAATGCTAGAAAGCCTATTCGTTTGGCAACTGTGTTTTTTAAATAAACCATTATATTTCATAAATAAAATCTATTTTCACACTCATCTTGAGTGAGGGGGCGGGATAGTCCGAGTGAGGGGGCGACGCCCCCTCACGCCCCCCCCTGGCGCCGGCCCTGACTGTGCCCCAGTATAAATCTTAAGTTTAAGTTTTAAAAATGTACTTTATTTGTCAGTGTATTCATTACAATGATAATCGCGGCAAAGAAACTGGTCTATATGCAACGCAGTAACCTAATTCACGCTTGTAAAAGCGACTCAGTTGCGCACTTTCACCGTAAACACAAACGCGTGCAGTCCTTTTGCGGCAGAAAGGTCAGGGTATATTCTGGCAAACTGTTTACCAATCAAGTTTCGCAATCGGCAAAGCAAAGTGTGGCACACGCCACCTACCAACACGCGATGGGTAACTGGCAAAGCACAGTTCATTCGTGTTTTCCTAGCACGAGACCATAGAAAGGAATTTAAAGTACGAGGTTTGCGAATTAAGAGGCGGGGCAACAGTTAAACAATTTCAAAGTTAAAGTTCATGCAAAAAAATATTAATAGACAAGTTTCAGTCAAATATTTATGGTTTATAGCAAAATCCAGTGTTAAAGAGTGCAAACAATCATATTTGGAACATTAGAATATATTAATATGCACGGTCACTTCCACGTATTCATTCCAGGGCTAAACACCCGGCGCTGCGCCTTGAGCTATTAATCTTTACCTGGAGATGTAAATAATAATTTTCAGCTTTAAATAGAGTTTTCCTCCCGTTGTTATGTAACAAATGTGTATTTTCTCCGTTTCCAGTAAGGATCAGATGACAGGACGATCATGTTTCAGAATTATAATGAAGTCAGAGAGTGGATATAGCAAGAAAAATGGGATTAGATCAGGAACCATACAGGGCTTGCAAAATTTCAAAATCCCTGGTAGCCCTTCGGGCAGGTACTATTCAGATTTTGGTAGCCCGACAATTAATTTAACTAGCCCAAATAAAAAAAGACCATAAATGTCAATCAAAAACATTTTCAATACACAAATATCAACGAATATCAAGGAAAGAGTTTTATTGTACTATTTACAGGGTTTCTGCAGAATTTTTAAAATCAATTTAAGGCAACTTATGATTGAGCTGCACAAGTAAAATGAACACCGTATGAGTGGGGTTGGACAGTATCTATGGTAACATATTAAGCCATAAAATGACACGATTTACAATTCAGATACAGGTGTACGTCCTATAGGACGTATGAATTTTCACAAAAACAAAAATATTATAAAAAGGTATTTCAGCCTTTAAATGAATTTTTATGAAAAGGGATGTCAAACATATGAATTATTATATTAATTTAAAACATAAATATTACTGTCTAAATTGTTTAGATTTTTAGAAGGCACATTAACTTATTTCACATTTACAACTGTTTGCTGCATAAAAACATGGGTCGATTTAAACATAAGATAGGCTTTTTGGAAATTAAAATTCATTCTCTGCCACGAGGTGGAGCTTTAAGAGCGGCCGCTGAAATAAAGAGGTCCGTTCCCCTGGCAACGGCTGTAAACAAAGCAGCACCAGGCTCATAAACACTGTTTTATCAGGCGTTTTATAAGCAAGATTAAATGAAAATGCCAACGACACGTTTCTGAGGACAGTCGGTTCCCGTCAGAGATGCATTCACATAAAGACATCTGTGCAGTGTTTTGACTTTAAAATGTGCAGCGCTCATATTTATTCAATGACATAATTGTCTTTTGAAGTTTAATCCAGCCTTATCGTGATTCTTGCCTTTCCATCCCCAACTGTAAGACCTCTTGAAATTACAATTAAGACTTGTCTTATACCATTTAAGGTATTTAAAACTTTGTAAGGCCTTAAAAACTCCCTGCCCTGTATTTAAGGTAGCCCGTTGGGCAGGGCAGTGATACATTTTGTGCTTCGGTTGTGCTGGTTTGTACCAGTAGTAGGCTATTTTTGTTTTTACTACTGTCTCTTTTAACAATACAGTTGAAGTAATAAGGTAAAATTCAAATGGTAAACCAAATCACATGAAATAGTTGCAGTCACTTAATTGTTAGAAGCCCATTCGTTCAATTAGGCTTATTAAACGGGGAAAAAACAACTTAGGCCTATTTCATTATGTATTTACAAAACCAAAACAAAAAAATAACAAAATTAAATAAATAAATAAAATAAAGACTTGATATACATGATATGATATGCCCTTTTTTCGTTTCTGCGCACAAATAAAACATGCAATAGCATACTGGCCTATACTTTTGCGTTCATCCCTTTAACCATGACTAAAAAAATGGAAAAGAAAAACGATTGTTGTATTTTTAAATGCCCTCCTGAAAACCAAATTTGAAATTAGAAACTTACACACAAAATGCTGCCTGAAAAAGTAACATGTTGATTTTTTTGTTTTTTTGTTTATGACTTTTTGCACCTTTAGTAAACATTTGAAAAATGCACAAATTAATCTAGAATTTTTTTGATTTTAACAAGTTTTCTTTGGCCAAATTAGAAGTAGGCTAATGCTTCTCCTGCATGTTCAGTTTCGAACTATATCTCTGTGCTAGATCATTGATGGGAGCTGGGCTATTAATAGTAAATATGACCAAAACAGGGTATTATTATTTTTTTATATATGAATAATAAAATCGCTATATAGGCGCATTTCAAGTGTTTATGAGGAGTGTGGGAGTATTATCGCGCTAACTGTATGATATGGAAGCGCACGTGCAATCTCTTGCACTTAAAATAGGTCTCTGTCATTTTTGGATGTGCTCTTTGTAGTCTCTTGCAGTCTCCGTGAATGAGCGCAACAATGAACCGGCTCACAGACACAAGAAATAAATCTATAGAAATTTTGAAATGTCTACTATTAAACAAACCAATTCAAATAAAAAACAAATCTTCTCTAATTATGTGGTCCATATGAAAGGTGCATTTCTCTATTAAAGGCACATAATTAGCCTACTGTGGAGGTGGCTATCAGCGTCGGCTTTTGACAACTTCATCTTTGCAGCCGACACTGACTGAGAAAGCACTAGTTTAGTAATAAATAATTACGTCTTCTTTCCCCCGACGCATTCATAATCAATACTTTTTTGGCGGTGCTTTGGCAAGCTTTATGCGCGCGCTTAAGCGTGGAATAGGCTACGCCTAAATTCCTATATATTAAATGATGGTTTATTATATTAATCATTTAAATATAAACGTGCGACTAGACTAGGAAAACATCTTTAAAAAAGTCCGTTTTATTAACGTCTACACCTACACCTACCCCAACCCTAGACCTACCCCTTACAGTAATGCAGATGCATTAAATATTGTTCAGCGTGAGAAAAAGACATGCTCATGCGCAGTAAGCCCCGGTAGGAAAATCTGACGGGTAGGATAAAATGTCAGGACACCTGTACAAACCAGCACAAATGAAGCACAAACAAAGAAAATTATTTTGGGTGAATTTGGAGCATGTGGGGGGCTGGTGACGTCATCGCCTGTAATTCAGTGTCTAATATTTTAAAAACCGAAGCAACACAAACAAAACTTTTACCTGCACAAACCAGCACAAACAAAGCACAAACGATTGAGACTATTTTGGCGACGTTTTGCGTTGGGTGGGGGGGCCAACTTCACGGGACTGTAGGAATGTATGTTTCCCTTTCGAGGGAACTTCGAACTGCGTCCTCTAGGGGTCGCTATGGGGAACGTCGTCAGCGTGACCCGTGTCTGAAGCATACATACAAAAACACCACTTGTTGGCCGGCGACAGCCTATGACGTCACTACCGGCGCGACCACAGTATAAAGGGGCGCCGGGAAAATACGTCATCCTCTTCTTCGTCTTCAATGACTGTTTTGTTTGAAGTATGCAATCTACTATGGAAAAGGTAAAAACGATTTTTTACTGTTACTATGGCGAGCACTAGCAAGGCGTTTAAGAGATGTGTACATCCTTGTTATTTGACACACATGATCTTTGCGTCTTTTGTTCGGGCTAGGAGCACGCACACGATGTTCTCGAGGGAGCGATATGCGTGCACTGTGAGTTTTTCTCGATGAGAAAGCTCCTCTTTCGTCTGTCTCTCTTTTCGAGGAAGGAGGGGCAGCCGTCTGCTTCCCACGGTTCAGGACCCACTGTTGCCGAGGCACGGAGGGAAATGATGTCATGGGGCTCGCAGGCGGAGCTGGCCGATGAGTTAGAGAGGGGGGTTTCCCTCTCGCGCTCGTCTGCCGCGAACGAGGGCGAGCGGCTGGATGATGATGATGCAGTCTCGCTGACATCATTTGATCCAGCTGCTAGTGCTCTGCTGGGTTATGCCCAGGAAGAGCAGGAGATGTCTAGGGCGAAGAAGCTGAGGCTGAGCCTGCTCAATCCTCCTGCCCTGCGTATGATGAGTTGTTGGAGGTTATGGAACGCGCCACGGCGAGGCTTTACTTGCCGTGGAAGCGGGCCAAGATGGCGCCGGGGGGCAAAAAAAAAAAAAAAAAAAAATTATAATAATTTTTTAAACCCGTTTTCCTCTCACATCCATAGGTGTCAGCATACCAGTTATGCTGACATTAAGGAGATGCGTGGAAACGGCTATGAGGGATGCCCCCTGTGGAAGAGACGCTAGCCAGCTATCTCTCTGTGGGCGAGACATCCTCTCTCCAGGCTCCCTCCTTGCCATCTAAGCCCCTTCTAAAATACGCAGCAGCAGGTCAGGTGATGTGGTGCTTCAGGCATACCAGGCTGATCTGCTGAAAGACCTGGATAAGTGTCAGGGCTTGTCACCTGATGAAGGTCCAGGTCTGAGCCCGAACAATACAGGGGTCCTGGCCCATCTCCATCTGTGGACAGAGATGGGCACAGAAGGCTAGTGTCGCGGCTCGTGCCCCTCCCTTGCCTGCGGGTAGGGCTAGATGGAGGCGCGGGTAAAAGAGAGGTAGGCAAGACCTGAGAAGGAGGTAATCCAGACAAAGCGTTTGCAACGCTCTCCTCCGGACCAAGGTGAGTGAAACATCTACTCCTTTCCCTCAGGGGGGGCACTGTCATCGGCCCTCATCTTCCCCTCTCTAAATTCCCCTGCAACCATCTCATGTGCAAGAACCATGGAAATGGGTGAGTACGATCCAGTTCTACGGAAAAAACTGGTATTGTGTAAACCATTCTTTGCAGTATTTCTGGGAAACCTGTCGGTTTTTGTTTCGACTCAGTGCAGTGATGACCTCACTCGTCGATACTAGATCCAGGTTGGGATGAGACCCCTGGATCGTATGGCCCAGTCGTAGGTCTCTGTGGAGCCTCCTTGGTCAGCAGGTCCCCAGCACTGCAATTCCAGGACCTGCGGGTCTTTTTAAAATATAATTCTGGACAGGGGACACCGCCTTTTGAGGAAGGTGCATGGCTATCTGAGGATATCTATATACTAGCTCAGGGACTGCTCCCCTCTCGGGGGTTTTAAGTAGCATCTCCCTGAGCCCTTGCCTAGAGTGTTCCCCTGCTAGGATTGTGGCTACTGGAGGGCTACTGAGGTTTCAGGTAGTGGCTAGAATTGCTCCCCTCACCATAGAGGGTCACCTATGAGCATGCCGCTCCCTTCTGAGCGATTGAGTTCCCTCTCATGCTGAGAGTTAAGTTCTCCGCTCTCCAGAGCTCTGACAGCATATGGTAAGTGTGCACGTTAAGTCTCTGTGCACTTTTCTAAAACCCACGTTGTGGTAAGATCGCACATCAAGTGTTTTGCGTACTTTTCTAAAAATCCTGTACGGAAGGAGTTACGAGCTGCGGCTTCGTGCCCTTTCTTTGAGTTGGTCAGGCCCCGGTTTTCACCTTGGGCCCCACTCTACCTATGTATACAGCATAAAGCCCCTCATCGTAGAGGGTCGTTTATGAGCACACTGCTCCCTGTCGAGCGCTGTGATTTCAGCGACCTCAGGTAGGTTGCTCTCCTTGTCGGTCGAGCTAGCATTGCTTCCCCTCACCATAGAGGGTCACCTATGAGCATGCTGCTCCCTTCTGAGCGGTTGAGTTCCCTCTAATGCTGAGAGTGGAGCTCTCCGCTGCCCGGAGCTCTGTGATTTAGACGTTGCTCTCCCGGTACGGTCGAGCTAGCATTGTTCCCCTCACCATAGAGGGTCACCTATGAACATGCCGCTCCCTTCCAAGGGCTGGGTTTCAGCAGCCTCAGGTGCTCTCTGGGTCGGTCGAGCCAGTATTGCTCCCCTCATCGAGAGGGTCACCTATGAGCACTCTGCTCCCTTCCGAAGGTTGTGATGCAGCAGCCTCAGGTTGATAGGCCTCTCTCTGCCTCCCTGTTAGGTTGCTCTCCTTGTCGGTCGAGCACTCCCTTCTGAGCGTCTGAGTTCCCTGTAATATTAGAGTGGGTTCTCCGCTCTCCGGTGCGGTCACAGCAGCCTCACTCTTGGCTGGTCGAGCTAGTATTGCTCCCCTCACTATAGAGGGTCACCTATGAGCATGCCGCTCCCTTCTGAGCTGTCACAGTAGCCTCAGGTTGTTAGGCTTCTTTATGTCTCCCTGCAAGGTTGCTCTCCTATGGTCGAGCTAGCATTGCTCCCCTCACTATAGAGGGTCACCTTTGAGCATGCCGCTCCCTTCCGAGCGTCTGAGTTCCCTCTCATTCTGAGAGTTGGGTCCTCCGCTTCCCAGAGCTCTGTGATTTGGAGGTGCTCTCCTTATGGTCGAGCTAGCATCGCTCCCCTCACCATAGAGGGTCACCTATGAGCAACGCTATTCCCTTCCAAGCACTGTGACTCCGCTCTCCAGAGCTGTCAGTCAGCAGCTTCAGGTTGTTAGGCCTCTTTAGGCCTCCCTGTTAAGTTGCTCACTTTGCGGCTCCCTAGAACAGTTTAAATCCATGTTATGGTAAGTGCGCACGCTAAGTCTCTGTGCACTTTCTAAAAATCCACGTTGTGGTAAGATCGCACATCAAGTGTTTTGCGTTCTTTCTAAAATCCTGTACGGTAAGGGTTACGCGCTGCGGCTTCGTGCCTTTCTTTGAGTTGGTCAGGCCCCGGTTTCGCCTTGGGCCCCACTCTACTTATTTCGCCCAATGCTCTGGGCTTGAAAGACAAATTAGATCACAAGCGCTGTGATTCAGCGACCTCAGGTTGCTAGGCCTCTCTCTGCCTCCCTGTTAGGTTGCTCTCCTGGTTGGTCGAGCTAGCATTGCTCCCCTCACCATAGAGGGTCACCTATGAGCATGCCGCTCCCTTCTGAGCGCCTGAGTTCCCTCTCATGCTGAGAGTTGAGTTCTCCGCTCTCCAGAGCTGTCACAGCAGTTTAAATCCATGTTATGGTAAGTGTGCACGCTAGGTCTCTGTGCACTTTCTAAAAATCCACGTTGTGGTAAGATCGCACATCAAGTGTTTTGCGTTCTTTCTAAAAACCTGTACGGTAAGGGTTATGCGCTGCGGCTTCGTGCCTTTCTTTGAGTTGGTCAGGCCCCGGTTTCGCCTTGGGCCCCACTCTACCTATTTCGCCCAATACTCTGGGCTTGAGAGACAAATTAGATCACAGAAAAAAAAAAGCGCTGTAATTCAGCGACCTCAGGTTGCTAGGCCTCTCTCTGCCTCCCTGTTAGGTTGCTCTCCTTGTCGGTCGAGCTAGCATTGCTCCCCTCACCATAGAGGGTCACCTATGAGCATGCCGCTCCCTTCTGAGCGTCGGAGTTCCCTCTCATGCTGAGAGTTAGGTTCTCCGCTCCCCAGAGCTGTTACAGCAGCCTTATGCTCTCCTGGTTGGTCGAGCTAGCATTGCTCCCCTCACCATAGAGGGTCACCTATGAGCAGGCCGCTCCCTTCTGAAGCGTCTGAATTCCCTCTCATGCTGAGAGTTAGGTTCTCCGCTCCCCAGAGCTCGGAATCAGCAAACTTCAGGTTGTTAGGCCTATCTTGGCCTCCCTGTTAAGCTGCTCGCTGTGTAATGACAGCCTCTGTGATTCCCTAGAACGGAAAGGAAATCCATGTTATGTAAGTGTGCACGCTAGTCTCTGGGCACTTTTCTAAAAATCCACATTGTGGTAAGATCGCACATCAAGTGGTTTTGCGGTCTTTCTAAAAATCCTGTATGGTAGGGATTACGCGCTGCGGCTTCATGCCCTTTCTTTGAGTTGGCAGGCCCCGGTTTCGCCTTGGGCCCACTCTACCTATGTATCATAGTGATACTGACTTGAACAGGGTGTTGCTACCAAGGGTCTGTTGAGACAGTTCACTCATTGAGCTCTTCAGAGCAAGCGGTAGCCCCTGAGTGACAGGCCAGGACCTAGCTACTATTCTAGGCACTTGGCCGTATCCCCTTAAAGGAATCTTTCTTATGATTCTAAGCCTTCGAGCTCTACCCTGGGTCCGGGAGTCCCGGCCCTTAACAGGTAAGTTTCAGGGTATGCAGCTCGGGTCTTTGGCCGTAGGGGATAATGTCACTGACAGCCGTCTAACCGTCCCAGGGGCAACTCCCGTAGCTGGGTAGAGTTGGTACTTAGTGCTCGCCTTGTGTGCTTGGCTTGCACTCCCCTCAGCATGGTGGCGTGGGTATTCCGTTCCCCATAGCGACCCCTAGAGGACGCAGTTCGAAGTTCCCTCGAAAGGGAACGTCTCAGGTTACGTATGTAACCATGGTTCCCTGAGAGTAGGGAACGAGACACTGCGTCCTCTAGGCGCGGTGCCATGCTTCGGACACAAGCTTCAGACGAAGAAGTGGATGACGTATTTTCCCGGCGCCCCTTTATACTGTGGTCGCGCCGGTAGTGACGTCATAGGCTGTCGCCGGCCAACAAGTGGTGTTTTTGTATGTATGCTTCAGACACGGGTCACGCTGACGACGTTCCCCATAGCGACCCCTAGAGGACGCAGTGTCTCGTTCCCTACTCTCAGGGAACCATGGTTACATACGTAACCTGAGACGTTCCTAATCCCAATTTTCTTGCTATATCCACTCTCTGACTTCATTATAATTCTGAAACATGATCGTCCTGTCATCTGATCCTTACTGGAAACGGAGAAAATACACATTTGTTACATAACAACGGGAGGAAAACTCTATTTAAAGCTGAAAATTATTATTTACATCTCCAGGTAAAGATTAATAGCTCACGGCGCAGCGCCGGGTGTTTAGCCCTGGAATGAATACGTGGAAGTGACCGTGCATATTAATATATTCTAATGTTCCAAATATGATTGTTTGCACTCTTTAACACTGGATTTTGCTATAAACCATAAATATTTGACTGAAACTTGTCTATTAATATTTTTTTGCATGAACTTTAACTTTGAAATTGTTTAACTGTTGCCCCGCCTCTTAATTCGCAAACCTCATACTTTAAATTCCTTTCTATGGTCTCGTGCTAGGAAAACACGAATGAACATTGTGCTTTGCCAGTTACCCATCGCGTGTTGGTAGGTGGCGTGTGCCACACTTTGCTTTGTCGATTGCGAAACTTGATTGGTAAACAGTTTGCCAGAATATACCCTGACCCAGAAATGCCTCCATCGCGATATGATTGGATGTGGTCGGTTATGATTGAATGTGATTGGTTCATGTGATAAATCCCGCCTCTTGTTTTCGTGTCGGCTTGAATGAAGAAAATGATGGCGTTAGCTTAGATATATCACTGCTATGTGTCACGTCAAAATAAACCTTGAAATGGCCTGAAAACGTGATTTTCAGTTAGTGAGCATTCAACTTGATGAAATGAAAGATCGTGTCTGTGACAGTGTTTACAGGGCTTTTATCACGATGCCTCGAAAATAAGTTGACTATTAAAAAGAACAGCTGAACATCAGTTCACTAAGTGCAAATTGGCCGCAATTGTCAGCAGAACCTATTTACACGAACTCCGCCCATCAATGTAATGATATTACACAAAGACAAAAGTTCCTTATCAAGTTCAGTGGCGAAGATAGTAGAACGCTGCTGAATCTTTTTTGATGCGATCGACCCGGGTTCCATTCCGCCCTTTACCAGACTGGTAAAAACATTTTTTTTTTTCAAATTTTCAAATCTCATATCACATCGGGTTATTTAATAATTTAATAATTTGAATTAAAATTATAATTAACACTCAATGTTATTATTGCATACTGTTTTATAATGTTCTACAATACTAAGGTGCAGATAATTGCCACTATTTGAAATTAGTATTTAGCAGAAATTCCTGCTATTTTAACAGTGTAAATAGAACCTATAGTTATTTGCACTTAGTGTAAATAGCATATTGATAAGAAAATACTGCTATTTTCACTTAGTGTAAATAGCATCTAACTAAGAATAATTAATGCTGTAGAAGTGTTGTTCATTCTTAGTTAATGTTAGCCTAACTAATGAAGTCTTTCCAAAATATTGTTCAAATTGTTACTGCCTTTCGTTATTATTTTGGAATAAATGTAAAAATGCATACAACACTGTGAAATGTATAATAATTATATAAAATATTAAATAAAATAAAAAATAATGTTAATAAAATACAAAATATTATTATTTTTGTTCTCTCTTTTTATGTAATGTTTATTTAACCAAGAAAATGCAAAAACATTAAGAGTAACAGGCACATTAATTTATATATATATATATATATATATATATATATATATATATATATATATATATATATATATATATATATATATATATATATATTATATATATATTATATATATATATATATATAATATATAAAAAAAATTATAATATTTTGTATTTTATTAACATTATTTTTTATTTTATTTAATATTTTATATTCTTAGTTAGATGCTATTTACACTAAGTGAAAATAGCAGTATTTTCTTATCAATATGCTATTTACACTAAGTGCAAATAACTATAGGTTCTATTTACACTGTTAAAATAGCAGGAATTTCTGCTAAATACTAATTTCAAATAGTGGCAATTATCTGCACCTTAGTATTGTAGAACATTATAAAACAGTATGCAACAGTATATTAATATATATATATATATATATATATATATATATATATATATATATATATATATATATTATATATATTATTATTATATATATATATATATATATATATAATATATATATATATATATATATATATATATATATATATATATATATATATATATATATATATATATATATAAGGGGGTGGCAAGGTACACAGATGTTCGGGGGGTCACGGTTCGATACGATTTCGGTACAACATGAAGAAAAAAGAAATCCACTATGCTCGGTTTCTTTTCATTTATTTTGAACAGACAGTAGTGCAAATAAATAAAAAAAATCCATCTAACTTAGATGTGAAAATACTACATATTATTACATGTTATATACTGTATATAAAATCTGTTTTGTTTTCATTGTGAGTGTACACAAATAAAAGTTAAAATAAAATTTATACGGTGATTATTAATAAGACAATAAGTGTTTAAAGTTGATTCTGCCGGTATAAGGAAACAGTTGAAGTGATCGCGCTGGAGTGCGCACACGCGCCACACACACACACACACACACACATACATCAGTTCCAGCATTGCTAACTTGACAGCCAGTTGGTACTTTATCAAAATAAAATACAGTGAGCCAAACATCAGCGCACCCTAGGGTGACCACCTGGCAATAGATCTGTTGCGGGACAGTAGATATGATTTTGCGGGACAATGCGGGACACGTGTGAGACCGATATTATTTACTACTGTTATGCCATTTAAATACTGATTTAAATTACATCCTTTAAATTACATCCAGTCTTGTGCGCCGATTTATGTTTCTGCCGGTGGAAGCCCATTGCCCACACTCGAGGTTGCGCTTGGCAGCATTTAATCCAGGAGAGAGTATAAGGTTTGAGCACACACACGTAGGCCTAATGTCTGATCGAGAAAGAGAGCGCATCTGTTTTGTGTGAGAGTGAAGAGAATCCTGCCAGCGGAGACATTTGTTGCGCTCTCGCATTACAACAGAGCCGGCCCAAGGCATAAGCGAACTAAGCGGCTGCTTAGGGCCCCCGTGGCCACCAGAGGACCCCCAAGAGTACATGAAATTAGAGTTTATTTTATAATTATTTATTTATTTTTTATTCGTGATATATTATGTCAATGGACAATGGTGCGAAAGCGCAATATTAAATAATTAAATAATCTATAGGCTACATATCCTTTAGCGACCTGTCATGCAGGCACAATAATGAACATGTTATAATAGCCTATGAGCTGTGTGGATCTGTCGGATTAACATCACATAAATTGATCCATTTCTCCCGAAATACATGAAAGTAAGCGGCCAGTTAGCTGGGAGAAAAACAGAGTAAACTTTAGTTACCTACAATGTGCATTTGATAGGAATAAAACACGTCGTCCATTATTATTCCCGCTTTCCATAGAAATCTGTGTGTAGGCTATTTAACAAACTAAATGTCTTTTTTACTTAATTGAAGTGTATTTAAATGTCTGAAACCTAAAATAAACTTTATTCGGTTGAAAACAAAGAACAGTTATGAAATATGAAAAGCACTGAGCGCGTCTTTTTTTCTTCTCACAAATCAGTGGAGCGTTTCTCAAAACCATCGTTAGCAACTATGGTCGTTATTAAGCCCGGTACACACCAAGCCGACTGCAAAGAACTTGCGGCGACGAAATTAGGGTATCTTTTTTATTTTTTAGGGAAGTTAATTTTTGAACATCAAAACATCAGCAAATAGCCTTGACATCTTAATATAATATAGGCTAACAGTTTACTTAGTTTTAGATTAAAGTTTTTGTCTACTGCGTGAAAATAACTTTCCTGGGTATAGGCTAGGCCTAGCCTATGTTTTTGTAATAAAAATACTGTTTCATAAACTGATAACAGCTTAACATTATTTACCTTAGCGTGTCATTGCTATTATATTCCAATATCATTATGACTCAATTAGCTAGATAAGACCCAGGTAGCCAGCGGAATCGGGCCGAATGCGGCTGAGTGTCGGCTCACTCGGCTGTGTGCTGGCAGCGGCTTGCCAGAAGTGAGCCAGGTCCGGCCCAGTAATGGTTGCCAGATTTGGTTAGGTTTTGGATCTGTGGATCTGGCCCGATTCTGGTTGAGAAAGGCGCATTTAGCCACATTCAGCCCGACTGTGGGCCACAAGTGTCAGTCCTAAAATGACAAAAAAATTCAGGTTTTACTCCTTGTGTGAATATTTGGTCCCCACAATGGAGGTTAAACCTGTACACACACAATCAATCAATTAGGCTGAATTATAAAATTACAAATATATTTTTAAACAAAACGCTTTAGAGTTGTCAAACCTTTTGCCTGTCAAAGTTATTTATTCAATTTTATTTAAATTTTTATTTTTTTATATTTATATTAATTTTTAGGCTGACCTCAAATGGATTTGCTTATAATTTAAAAATGTTCTCTTCATCTAAATCAAAACTTTCTGACTGTGTGTGATTGCAAAAACTGATACATCAGTAAGAAGTGGTAAACTTTTACAAAATATGATTTCAGATGTTATAATAGTGATTTTATTATGTCCAAATAAAAGTCCCACAGCAAAACTGTGGAATTTATTTATAGATAGAATGAGTCAATAAGTGATCCTCTGCTGCCATCTGAAATCAGTGAGTGAAACTATATTAATAACTGTAAATATATATATATATATAGTATATATATGGGTCATTCTAGAATTGGGTGAGTACAGTAGTATTTAGCTCACGTCCTTTATGAATGGCATGGCATTGGCTTTGGAGGAATGGCGGCATGCATGCTGAACGCCAAATGGGTGGCTGTGATTTCTCTTTTTGGAGGTAAATAAGTTTTGTTTTATTTGTTGTCGGATGTAACATTTTTTATGCAGGATATTTTGTATAATCATGTGCCTTAAAATATCTTGTGCAGACAGCATGTAAATATTGCACGTTTGCACCTGATATATTGGGGGTGTTGAATCATTTTGGTTTCAACTTGCTACCAACCAAGCCTATTTATGTATCTGTTTTAGAACTTCTGTCGAGCTGTTAATAAATGACGATTATATGGATGATTTGAGTAGAGTAAGTCATTACTTGTCATAGATGGGCTTATTATGTATATGTATATATGTGTGTGTGTGTTTTTATTTATTTATTATTATTTTTTTGCCAGGGAAAATATAACATGAGCTAATGACTTAAATGTACATCTCATATGATTAAAAAATAATAATAATCAATATAATAGATATAAATGCAACTTTGACTATTTTACACCTCACGTGCAAAGCCCGCGAAAGAACCAGAGGTTATATAAGCTGCGGTCCGTCACATCACGCGCACGCACAGCCGGACTCTGTCTGAGTGGACGTCGCCTGACGGTAGAGCTTTCCTAAGGTAAAGTATTTTTTGTGTACATAAGTATAAAATCGACGGACTGTCATTTAAGTGTACCACAAGCTTACTGTTCACATAAACGAGTCTTTCCGTCTTTATTTTCTACGCTCTTCAGCACCGTTAATTACCGTTAATGCCGTTATATCTGTATGACGTCATTTGCGCAGATCTGCTAGAATTGAGAAAACCTCCTTTCGTTTCACATTCATGTCGGTTAAGGTAACTTTAGTTTAGCCTATATATTCATTTTACAATTATCATTAATCATATTTTCACATTTAAGCAGTGTTGTCTCACCGATTTGCCTGAGTGAGAGCGCGAGACACTAACGCCCACTGAACGCGCACTCTCTCTCTCTCTCAGCGTGTGTGATAGAGCGAGCGACCTCTCTCTCTCTCAGCGTGTGTGATAGAGCGAGCGACCTCTCTCTCTCTCTCTCAGCGTGTGTGATAGAGCGAGCGAGAGACAGTAGACTCTCACAAGCCTTATGAGAAGATGATGATAATAATAATTCTGCTTTTTTAATAACACAGAATTACAATAAAAGTAAAACATGCATGCATGTACACCAGGGAAGAAATAAGTCATAATCAAGTGAAATTATAATTTTCAATAATGAAAATATTTATTCTTTTTTCTTTCCTTTTTCAGATTGTCATCCGATTGTTGTAAGTGATCAGTCTAGCAGTCATCCTGCATCTTGGATTTGCCATGTTCAGTTTGTGCATTATCTGATATTGAGTGATGCTTTTTCTTTGTCTCCCCTTTGTTTCTGTGTCAGTAGCTGCTGCACCCCAAAGCCTCCACAGCACTTGTCACAAGTCTTTGGCTTTGTAAGTATACTTTTTCAAGCTGACTGTCAAACATTTTCTCAATATTTTTTTATTTAGGTTCATTAAATATATGTCATGCAGCAGTTATTTATTTATTTATTTATTTAACAGTCAAGCATCATCTGATCTTGTTTAAAAGTTATGTATTTTGTAGTTTGTTTGTGAATTTTAATTATTATTTACACAACATATTATGTGAATGGTGTAATAATTTTCCTGCTACACTTCTTCTAATATTTTTGTGATTGCTTTTTTATATATTTTTTTATCAGACTTGTCAAGATCATCTGAAAAGAGTTCACTTGTGCCATGTAAGTAATTGAATGTTATATTTTGCTATAGAGTAGATGTGTAAATATATGGTTTCTTTTAGGATATTGTAATCAGATGGGCTAGGACATAATATCTTAAGATTAATTTTCTTGTACTGTTTGAGTCAGGGTGTAAGTGGTCAAGTAGTAGTGACCATGCAGGGTGGCCACATTTTTATAGACCTTTTTCTTTTTTAGTCATTTTAAACTGTAAAACTATTAGTTTTAAATTAAATCTACAACATAATAATGTCTGCAAAAAGTGAAAAAGTGCTCTGAATTTCTGATAACTGTTTGACCACATAACATAATATATAATTTTTTTTTTTCTTCATCATCTTCCTACCTGGTCTTTATGGATAACCAGCTTCATGTTTAAAATAGACAAACTATATACACATATACCAGACTATATACACACATACCAGACTGACACACACACATACACATACACACCCCTTACTTTTCACGCTTTACATGTTACCCTTGGGAGATATCATCAGGAAACACGGGGTTAGCTTTCACTGTTATGCTGATGATACTCAGCTCTATATTTCTTCTCGACCCGATTAAACTTATCAATTTGCAAAACTAACAGAATGTATAGTTGATATCAAAAACTGGATGGCTAGCAATTTCTTACTGCTAAATTCTGAAAAAAAACAGAGGTGTTAATTATTGGACCAAAAACTTTTGCATGTAATAACCTATCTAATTCTTGACGGCTGCTCTGTAAATTCTTCGTCATCAGCTAGGAACCTAGGCGTACTTTTTGATAGCAATCTTTCTTTCGAAAAACATGTTTCTAGCATTTGTAAAACTGCATTTTTCCAGCTTAAAAATATATCTACGCTAATATTAGTCTGTTTCTTTCTTATTCCAAGGTCACCGTAGCCACCCAGATCCAGACTGTATCCAGATCAGATGGTGGATCAGCACCTAAAGATGACCTCTACAGCCCTGAACGTCAGTGCAGACCAGGACAACTAGATGAGCCTCAGAGACAGACTCTGCTGCAGCCTAGATTTAAACTGCTGATTTTGTCTGACCAGAGGAGAATGACACTATTCCGACAAACTATTTCCCCGTCTAAATTAGGGATGTTTGCTACGACTAATTTGACTGTCGTTTAAACGGAAGTTTTGTATCCGACTAGTCTAAAAGCTAGAAACCCCCAAAAATGGCAAAAAAAACAAACTGTGTGTGTGTCTATATAACAGCATACAGTTGAAATACTTGATCTTTGAATCACACTGTCAAATCCCTCAATGAATTCTGCAAAAAATAGGTCATGATTATGCCGTATGCTTGCCTCGCGTTATCATCAATTAATTTTAGGCGGTCGTTAAACAGAAAAAAACGCATACGTGCCTGTATTGAATATTGATTACGCATAGCTCCAGTAAAGTTATTGTAAGCCAATTTGACATTACACAGTTTACACAAAACCTTTCCATTTCCTTCTAATTCAAAATAATCCCACACCTTGCTGGTCTTTCGCGTGGAGCTCGCCGCAGCTGACATGAAGAAAACACATGCGAGGTAAAATTATAGTTCCCGCCCAGATACGCTTTTAAAAATATTTATATGTTTAAATATTTTGATATGTATTCTTTTTCAAAAGTTTTATTTTAACTGTTCTTTAAAATGTTTTAAATGTAACGTTAAAATTATGGTAATTTGAATGATAAAATCATCATGGTTTTTTTTCTCTCGTGTAGTCGACTATTGTTTTCAGTGTCGACTAGTAGGAGCTGTACCGTTTAGTCGACTAGTCGACTAGACCCGCACATCCCTAGTCTAAATACTGTAAAGCTGATATAAAGCCACCCAGCTTTATATCAAGCTGATGTAAAGCTGCTTTGACACAATTTGCATTGTTAAAAGTGTTATACAAATAATAGTGACTTGACACACACACATACACATATATATATATTTATTGATGTATTTTTCTGCAAATACTGCAGTGTGCTGGATGGAGAAACTGAGAAGTTTATAAACAGATGGCATGGAAGAAGAGAGTAGGTCCTACAACAAAGAAATTCTTCTTAAGGTATGCTCCAAATTTACCATTTACCATTGCGATCACTGAGATCTGACTAACTATGTGTCAATATGTGTCCCCTCTTTATCTCTCTTTCCTTTTTTCTGTCCCTCTTTTAGGATAAACTTGAGGTCCTGGGAGTTCTTAGAGGTTCTAAAGTGTTTTTATGTATTTGTTGATGTCAGTTTTTCAATAATAAATTCTCATATTTTTACATTTATATGGTGTCATTCTTACTTGGGGGTATTGAGGGGGAACTGCGTGTGTGTGTGTGTGTGTGTGTGTGTTATTTGTGGAAACATTGTTAAAAAAAAGACTGTTTTAATAATAAATTTTTTGTAGTTTTAAGAGAACCAATTAATTACATGAACAGTTCTTATCTATGTAGGCTATATAGCAAACAAGCTAATATTGTTTGGGTAAAATTTGTTGTTGTTATTAATTAAATAAATATTGGTTTGTATTTTTACATACATTTACCTCTGGAACCCAGACTCGGGCCAGTACTGGCTAATTGTATAATCTATGCTGGCGTGATTGTGGCCCGATGCCGGCAGTGTCGGCTCAGTTTCGGCAGCCGGACTCGGGCCAGCGTACTCGGGCCGATTCTGGCGCGTCATTCACTCCCGTAATTCACAAGAGTCCGGCAACCGCATCCGGGCCGAGTTATTTCTTCCGGCTTGCCGGATTTGGGCCGTTATCGGGCCGGATCGTTTTGGCTACCTGGGGAGTTGTTGTTTTATAAGTACAGATGCTCTCTGCTGTTTAATATTTATTATAAAAAAGTATGACTTGTAATAAAAGTACAACGATTAATCTTTATGTTGTTAAAATAACATTCTGTTCTGTAAATGCATTGTCTGCTGGTTTATTTAGCTACTTTTCAGCACATCACATTAAGTATGCCACATAGCCTTCTTTTTAAGACTTTGAATGTTAAAGTGCAAATTAACACCTGACCACTCTTGTAAGTTTGCAACTGTTATAATTCAAACCCACAGAAGGGTAAAAACATGCAGGCAGACAATAGTATGATGTAAGCAACACAGCTACAACAAACACAACTGATAATGGGTGTGTTAGATTTATAGTGTGTGAATAATCAAGCTTTGACAGTTACCAGTCATATTGGCGACACTGAGGGGCCCCCAAATAAAATTCTGCTTAGGGCCCCATAAAGGCTTGGGTCGGCCCTGCATTACAATATTGCGCTCTGGACACTTGTCATTAAAATAACGCCATAGAAACCGCCTCAAACGAACTATTAAAATGAGAAGAAAGTCGTGTCTGAAAGGTGCAAGCTTTTTTTTTTTTTAAATGAAAGGAGAATATCTGTTTTTCCATGTGAGCTCGACCATTTCCGTCGGTGGTGCTCGAGCACTTGAGGTCCGCACATACTTTGCGCCGTCCACGCAGTCGTCATCAGCAGAAAAATCCCTCTTTATGACTGCGTCCGTTGGTTATTTTCACAGCTAGAACATGACGGCTGCGCAAATGGATTTTTAAATGCCAGTCACAGTTTTAATATATTTCTTATTTTGGTATTTCAATTTCTGGGATGAAAAAAAATAATAATACAGAATACATAATTGAAATGCGGGACGCAGCTTACATCTTGCGGGACGCGGGACAAAGCTCCCAATTTCGGGACTGTCCCGCAAAATGCGGGATGGGTGGTCACCCTAGCGCACCCGCCTCTGTGTCACCATTGGCATTCACTGTTCTTCTGCTGGCAGTTATCAAACAGCGTTGCATTGCTGCGGGCGCCCCTTCTGGATTGTGGGTGAATTGCCTGTATTGGGGGTAAATTGCCCGTAAGGCCTCATGCACCGAACCGAGATGCCTGTACCGTGACGGTTCGGTACGAATACATGTACCGTGCCACCCCTAATATATATATATACATGTATATATACAGGGGCACATTAATGCACAGGCTTCAAGGGGCTGAAGCCCAGGGGCCTACACTGTAAAAGGGGCCCACTGGCTGCAGGGAAATTATATATTTTTTCTAATAATTATTTATATGGGAGTTTGCAGCAATAACAACAACATTCTGTAAAACAAACTCGCACTCATTTTCAGCGACGCCCTGGTTGTAGTTGCCTAGTGAACGGTTCAGTTTAGATTCCCAGGCAGTTTGTATAGTTGGTATGTTCCACGTTTTCCACCGATATACTGTAAGCAGAATGCACAATCAATGCATTCGCTTATTTCGCTAGTAAAGTAACGTTAGCCCACAAGAATGTCTTTATGTTAACGTGCAGATTAACAAGAGAAACAACACTGCTGTGTGAAAGGAACTGGATCGGACATCTTTCTGTAACATCATACAGTGCGAGTTCAATAACTTGTGTGGATGTAATCTGTGTCAAAGTTGAAGGTTTTAGATTAAGGTGCTGCTTCAAAGTCTCAAATTTAAATCCAGGGATGGAAAAATAGGAATCGTCCTATTGCTTAAATGTGATCACTAAAGTTTATACGGCTGTGATTTATTTAATTAAACGCGAACACAGCATATGTTTCAAAATAAAAACGCAGGATCACCAAATAATCCACATTTATGCCAACATGTCATGATGTTTCGTTCTACTGATGATGAATAATGAATATGTTGTGTGATTTATGGTGTTTAAATCATACCTGTAAACTCACATTTCAGCCAGGAAAGTTTTGATGGCATTTTCTTTTCATATTACCTCCTTATAAAGCCTGTAATAACGCAGTGTTATGTAACGGCTATATTCTGCTGTTCTTAATCGCCACCTTGTGGCAACGAGTGAATTTGCATATTCACTTATATTCACATTTTACGCAGAACAGTGTTGTGAATGTTAACTGACATATTAACAAGAAAAAAAAACATCGAAATTTGACATAAATAATTGTCAGGAAGCTTTTTTTAAAAAATTAAGGTTTTCTGGGGTAGGGGGGCCTACCGTAATCACCGCTCGTTATTCCCGCCATAGCCCACTGCAAGTCGGCGTGGGAGTTCGGCGGGATCGCCGCGAGTGCTGCGAGTCCACTGGCCGCGAGCCCTCATGCCTGCCGATCGCGGGAGATATCCCGTGCCTAGTTCCCGGGTTGCCGCTCCCCCAGGCGCGCCGCTCTGACTCAATGCCCGCCAGATCGCCGCTGACTCAATGCCCGCCGTCTCGCCGCTGACTCAATGCCCGCCGTCTCGCCGCTGACTCAAGCCCGCCGGATCGCCGCTGACTCAAGCCCGCCGGATCGCCGCTGACTCATGCCCGCCGGCCGCCACTATCCCTAGCCCCGTGGATCAAGTCCACATGTCACGGCCAGCAGTGCCGTGTGTCTGTCTTGTTGTGCCCACAGGAACATTTTAACTTACCATGTCATGTCAGGTCCATGGAGACTCGTCTGGGGCAGGCGGCTCCTCTTGTTGTGGCCATGGAGGCCATTCTAGCCGCCTGTCCCCTTGTCGCTGAAGTGGAGGCAGTCGCTGAGGGACCCTGTGTGGGCCTCTGACTCCTGGTCATGCCCAGAAGAAGCCTCAGCCTCCGAGCTAGCCCTGGAGGGCTTCCTGTGGGCTGTCCTGTCCTGTCTGTCTGGCCCTGGAGGGCTTTCCTGTCTTGTTTTGTACTTTCCTGTCTGTTTAGCTCCGGAGGGCTCCTGATACCCACTCACTTCCCCAGGGAATTTTTTTTTGGGGGGGGTAGTAAGAGTTCCAGCTGTAGGGGCCGGGCCGGGCCGAGGGGACCGAGGCCAAGGCCCCCGAAGACATCCGCCATGGCCGCCAGAGCTCCCAGCTCCACCATGGTCCCTGTCTGTCTGTTCCACTCTGGAGGTTCCTTCTCGTTCCTCCCTGCTGTGTGCACCGTGACATATATAATATATATATATATATATATATATATATTATATAATATATATATATATATATATATATATATATAGCATATAACTGCCTCCTCATTTTAAAACACCACTGCCACTGATGTAAACATGACCAAACTAAAGTAAGTCTCTAAATAATATCGATCATCTTATTTTGATCATTATTAGGGAAGCAGAAAGGAGAGATGATGAGTTGGAGGGAGGTAAGACTTGATAAACAAACTACTGTGCATCCCCAGCCAGACAGGTCTCAGACAGAGGAAAAAGTCTCAGGAAAACCTGTCAAGTCTGTAGAATTGCATTGTTGCTGAGAAAAACATTTATGTGTTCTGTACTTTCAGATATGAAATTAATATTTAATTCACTAACTCTAATTTAGGACATTACATAAAAAGTTGGCAGTAACTATGGCTGAGATAACTATGTGCTATTATAGGCAGTACAGTTTAATGCTCAAAAAATGAACCAACCTTGTTTGGACTTGGCTGGGAAACTGGGGAATACCTGTGTTTTGTTATGTTTTGTTTTTCTAGATTAAATATGCTCTTATTTTAGTTGCAGCCATAACATTACTGGTTTCTTGTAATATTGTATTTGTTAATTCTTGAAAAGATGTAATTATTCATTGTTATTTTGTAATGTAGAAGAATGCAGATGTGCAAGAAAAAAAGTATCTCTGCTTTTATTATTTCCATACAGTGTATGCCATAAGTATGTTAAAGATACTTAAATATTTTTAAATACATACATGTTTACCTTCCTCAGTATTGTTGCACTGTAGGAATAGTGGATTAAGCAACGGTAGTTTGTACAGTGGATTGTGTTGCAGGCCTTCAAGAAAAAAGTGATAGAAAAGGTAATGGGGGCCTGTGCCCCAGTAG
Source organism: Aspiorhynchus laticeps (assembly GCA_023376895.1). Taxonomy (NCBI): domain Eukaryota; kingdom Metazoa; phylum Chordata; class Actinopteri; order Cypriniformes; family Cyprinidae; genus Aspiorhynchus; species Aspiorhynchus laticeps. The sequence goes on from CM041816.1 coordinate 10,016,552, forward strand.
AGCTTTAGGTCTAGCAACGCCTCCATTGAAAAACATATCATATTTATGAAATTATACCAGCCAGTCTTCAAGAGTCGACAAAGTTGGTTGTAGTTGTTTCTTGTAATTGCTTTCTTACTTGCTATTGTTAGGATTCTGAACAGATATTTGTTTGTAAAATAACTGGAAATCAAACCCAGGTGCATCACCTCAAAACTGAAAGGAATTTTAATGTTAATAAATAATTTTCCACTATTAAGGCCATTGCACACTTACTCCTATACTCTTTCCCACTCCTCTACCAAAAGATTGAGGCAGTGTTGCCAACTAATTTTCATAGAAAGTTGCTAAAGGAAGGTCGATTTGTTGCTAAAAGTTGCTAAATTATGTTATGACGTCATTGTCCGATGACGTCATTGCGTGATCACAACGCAAAATTGTCACAACATCAAATCTCAGCAAAAAAAAAATACATTTTATATAATTTAATTTAGATTTGTTTGTAAAAAATATAATATTAAAATATAAATAACTGTATTTTTAAATGCATTGAATTATTGAACACTTACACATTTTTGAATGATTACAATTTAAGTTTTTTTAAATTTACTAGTTCTAGTAAACTAGCAATACTACACATTCTCAACAATTATGCTTTAAGCAGTGTACGGTATTAGTAGTTAGTTAGTGTGCTACACTCTAAGAAAAGTCTGTAGAAATAGGGTCATATGGTAATATGACATAATTTTCCGTGTTGGTTTTTACCTGCATTTTAAATTACGCATTGTGTTTTTGGGTTACATGGTTATTATGGATAATGGATAATGTCCTGCAAAATTACTAGTATCTTTTCCATTTTTCTTACAGTGTACTAACTGATCAACAATCGCAGGTACAAGCAACTATAAGTGTATCATAAATGAACAATTATTCAATTATTATTATTAAATTGAACAATTGCAAATAGCAGCTAACTCAATTCACGTGATGTGTGTACTGCTAGGCATCTTTGGTTTCCTCCTTTTGTGTAATTTGGATGGAAAATGTGTGCCTTTTTATTGTCTGAGTCACTTATCAAAAGTTGCTAAAAGTTGCCAAATAAATTTAGAAATTGCTAAATTTGTTGCTAGGTGCTTTTGGAAAAAATAGTTGATAGGGTAGTCTGAAAAGTTGCTAAATTTAGCAACAAAATTGCTAAGTTGGCAACACTGAATTTGTTTATTTGAATTCTTGCGCTCTCTCGTGACGGATCATGACGCAAGCTGTGACGCACCTGTCATCTGATGTGGGCGTAACTTAGCGATCGGATTTTTGCACAAATAATAATTTTTTTTCCCCCAGCATTTTTCATATATGTGTGTGTTTTGTAGGGAATGTGGCTGTATGTATCTGTATGATTACCATATGTATGACCGCACATCAGCCTGTGATTACGGACTGTATGACAGCTATCAGTGTGAATGCTGTATGATCGGCCATTATTGACTATATGGCCGGCCATCTGTATGATTATCATCTGTATGACCGCACATCAGCATGTGATTACCGACCTGGCACGTGCAGAAGGGGGGGGGGCTTTGGGGGCTCGAGATCTACAGCAAAGGCAATGGACAATGATCCTTCTCTTCCTGATGACCTCAATTAATTTTTTTCTCGGTTTGAGGTTAAGAACACCGGAGCTGCATATATGCAGGAAGAGCCTTCCGTTCATCAGGCATTGCAACTTACAGTAGACAGCATCAAGAGGGTCTTCACTAAGATCAACCCACGGAAAGCTGCTGGGCCTGACCATATCCCAGGTTGCATTCTAAAAGGTTGTGCGGAGAAATTAAAGGATGTCTTTTGTGACATATTTAACATCTCTCTCAGCCAGGCCAGTGTACCCACCTGTCTAAAAAGCTCTATTATTATTCCACTTCCAAAAAAGTCCAATCCATCCTCAATGAACGACTATCGTCCAGTAGCCTTGACCTCCATTGCTATGAAGTGTTTTGAGTGTCTAGTGATGAGTCACATCAGGTCTTGTCTTCCAACAAATCTGGACCCGCTTCAGTTTGCGTATAGAGCAAACCGCTCTACTGAGGACGCCATCTCCACCCTGCTCCACCTCACACTGACACACCTGGAGAACAAGAACACCTACGCCAGGATCTTACTAATGGACTTCAGCTCAGCATTTAATACAATCTTGCCTCAACAACTGGTGGAAAAGTTGTTGCTGCTGGGTCTGGATTCAGGAGTGTGTAGGTGGATTATGAACTTTCTGACAGAGAGACGACAGACAGTCAGAGTTGGCAGTTTAACATCTAAAACAATAATTGTGAGCACAGGTACGCCACAAGGGTGCGTTCTGAGTCCTTTATTGTTCACACTGCTGACATATGACTGTACTGCCAGTTTTAATAGCAATCATGTCATCAAGTTCGCAGACGATACCATTGTTGTCGGACTTATTACCAACAATGATGAATCGGCATACAGGAAAGAGGTGGAGAAACTCACAGCTTGGTGCACAACACACAATCTGGCCCTCAACACCAATAAGACAAAGGAGATGGTCATAGATTTCAGGAGGGATGGCCAACATCACCATCTCCCTCTGACTATAAACAGCTCTGAGGTGGAGAGGGTCCAAAGTACCAAGTTTCTGGGGATCCATCTGACAGACAAGCTGACTAACAGAGATAACACCTCAGCTGCCATCAAGAAAGCCCAACAATGCCTTCACTTTCTACGCAGGCTGAAGAAGGTGGAACTTCCCATCCCAGCCATGACCCTGTTTTATAGAGGGACAGTAGAGAGTTTGCTTACCTACTGTATTTCGTCCTGGTTCGGTAGCTGTACAGCAGAGGAGAGACACAATCTCAGCCGGCATTGTGAGAACAGGCAGAGAAAAATATTGAGTGTCTCATTGCCACAAGCTACAAGGATATCTACACAGTAGCGCTGTGTGCGGAGAGCTGGTAGCATCCTGAAAGGACTTGCACACATCCATTTTTTATGGAAATTGAAAAAAATTCTCATTGATGCAGTCTAGGAAATTAAGATACCGCTAGCATTTAAAACCTAAACAACTCGGTTCTGTTGAATAGCTATTCTTCCCACAGCAATTAGGCTCGTTAAATCAGAGTCTTGTGACTTTTATTGTGGTTTATTCTTATTTGAACACATTTAGAGCATTTTTAATAACTTTACTAGAATATTTATGCTTTAGTATTTTAGAACTAATTTTATTGAATTTATTTATATGTATTTAATATAATGCACTGAATTGTTAAATGTGGACGTGTTGAAACATCTTAATCTCGTTTCTGTGGGACACATTAGAAATTTGACAAATAAAGTATCAAATCAAATCAAATCAAATTAAACTACTCAAAGTTTAATGAATGCCCAAAGTGCCACCTACAGAAGCCTTTTTTTATTTATGTTGATAGTAAGATCAAAAAGGCTGGTTCGAAATGGTGAAGTGAAATGACATAAGTGAAAGGACTTTAATCATGTTACCATTTTTGATAATTAATGCAGGCATTATGACAAAGTGTCTTATTGCAATCATCAAGCCTGCAATTTCAATTTTATCAAAAATATAGAAAATAAATGTAAGTATTGTGAAATATTATTACAATTTAAAATAATGTTTATCTATTTTAATATACTTTAAAATTATTATATTTATTTCTGATGCTAAATGCCCTGAATTTTCAGCATCATTACCCTCCCAGGATCTTCAGTACATGATCCTTCAGAAATCATTCTAATATGCTGATTTATTATCACATTATTGGAAACAGCTGTGCTGCTTTTTATATTTATACAAATGTATTTGATTTATTTATTTTCGGAACCTGTGATAGCCTTTTTTGGCGGTTCATTGATAGATAAAAAATGAAAAACGACAACATTTATTCAAAATAGACGAATGTTATTCTAGCAATATCATTCTTTACTATCACTGTTTCCTATCAATTTAGCAAATTCTTTGCTGAATGAAATCTAATATCTTTCAAAAAAATATTATATTATTTTCTAGACCTCAAGCTTTTCAACGTATATTGTTACAAACGTTATATTTAAATAAATGCTGTGTTTTTTATTTATTTTGTATTAATCAAAGAATCCTAACATAGTCTCTGAAAAATTCCTTGTTGCAGGAATCAAAATTTTCATGTTATCTTCTTCAAATTCGTAATATAAACTTGAGACATGTGGCTTTCAACCCATTACTTTTCTGGATTGCTCCAGGATTGATTCCATGTATTTGTATGTGAAATAGTATGGTAAAAGCACAGTGTCTCAGTGTCTTTATCTTTTTTAGATAAAGCTCAAAAACTAACTCTGTATGATTTATAAGCGTTTTGAAAAGTGGGGACATGGGGCAATAAGTCACCTTCACCTTGTAATACCTGTGTCATTATACAAATTTATGTCCTCATTTGTCACAAAAACGCGCACGCACGCACACACACACACACACACAGTGGTGTAGTGGTGCCTGGAGAAGTGGGTATACTCTTAATTTATGCCCCTAATTTTTTTTAAACGGCCTGGCAAAGGATGACCGACCTGTGTCATAAACGCAGTGACATGTAAAACTAGTCTAAACATATCTAAACATATTTAGTTCACTATTGTATTATTTGCACACTGTCACTTAACTTCTGCTGCTTGAGCAGGCCCGTCGCCAAGGGTCGCCACTAATCATAATTTATTAGGAAGCTAATAACACAGTGGTGTATAGCGGACGGGCGCGCAGTGCGGGGCGCGCAGATAGCAGCACATAAGGATTCAAATCGTCACCTCATGCACATGCAGCGCTTCTATAGGGAGAAAAACATCATAAAACAACATAGGCCTGTATAACAGGAATAAATAAATAGTCCTGAACGAAATGTATTTCACTTAAATAATTAACATATATATATAAATAAATAAAAATCTGTGGACATGTCTACACTGAGTTTCGTTTTATTTTTGGGACCGCGCATTTTACGTGCCGAATCCAGTTTCTCTTTAAATTCATTCGTTTTGTCAAAACTTTTATATGTTCTTTATAATGAATGCTATAATTTGTCTATAATTTGTATTTTATTTTATGATTTGTATATATAAATTTATACTATAATTTTATAGCTGCTTAGACTCCATTTTCTGATTTTTATGTTCCTTTGTTCTGAATACCATAACATTTAAATGATTTGTTCTGTTTTTTTCTCTCTATGTAATTTTGTCTGATATGAGTCTAGGCTATAGCAGTTTTTTTTTTAATCCATGCAGCAAATGTTTTAAAAATGGCTCGGAAAAAAATAGCAAATTAGGCCTACTTTATTGCATTACAGGTGATTTTAAAGAACTTTTCACGATTAACTTGTATAAAAAATGTAAAATGTATAAAACATTGTCATAAATTCGTTGTATTCCCATTTTAAAATACAAATTCACTGTTATAAGCCTACAGATAGCAAAAATAAATAAATAATCGTTTTAGAGTAGCATATAGTGTAGCATGATGTAGATAAATCATATAAGTGTCTTAACTTTAAAACATAGCCTAAAACCCTTAAATTCCTTAAAAAAATCTCCATTTGCTCAGCGCATGCGATCGTGAATCACATTTTATATTGCTATTGTCATGCTTAGCAGCATGATAAACAAAACTTATATTCAAATTCTGAATGGATTATATACTGTATGACATAGACAGCTCCCTTTATAGTAATTAAAAAGCTGTCACCCATCTAGTTCATCACGATCTCACAAAGTTAAGTTATAATCAACGAATCTCTCTCTACACTGCGCAGTGAATCTCTATAGTGTTATAAAGAGAGGATTCGCGAGCGTGCAGAACTAAACTCTGGCGATTCTAACATAGCCTACATAAAAGTCATAATATAACATAACACAAAAGTCGACAGATTATCGACAGGCTATCTTTTTAAATATGTTTTAATATAGAACTTGATCAATTTAAGTAATAATACAGGTTGTTATTGTTTTGGTGAATGTCTGTTTCTGAGATCATAAAAAAGTGTGCCCCCCTATGAAAACGAAATCCCCCCCCCCCCCACTGAAGATTTCCTGGCGACGGCCCTGTGCTTGAGTAAGGATCATTATGAAAATAATAATATCCACAGAAGAGGTGCTGATTTTGCAATAAATAATTTTAATAAATACATATAAATAGACTGCAGCAACTGACATTTTGTCAGAACCTCTAGTAAATTACATGCTATTTTGTTTAGTTGTCTGTTCAGAATTGTGGGAGAATTGTGATCTCTATTTGAAACAAACAAAAAAATATGATTCTCAATCATTTCAGAAGTGACATATAGTCATACACACACACACACACAAAGCTTTAAACAACTGTAACAATATAAAAGTTATTTTTATTTACAAAAACTGTGGAATTAATATGAGTTAATATGACATTCTCACAAATTAATATTTCATAGCCACAACAAGTGAACCGAACATGCCCCCTCCCGGGCACTGTATCCAGGGCCGGATTTACCTCTTATCGTGACATAGGCAAAACATTTTTTGGGGCCCCCCTTCATTATTAATAGGCCTATATAATATTACCACCCCAGCAAACAAAAATATACAGTGTTTTCTATCGCAATAAGCGCTTTCGTTCAGTCAATAAAAATCGAATGTCTTAATTTGTTTGAGAATGGAGCACGACCGTTCCATTAATAGGCAGCGTTGTGGCCACTTCGGGAGTGCATTATTTCTCTAATAATTTTAACGGCCTGGAGTCACATCCACACCTCAAGACATTGTTCAGATGAATTATTTTAAGACATTTGTCATGTTTCTGTCCTGAAATCTCGAGTGTGTTGAACTAATTTATTGCACACCCCATAAACCTTACATTGCAAATGTCAAAATGTCATTTTAGAGCTAATAACAGATGCTTGGGTTATTGATATGCAGGCTAATGCAGTTATTAATGCAGTTTAATGTAGTTATTAGCGAGAGAGAGAGATTAAGCGCGTGTGAATACCTGCGTGGCTGCGTCTGTGCGTCTCTCAGCAGTGTTCAGCACCTCTCTCTACTAATAGCGAATCTTTAAGTTGAACTGCTTCAAGAACCCCGCTACTGAGAAATGTCATGTAGCTTTTTAGCTGCGAAACTATTTTACTGATAAATTCGCGGGGCAGCGACAAGTTTCTGTCCACGTCTCCGCGTGTGTGCGCGAGTGCGTGTCTGTGTGTGTGCGTCTGAGAGAGAGAACTGGAGAAAGAAAGTGATTTCTGTACATAAAAAAGGTGGAAAACATGGAAATAGTTTGTCATTTTTTACCCTATTGTTTGTTATATTTATTTGCTCAATGTCTTCTGGTGTTTTGGTTCTTTTACTCTTGTAGATAGCCCATAGTAGGCTATAACAAAAAATATTATATATCTTCATTGTGTTTGGGCCCCCCTGGACAAGCGAGCATTGGCACGTGCCTAGAATGCCTGTGCATAAATCCGGCCCTGACTGTCTCTAAATTATACTGGGATCTTTGCTAAAATTGTTGGATGTAGCACATCCCTAAAATTTTCCACCAGCTGCCACTGGTGCTTAGCACCCACTAGCACATCAGAAGAACCGGGCCTGCTGCTATTTGATATTTTCTCCCACACCCCCCTACCTCAGGCTCCCCGAAGCCACGCCCCTCTTCTCATTACCTACTTCTGAGATGGAGTAGCTCTCTGAGCACACTCTGATTTCCTAACTATTGAGGGCCCATCTATATTCAGTATATAGTTTCATTATTTTGTTTTCAGCATAGAAATGCTGCCTACCAAAGTGGGCAAACAGCTGGGTCACCCCACGTATTCTTTAACTGGATGGCTGGTGACCAAGTTCTTTAAATGGCACAATCAGATTTTGGAGGAGAATGCAGTGAGATTGAGCAACATACAACCCAACGACACGGTTCTGGAGCTCGGTCACGGGCCGGGCTTCGGTCTGCAGGCGGCGGCGCAGCTCCTCACGGGTCCGGAGGGAAAACTGCTCGGTGTGGATTACTCTCAGTACATGCATGAGATGGCCAGTAAGCGCATGAAGGAGCAGATCTCCAGAGGAAAGGCTGTGCTGTATTATAGTGATTTGGTGGCCATGCCGATAGAGGAAAACACGGTGGACAAGGTGTTTCACTGCAACTGTTATTACTTCTGGCCGGATCTGAAAGCAGGAGCGAGAGCGATTCACAGAGTGATGAAACCAGGTGAGATCGAGAGAGTAATTCAATAAAATGTCCAAATCAACATCTATGATTTTGTATTTAAGATGGTAAACTTCATAAAAGAAACTGATGGAACTGGAACTGGTTTATTGAAAATGTTTATTTATTTGTTTCTTTTTTGTACAGTATTTAGTATGCTTATGCCTCTTATTATCTAGAGATGCATGAACTCCACAAGTTCAAAACTACAGTACATGATATCATCCAAAATGAATTGAGAATGAAAATGTGGTCTCAGATTCCTGGACCCAACTGTTTGTCTTTTTTATTATAATTTTGGAATGTATTATTTTCTATCCCTGCAGGTGGTATTATGGTTACAACTCTCAGACTAGACAGTGTTATTAAAGCTACTAATATGAACGTGCTCACTGGAGACAAATGGCGTCCTGAGGTCTACATGGAAGCACTGCAGTCCTCCGGATTCACAGATGTCCGAATGGAGAATAAAAGAGAGAAACTCATCACATTTCAAGCTATTTTTGCCACTGCTGTTAAGTAAAATTCCTATGTAATTTACTGATGTGTAATAATACTCCACACTTTCTCAGGGTTGTGTTTGAAATAAAATTAATCTAACAGGAGAAAATATTGCCAGTGATTGACATTGTATATATCCGTTTTAGAAAACATTCCACTTCTCACATTTAATACAAATTAACAAAAGTTCAGTAAAATAATCAATTATGCACATTTCAAATTATTACCCTGACCATGAAATCCTAAACCTAAATAATTTAAAGGTGTTTTTTTCAGTGCAAAGAAGCAAGATCTGACATTTTTGTGAGTATTTCCTCAGGGTGGGCTTAAGTCCGTTTCTGTGTAGGCACATACCTAGAAATCTTGCGTACAAAAAAGTGTTTGAACTTAACACACTGCAGGGCATGTTGTCTATATGGGCCTATGAGAACAGGCTAGAAGTTGTCCCTATAGAAAACCATTCATCATTCTCAATTTACAGTGTTACCTGTAAGTTAAAGAAACTATGTCCTGCAAGGCAGTTTTTTTTCCTGAAGGTCTCCTTTTAGACAAGTCCAGACTTTGATGATTGCATTCTTTTTTTTTTTTTACAGTTTTACACACAGTTTTTGAATCCAATGATGATGTCCCATATTAACCCATTTAATCCCACTGGTCACAATAGTGACCATAAAGAATGTTTTAATTTATAAAGCTCTAAAAATGTTACTGACTGGTGTTTTAGTGCATTTTCTGCAAATATGGAAGAAAAAGGGTCTCAATTAAATATGTGCCGTTTCACATAGTGCAAATTGTCACATGTTTACTTCCTGTTTGCACCATGAGAAGATGATGGCTGCATCAGATCTCCAAAACAAAAGGCTAGTAATGTATGTTAACATAAAAATATGACAGATTTTTGGTACACATAATTGTTAAGGTGTCTAGTATTAATATATGAATTCACAGTTATTCAGTTTTGTTGAGTGTGGACATAGAATGAGTAAACATGTTGATGGCAACAATAGTGACCGGTGGGATAATAACTTTTTTTTTTTAAATCTTAGTATACCTATTCAGTGTTGAATAAGGTTTTTTAATGTATAATAGTAACCATAGAATGTGATGAAACAGTTTAAAATGGGTTAAAATTTTGATGACCTCAGAAATAATTTAATTTCAGTATACACATTATCCCACCGGTCACAATTGTGACCAACCATAAAACACACACTTTTCCATAAATATAAAAATGATATTTTCATGTCTGAGAAAAATTTGGGATTAAATGGGTTAAGAAAGAAAAGCACAGTAAATGGTAGGCTACCTACCTAAACATAAGTAAAAGTGTAGTAGGCTAACATAATTTCATAATTTCACTTTCGTGGCCCTTTTTGCCTCTCAAGGACCAGTGCTGTTTAAAATGATTTAAGCTGGCTTATCAAACCGCAAAAGAAGATAAACCTTTGTAATTAATGAACTGTATAAAATTTCGACCTTGAAAACAGATATGACAACTTTACCCAGTCTTACATTCATGAAAAAATACACTTGTCCTGGGGAAACACTTCAATCTTTTGGTTAAAATACCATCCTCTTATTAAGTCAAGAGCTATACAACAATATTAAAATACTAGCATTTTACGTCTCGGATGACTAAACATTTGTAAGTGAGGTTTGATTCAACCTAAGCAAAAAAAAAAAAAAAAAAAAAAACCGATAATCAAACCATGACAAGTGAACATGTAAGAAACTTCAATACCCGTGATGCACCAGGAGGTAAAACCGCGCGTCGGTCGCACAATGAATGACGTGTACACATTAGCGGGCAGAATCAAAACCACGAAAGTCATTCAGACGGTGTTTACTATCCAGTTTACTTGGCAGTAACAACATCAGTAAGTGAAGATAACAAGCTAAATACCTCATACAATTGTCTATGAAATTATTTTGCTTTATATCGGCTTTTTAGTTGAAAACATCTTGACAAACTCCATTGCAGTCTACATTGATTAACACTCGGCTGCTGCTGGTGAAGGGAAACGTGCCATTATTAATGTGTATTGTGAATGTGGCAAGTGACAAGTATTGAAAATATTGTTCGCTTAATAACCGTGTCGTGTTCATGTAGGCAGTCGTTATGCAGAGAATGAGTCGTCTGAAGCGGGAGCTGCAGCTCCTCAGTGCTGAGCCTCCTCCAGGAGTCTCCTGCTGGCAGATTGAGGGACGGGTGGATGAACTACAAGCCCGTCAGTCTGCTCTCATATGAGATTTAATACTGACACAAGATCAAAATCAAACATTGACAGCATCCCCTCGTCTGCATTTCTCTTGTTTTTTGGTATAGAGATTGTTGGCGGTACAAACACTCCATATGAAGGAGGCGTGTTTACACTGGAAATCAACGTACCTGAGAGGTGAGACTATTAAATGATCTCAACATTACCGTACTGTTATAATAAACTGATTTTTGATATGCCTAAAGGAATAGTACACTCAAAAATAAATTTTCTGAAAATTTAGTCACCCTCAGGCCATCCAAGATGTAGATGGGTTTGTTTCTTCATCAGAATAGATTTGGAGAAATGTATCATTACATCACTTGCTCACCAGTGGATCCTCTGCAGCGAATGGGTGCCGTCAGATTGAGAGTCAAACAGCTTATGAAGTAAAAAGTTGTGTATTTGTAAGAAACAATTTCATCTTTAAGACATTTTTTTTAAACTTCAAAACAGCGCTTCCGGTTAAAATACAATTCCTCTATCCATAATTTTGCTTTCTCCAGTGAAAAAGTAGTTTTGTCTGAATCAGGAGAGAAATCTGCACAGATCAAGCACCATTTACAAGTGAAAACAGACCAAAACAAATATGTTGGTGGATTTTAATGTGAGAGGACAAAAGGGGATGATCTTTTTGACTGGAGGGAGTGTTATTATGGATTATGCAATCGCATTTTTATTTCTCGATGGATTTGTAATGATACATTTCTCCAAATCTGTTCCGATGATGAAACAAACTCATCTACAACTGAGTACTGTTTTACAGCGAATTTTCATTTTTGTTAAAACTTTTTTTTTAACACTTCTCTCATGTTTGAAGGTATCCGTTTGAACCTCCAAAGATGCGTTTTCTGACACCCATCTATCACCCCAACATCGATAATGCAGGACGCATTTGTCTTGATGCTCTGAAACTGCCACCAAAGGTAAAGACTGGAAAAAAATAATTGAACCCAAATCTAATTCAATAAATATAGGCTTAAATTTTCTTTTTGCAAAATATAATCTTTATCATTTTATTTATTTTGAAGTATGACACTTATAGTCATATTAACTTTTGATAGTAGACAGGCCCTCGGATATTTACATGACACTATTAGCAACCAGCAGAGCATGTATCCTGAGGCTGTTCACATCATTGCAGGGGACTTTAACTAGTGATCGACCGATATTGATTTTTTAGAACCGATACCGATAATTTGTTTGTTTATGTGCCCGATAACCGATATGCAGAACCGATATTTATTTACTGTTATACTTGTGTTTTTGACACAATGATTACAACACTACTGAACTGAACAAACCATTTTATTTATAACAATCACTCCCTCAAAACAAAACAAATCTTATTTATGCACCAATAAATAGAGGGGTCTGAGAGTACAAAAAATAAAAAAGTGCACTGTTACTAAAACAGTTTTTGTTTAAAAATAAAATCTTCGATGAGGTAAAACAAACAAACAGGTAAAATAAATAAAGCACATAAAAGTAATTCTCACCAATTAAAAAATAAATAAAACTTGTGGCGGCAGGTGACGTCACGTTAATTTGCATGTCATTGTGTCAAGTTTGCGTTCAGACGAGTTTTGGCACTTAAGATCTGTTCTAAATGTCACATACTGTAATTAATACAACAATGCCAATAAAGCTGTTCACATTATACTTTCTGTTGTCATACATAAAACAAGTATAAATAGTAAACAGGAACCATTAATCTTACATGTTAACCAGGAATCACTCTCACTATACTCCTTAAATCCTGATTTATAATCGCGACATCGTCTGATAACATCAATATACATCTAACTTACACTAAAAAGCGACTATATGCAGTGGTTTGGGCTATATTACTGTCTTGTCTCATTCAGCGCACTGTCTGCGTCTGAGTAACAAGCTATGCGCATATTAACAGACGAATTATGTTCATATTTAAAAGTCCAAACAGTCAGTAAGCGACAGGTGCTTGGAAACGCTGTTTTGTAAATGATTTACTGACGATTTTGCTGCGTTACGGCCAAATTAATGCGCTGCTTCACTGCCGCTCACTGCACAGAATAGACGCAGTGAGAGTCGACACTGCGCCGGGAGAGTCATATCTCGCACTCGCGGGGCAGTAACGTTACTGGAGACAGCTTCCAACTGAACCATAGCTAAGGTTTTTTCAAAAAAAGTCGCTAGGTTTGTCAGTATGTACCTGTTGTGGGAAAAAAGCCGCCAAAAGGGTCTGAAAGTTGCTAAATACTGAAAGTCGCGCTCTTGTGTGTGAGAGGCGGGAGCTGATGGCAGCGGGCGGTGGATATTGTTGCAGCCCGCCACAGATGAAGAGAGAGAGCTCCTCTGAGGGAGTGTCTACAGTTCTTGAGCACACAGCAGTGCGAAACGCGTCAGGCGCGAGGAGATTTTCCTCTAGTTAATCGAGCGCGGATGGTTTCATTATCTCGGGCGGATAAAAAAAAAAAAAAAGTGTAAGATAATAATAGTAATAAAAACAAAAATGTGTCACCAAATATACTTGGGCGGCCGTTAATATACCCGCCCAGGTAAAGTCTATGTGTGGGAAACACTGGAGTTGTGTTTACTAGGATGTTTATTAGGGAATTGATGGTTATATAGTAAATATTTATATAATTACGGTGTTTTAATCGTGAATATTTTTAAAAGTTACATGCGGTGGCCGTGCTGTAGCATTTCCTGAGCATCAACCCACTGAGTGAACAGCAATATGAAGCGGCTTCACGAGACTAATGATGAGCAAATATACAACAGAGAGAGAATTTAAGTCAGCGCTTTTACTTCCAACTTGCGCTCATTCATGGCTGTATTATTTAATTCATGCAAAGTTACGTCTTTATTGGGACAGGACTTGACGGATTATCTTACGTGACTCGTCTATTTCTTAGAGCCAAGCTGCATAAACTACATATCAAGCATATGTATCACATCTAATTTGTGCATTAATGGCTGTTACATTAAATAAAATGTACTAATTACAGCAAAGCAAGTAATACTTTACCTGTGCACGCCGTTGTCTCCCCTCAGACGCGCTGTAATGGCGATCATGCGTGCAATTCTTAAAACGCCCACAAGATGGCGGCGTTTATCGGAAAATCCGATATTACAAAACCGATATCTGATTATGGAAAAATGCTTAAATATCGGGAAAAATATCGGTAAATCGATATATCGGTCGATCTCTAACTTTAACCATGCTAATCTGAAGGTAGTGCTCCCTAAATTCCATCAGCACGTTAAGTGTGCCACCAGGGGAGCAAATACACTGGACAAGGTCTATTCTAACATCAGGATGGGCTTTAGGGCCAAGCCACTACCACATCTGGGCCTGTCAGATCACATGTCCGTGCACTTAATTCCAGCATATACCCCCCTGAGGAAAAGAGCTCCTACCATAACCAAAATGGTAAAAACCTGGCCTGAAGGTGCTTCCCAACAGTTGCAGGACTGCTTTGAGTCAACAGACTGGGAGATCTTTGAACACCAGAACCTGGAGCAGTACACAGCAACGGTCCTGGGATACATCAAGCACTGCACAGACACTGTCACTGTGGACAAATACATCCGGGTCTATCCCAACACAAAGCCCTGGATGACAAAAAAGGTGCTGCGCATGCTCAGGGAGAGGGACACAGCCTTCAGGTCTGGCGATCGGGTGCTATATAGTGCTGCCAGAGCTGACCTGAAGAGAGGGATCAGAGAGGCCAAGGCTGCCCAGAGGAGGAGGATTGAGGACTGCTTCCAGAGTAACAACCCCAGGCAGGTGTGGCAGGGGGTCCAGCACATGACCAACTATAGACCCAGCAACTTCTCGGCCACTGACGGTGACACCTCACTGGTGGAGGAGCTGAACCACTTCTTCGCCCGCTTCGAGGTGGAGCCAACGGGGACCGCCAAAACACATCCACCAGCCCACAGCAGCTACATCATCACGGTGGAGGAGCACGAGGTGAGGCGCACGATGAGGGCCGTGAACCCGAGGAAAGCTATGGGTCCTGATGGTGTCTCAGGACAGGTGTTGAGGGACTGTGCGGGCCAGCTGGCAGGGGTCTTCACCAAGATCTTTAACCAGTCCCTCTCTCAGGCTGCCGTTCCATCCTGCCTGAAGACCTCCACAATTATTCCAGTCCCAAAGAACACCACCATCAGCTGTCTGAATGACTACCGTCCAGTTGCACTCACACCCATCATTATGAAGTGCTTTGAGAAGCTGGTTCGGACCCACATAGTCTCAATCCTCCCACCTAGCTTCGACCCTCACCAGTTCGCCTACAGAGCCAACAAGTTCACGGAGGATGCCATCACCACAGCTCTCCACTCGGCTCTATGTCACCTGGAGCAGCAGGGGAGCTACGCGCGGCTGCTATTTGTGGACTTTAGCTCGGCATTTAACACCATCCTCCCCGACAGACTGATGACCAAACTGTTAGACCTGGGAATATCTCACTCCATCTGTCTGTGGATTAAGGACTTTCTGTCCGATCGCCCGCAGAAGGTGAGGGTAGGCCGCCACTCCTCTTCATGCCTTAGCTTCAGCACCGGCTCCCCCCAGGGCTGTGTGCTGAGTCCCCTTCTTTACACCCTCTACACCCATGACTGCACACCCATGACTGCACCCCCATCCACTCCAGCAACACCATCATCAAGTTCGCTGATGATACCACCGTGGTGGGGCTCATCTCTGGGGGAGACGAGTCCGCATACCGGGACGAGGTGGAGCAGTTGTCAGTCTGGTGTATAGAAAACAACCTGGCCCTGAATACCACCAAAACCAAGGAACTGATTATTGACTGCAGGAGAAAGAAAACGGACATTAAGCCCCTGTTCATCAATGGAGACTGTGTGGAGAGGGCATCCAACTTCCGATTCCTGGGCGTTCACCTTGATGATAACTTGACCTGGAGCACCAATACCACCGCTACCATCAAGAAGGCAGAGCAGAGACTACTTTCTGAGAATTCTTAGGAAAAATCAACTCACACAGAAACTGTTGGTGTCATTCTACCGCTGCACCATAGAGAGTATCCTCACATACTGCATCTGTGTGTGGTTTTCCAGCTGTACAGTCGCAGAGAGGAAGGCGCTCCAGAGGGTCGTCAACACGGCCCAAAAGATTATCGGTTGCCCCATCCCCTCCCTGGAAGACGTTATAGTTCCCACTGTCTCAGGAAGGCACATAACATTTTCAGAGACCCATCTCACCCCGGACACACTCACTTTGAACTGCTGCCCTCAGGCAGACGTTACAGAATAATGAAAACTCGGACTAACAGACTAAAAAACAGTTTTTACCCCAGACCCATAACTGCACTGAACACAACCAAGAATTAAACACTCAGTAATTATCTACTGTGCAATCATTTACTGTGCAATAAGACGGGATCGTGCAATGACCGGCAGAAATGTGAATGTAATCTGTGAATGTTGAGTTGTGCTTGTATGTTTCTCCTGTTGTGTTCTTGTATGTTTCTAGGTATAAATATGCCTAGCTTTCTATTTTTCTTTTTATTGTTCTTGCACCTTAAAGGTTTGCTTTTTCAATTTCGTTGTACTTGTACAATGACAATAAAGACATACGATACGATTTTATGCATATATGTTGTGATTGTCAGCTGCCACATTTTGATATTCATATGCATTTTGTTTCAAAGGGAGCTTGGAGGCCATCGCTCAACATTTCTACAGTGCTGACCTCCATACAGTTACTGATGGCCGAGCCGAACCCCGACGACCCACTCATGGCTGATATAGTGAGTTTTACATATGTTCCCTCAGTTTTTAAAGGTTAAGTGTGTAAATTCTGGAATTGAAATCTGTTTGTTTGAACAGCCCGGTATAACATTGGTTGAACCAGTGGCTTAAATTGGGTTTGGGATTAGCTGTTTGTTAAAAAAAAAAATATATATATATATTTTGTGCCACCTTCACACTTCTGACTGTTAATTATGGAAGCCTGTTTCTGCCACTGAAAAAATAAATAAAAAGGTAATTGTGACTTCTTATCTCACAATTCTGACTTTTTTCTTCTTTTACATTTACATTTATGCATTTAGCAGACGCTTTTATCCAAAGCGACTTACATTGCATTCAAGTTACAGTTTTACATTTTATCAGCTCTTGCTTTCCCTGGGAATCGAACCCATGATCTTGGCATTGCTAGCGCCATGCTCTACCATTTGAGCTACAGGAAAGCTTTTGCGAGTTTACATTTCACAATTCAGACTTTTTTTTTCTCACAATTGCAAAATATAAACTCACAATTGTGCGAAATAAAGTCAGAATTTCAAGATAAAAAGTTACCTTTATAAATTTTCATTCAGTGGCAGAAATAAGCATTCATAATTATTGCTCTCACATTACTCTTGAAAATTGATATACCTGGCATACTTTCCAGTCCTCAGAATTTAAATACAACAAACCACTATATCTAGAAAAGGCAAAGAAATGGACGGCTGAACATGCAATCCAGAAGAACAAGGTAAGATGTGTGCTTTTCAGAACAGTCATGTATTTAAACTTGCAGCAATGGTTAAGTCCAACATTTAATTCACTGACATTACACACATCAGACACTGGGGGGAGCCAGTGTTCTTTCATTGCTTCAGTCTGATGGCACTGTTTCTCTTCTCTTGTGTTTGAAGGGTTGTGTGGAGACGGAAGAAAAGACTCCTGAGAATAAAAATAAGAAAACTGCACACAAGAGAGAGGCACTTACTGCACAGGAGAATTTAGAGCACACCAAGAAAGTATGCATGCAGTAGGCTTATATTTTACAAATGACTGATTTTAAGTTTATTATACAAATACTTTTCTGTGGTATTTTTTTCTTGTTTACAGTTGGTTATATGAATGTAATAAAGCAAATTTAATGTTACCCTACATTTGCATCTCCCTGAGTTGTTCATTAGTCTTCAAGACATAGTGCCTTTCAATTTAAAAACATTTCTTAATACACATTTAATATTTAATGAATAAAAGTCTATTAAAAGGTATTCCATACTAGATCAGAGGTAGTTATATTGTATAATACAATAGGTAGCTTACTTTACAATCTGTGAAAGATCTCAACCAAGCTTTATTACAAGCTAATCAAATCACTCATAATGATTTGTTGACTTGTGGTCTTATATTTAACACAATGTAAACATGTAAAGCTTGAGCTTTTATTGTGAACTGTTTAAAAAAAAAACAGTATGTTACATTGGTTGTTGTTGTTTATTTTATAGTGTAAGAGTTGATCTTTATTGTGGTAACGTTGGTTGTAGGATCAGTTATTTGTTCTTTTTCTCCTACCTGCGCTCTCGTGAAGCATCAGCTGTCCGCAGATAAAACTAGAATAAATAATTTCATATTACTCTTACACAGCTCTGTGGAATACTCGATTCTGATTGGTCAGTCACCATATTCCGAGGTATGTTATTCGCTGATAACAACCGGTAAAAACTAATAACACAGGCTCATCCAAGTAACTGCAGCTGGTGCTATTCGCTTGCTGGGAACATTTCTTTGTGGAAGCTTCGCATTTGGTTGGCTAATAAAATATTAAAACTCAAATCAATATTCTCTGTACAAATATTTAATTGTGTCATCCTGGTATCGCCGATTCGCTTTCTCGTGATTGTTTTGTACACTGTAATGGATTGTAAGATTTTAAAACAGTTTAATCTTAAATCAATATCTTAGCCGCTTGCTAGCAACTGCTTTCTTCATGGAAGCTTGTTCAAATATTTAAACTCAAATCAATATTTAGTGTCTAATTATTTAGTTTTGTGGCAAGTAGTCATGTAATAAGCAGGATCATGTACATCCAGTCAGTTATTATTGCAAAATAAAGCCCTTCAGTCTTATACAACAGCTCTCCCTTACATACTACATTGCAATAAAACATTTAGGCAAAATTGTTAAACACCTGTTACAGAATTGTCTAAAAATGCCTGACATGCTTTAAAACTATGTAGTTATGTTCATTTTTGCTGCTTTGGAGTTAAGTGAGTGGACTTTACTGTAGTATATCACCGTCGTAATGAGGATAACTGCAAAGCCACTAGAAGGCAAGCCAACCTTTAGCCAAAAAAGTGTAACGGCTAATGGAAAGGAGACCAGAGGCCTTTTTTATTTTAATGGATGTCAATGGAGGAGAGGCTTCACTACGCTGAATAAACAGCTTTTTAGATGAAACAGCTCATCGTTTAATGAATCGATCAGCTTATCTTCAACATGTCTTACACTAAAGAATACTTTTGGATTGAACTATTTTCGAGTTTACACCCCCCCCCCCCCCAAAATAAATGCAGTTTTATTAGAGAAGTCACTGACTTTTTGCGACAGGTGGGATTCAGCTTACGCCACTTCCCATTCATTCCTATGGTATTCGTAAATGGCGGTTGAGTGTTGCACATCCGATGCATCGAGAAAATGAGTGAATCGTTACACCCCTAATAGTAGTCAATTGTAATCAGAAAACAACAGGAGTTGATGACAGACAAATCATAAAAGCTGTGAAAAAGAACCCTAAAATGAACCCTAAAAAATACGTGTCTGTAAAATCACCAACAACACTCTTAAAAATAAAGGTGCTTACAAGGTTCTTCACAGCGATGCCATAGAAGAACCATTTTTGGTTCCAAAAAGAACCATTCAGTCAAAGGTTCTTTAAAGAACCGTCTCTTTCTTACCTTTTTATAATCTGAAGAACCTTCTTTCGCTACAAAGAACCTTTTGTGAAACAGAAAGGTTATTCAGATGTTGAAGGTTCTTTATGGAACCATTTAGACAAAAAGGTTTCTTCTATGGCATCGTGAAGCACCTTTATTTTTAAGAGTGAACCTCCAGAAAACTGGGGTAATGCTCTGACAATCTACTGTCTGGAGACTTTGACACAGAATTACAAAAGTAGAAAGGCAAGATCAAAAAAAAAGGTAAGCCAGTAGAGTTTTGGAACTAAGTTTTATGGACAGATGAGACCCAGATTAACCTTTATCTAATTGACGAGAAAGCAAAAGTGTGGAGGAAAAAAAGGGAACTGCAAATGATCCTAAGGATACAACCTTATCTGTAAAGTATGGTGGAGGTGGTATCATGGCATTGGCATGCATGGCTGTCTCTGGAACAGGCCCTTTCAACTTTATTGATAACTTAATGTATGACGACAGCTGCAGAATGAATTCGGAAGGGTACAAAACCACCTTGGCTACCAATATTCAAGAAAATGCCACCAGACTCATCAGAGAGCGCTTCATATTGCATCAGGACAATGATCCAAAACACTGCCAGTTCAGTCAAGAAGTTTATCAGGGCAAAGAAATGAAAAGTCTTATATTGTCCAAGTCAATCTCCAGATTTAAATCCTATTGAACATGAATTTCACCAGCTGAAGAGGAGACTAAAGGCAGAAACTCCCCAAAACAAGTAACAGTGGAAAATGGCTGCATTAAAGGCTTGGAAAAGCATTTCAAAGGATGAGACCAAGAGTCTGGTGATGGGTCGCAGACTCACTGCTCTGTTTGCGTACAAGGGATTCACAACTAAATATTAGTTTTTAAACTTTTACATCTGCCTTAAGTTCTACTGTCCCAATACTTATGCTCACATCAGATAGTGGGGTGAAACTCTAAAAGTGTTGTCCTTTTTATTTGGTAAAAGGTGTGTGTTGAAGCACCCAATAATAAAATGTGACATTCTATACTTTTGTCTCAGATTCATCTTTTAAACATATTTACAGATGTCTTGACATCTGTAAATTACTTTCATTCAGTTTATTTACTTATTTATTAGCCTATTACTTTATATTTTTGGCTGATGGATACATGTTATTTCTGAGTTTGGGTTTCAATTGTAACCAGTGGATTTGAAATATAAACGTGATAGTTTTATAAAAATTTAATCGATAGGTTAATAAATCATGGATTTGCTATAGTTTTGTCTGCAACGTTATTTACTTCATCTCAGGTGAAGGGCTTTTGCACAAAAAAAGAAAAACCTTGCATTGACGCAGCGTAATGAAGTGAGTGGATTTCCTGATTGATCTCATATCTATAAGATGGATTTCTGAGGTTACTGCTTTTTTACGTGCGTTTCTCAAAAATGAACTTAACATGAACGCACAAGTAGGCTACGCATCCGGGAAAGTTTAAAATAATTCGGGTCTAATCGGGCCTTTTGGGAAAAGCACATTTATTTTACTTACCCGAGACCCGTGGCTGCTAATACCGAACCCGACCAGTGTCTGAGGCACTCATAGTTTTGGACCCGAACCCTCTAGGGTCGGACTTCGGTTTTCGGATCCAAGTGGACCCGTGAAGACCTCTAAGCAAAAACAAAACCAACTGGCGTTTTTAGCTGGTAAAAAAAAAACGCTTTGATGGACACGCAGCCTAAGGATGTTGATTTAACCTGTTAACCAGCACCCCCCCATATTGGGAATCACAGCTGAAAATGACTAACTAAGTTAAAATGGTAACAGTTCCTGACTTCAGTGTGCCACACACACAATTTTGGTGTCTTTGGAAAGAAGACCCTTTGGGCTTTACTATCCATCATCCAGAGTTGATAATGCTCAAAAATATAAAAAGTTATAGACACTGAAGTGACTTGATAAAAATTGGACCACACTGATTTTTTTTTATTTATTTCATATACAAATACATGAAATCAGTCCTGGAGAAATCCAGAAAAGTAATGGGTTGAAAGTCACATGTCTCATGAGTTTATATTTCAAATCTGAAGACGATACCATGAAAAATGAGATTGCTGCAGCCATTTTTCTACCCCCCCCCCTCCCCCTCTGTTTGAGGAGAAATATTTACCAAATTATTGAAGGGTTCTACTACAAACTATTTAGTCATTATACATGCCACTGCAGTTTTTCAATTATAAAACAGTAGACTGAATCTTAGACATCGTATCAGTGATTTATTTGAGCACTAGAAAAATACAATAAGAATAATTTGAGTTATGAAAAAAAAACAATAATAATAAAAAAAATTACTTAAGTACATACTCTGATTTCCTGACATACAGATGCTCCTGTATATCAGTAATCACATATTGACGATCATTCATACAGATGTCAATCACATTATAATGGCCTTTTATATAGACTGCATTCACACTGATATCTGTGAACAGTCAGTAATTACACGCTGATTATCAGCCATACAGATGGTAATCATACAGATACAGGCACATTCCCCACAAAACACGCAAACATATCTGAAAACTGTTGAAGAAAAAAAAAAAAGGATTATTTGTCCAAAAATCCGATCGGTAAGTTACGCCCCCATCAGATGACAGGTGCGTCACAGCGTGCGTCAGGCGCCGTTGCGAGGGAGCGCCAGAATTCAAATAAACTATTTTCCATGTATCTTTGACTTTTTTTTTTTTTTTTGGATGATCTCATTCTGTTTGGGACATTGCCTGCTACAAAATCATGCTGTTTTTTTTTTTTTACCACCAAGACGCTGTTTTTGAGTGTAATTTGTTCCATAACGGACACAAACAATAACTCTCCCTGAAGAGATGAGACATAAACAAATGAATAACGATCCAAATTACAACGTTATTGTTTCTTTGGACTAAAAGTGCTCTTTGGGATGTTGTTCCGTGGACCCTTATCTCTCAAACTAAACCGGGATTTACAGCAGTGGATACGTTTGAGTGTCGTTATCAGGATGAATCTGGTATGTACTGTGGTTTTTTTATACATGTTTTGATGTGTACTGCTTACACAAATTTAGCAAATACATTCCTTATAAGCTTTCCATCGAAAAACAGCAATCTGTCGTCGATGCATGAGGCTTAGACCTTCAAAATTATATATAGTTTGTCAAGATTAATTTTGTCCAGTTTCATTTTATCGACTTGAAACAATGACGTGCAAACAAAGAGCTTTCAGTGTGCTGGCGCATGATAATATGGTGCATGTTAACAGGTTAATTTAGTTAATAGAAGTTAATTGATAAAGAAAATCTATTTATTACATTATTTTTTACAGCATCCTCACTTTACAGCATTTTTACACAAGTGCCTAAAACTTTTAACAGTTCTGTAGCTTTGCAGGTAGGTTTCTTGAAGCATATTGAATCATAGTCCTGTCCTCACTGTCCTGTAGAGTTTAACCAGCCCCAGGTAAACACACCTGAACCAGCTAACCAAGTCTTACTATAAACTTCCAGGCTGGTTTGTTGAGGCAAGTTGGAGCTAAAATCTCCAGGACAGTGGGCCTGCAGGACCGAGTTTGTATATCCCTGCTCGAATTGTACCTCAGTGTTATGCTTAACCTTATGCTCTAGGAGGCGCTCTAGGATATTAATTTAAATACAAAGTATGTGAGATTGTACAAACAACACGAGAGCTGTCACATTACAGTACCAACACATATTTTCACTATAGCTTTATATATACAAAATAACATCACATCAGTGATGTTATGTGTTACATATTGAAGCATTTATGGAAGAAATGCATTTAAAGGACCAAACTATACTGGGTTTTTCATCACTGAATAAGAGAACGAGAAAGAATGAGAGAAACATCTCATGATTCTCAGAGTTTTTATCTGCTTGGAACCTAAAAATCAAGATTTTAATAGAAATATATTCAACACATGTTTTCTATGTCGTGATTAGTCTCGTGGTTTTTGACAAAGATGAAGAGGTCCCTCCTTCACACACGCCTTTATGGACACAAACACCTCCTGCTTTTCAGGTCAATCATTTTTCTCTGGTTCTGGTTGGCTGAACTCAAATGGAGACAGTAAAATATTATCGGGCAATGTTAACATTCCACCTGAGCTGTAATCGCAGCTTGCATGCCAGATACAATCATCACCTGTGTTTTTGTCTCTCTCTCTCTCCCTCTGTTGGTGTACATATCTGTTGCATGAATCCAAACACAGCTTAACAAGTGCCATCTCATCTCAGACCTCTCTTTCTATTCTGCTGTTATGAACTGATAACTGTTGTATGCTAAATTTCCATCACAGGAATACCTATCCTATAAAGACTGTTCGGAATGGAATACTAGATTACTGTATATTTCACAGTATTGTGTCTCTACAAAAGGTTCCGAAAGGGTTAGCGATGCAATAGAAGAAGCATTTTTTGGTTCCCCAAAGAACCTTTCAGTAAACAATTCTCAAAAGATAATCCTTTTTCCACTATAAAGAAGCTTATGTACATTAAAAAAAATTCCATGGGCGATAGGGTTTTTTCATGGAACCATCGATACCATTAAAGAACCCTACTTTTAAAAGTGTAGAATGTGAAATAGAATGCACTTTGCAAAAATAACAATTTCAAACAGCAATAATGCTACATTTTTGCCACATGACCTAATTATGCTGTGAGTACGGTCTATTTATCAACTTGTTAAACATGTTTTTATCAAATTCAAAGTCAACAATGCAATATCAGGCATGATTTATACTACCTATACAGGTGCATCTCAATAAATTAGAATGTCGAGGAAAAGTTAATTTATTTCAGTAATTCAACTCAAATTGTGAAACTCATGTATTAAATAAATTAAATGCACACAGACTGAAGTAGTTTAAGTCTTTGGTTCTTTTAATTGTGATGATTTAGGCTCACATTTAACAAAAACCCACCAATTCAACAAATTAGAATACTTAGCCGGACCTCGAGACCGCGGGCTCGCTTACTGACGCTATCCGCGCAAGGCGGCGTCGCAAGCGGTGTGAAAGAGGACAGAAGCGCGGTAGTAAGCAAGCCCGCGGTCTCGAGGTCCGGCTCCAGCAGTAAACAAAGGCCTTGTAGCTTCTCAGCAGCTGCCGGTGAGAGTTCGTATTTGTATGTGTTGCCGATATCCAAAAGGCTTTGGCGGTCATAGATGTGTTTCTAAAAAATCAAAAACAGCCTCCCCAACACACTCGATCTGCTCCAGTTTGCATACCTTCCAAACCGCTCTACGGACGATGCAATTTCCTCCCTCCACCTGGCTCTTACCCACCTAGAAAACAAAGACTCCTATGTCAGAATGCTGTTCTTTGACTTCAGCTCGGCATTCAACACAATAATCCCACAACAGCTCATAAACAAACTAAACCTGCTGGGCCTTAACAATTCCCTCTGTAATTGGATCCTGGACTTTTTAACCGGAAGACCTCAGTCAGTCCGTGTCGGCCACAACACCTCGAGCACTACCACACTGAGCACAGGTGCCCCACAAGGCTGTGTGCTCAGCCTGCTGCTCTTCACGCTGCTGACCCACGACTGCACTGCCAAGTTCAGCTCCAACCACATCATCAAGTTTGCTGATGACACAACAGTGGTAGGTCTCATCAGCAACAACGCTGAAACGCACTACAGAGAGGAAGTGGCACAGCTGGCTGAATGGTGTGGCGCTAACAATCTGTCCCTCAATGTGGAGAAGACAAAGGAGGTTGTGTTGGAATTCAGGAGGAGGAACTCCACTGATCACCCCCCACTGACCATCGACAGCTCGAATGTGGAGAGAGTCAGCAGCACTAAATTCCTGGGGGTGCACATCACGGAGGATCTCACCTGGACCACCAACACCATGTCACTCTCCAAGAAGGCACATCAGCGCCTAAACTTTCTACGCCGGCTGAAAAGAGCAAGTCTCCCACCACCCATCCTCACCACATTCTACAGGGGCACCATTGAGAGTGTGCTGACCAGCTGTATCACTGTCTGGTATGGGAACTGCAGTGCTGCTGACCGCAAGACCCTCCAGCGGACAGTGAACACGGCTGCAAGGATCATCGGTACCCCTCTCCCATCCATCCTAGACATTTTCCTTGCACGATGCTCCAGCAAAACCAACAGCATCGTGAAGGACCCCACCCACCCCTCCCACAGTCTCTTCCAGCTCCTACCATCAGGAAGACGGTACCGGAGCATCAGAGCCCGCTCCGCCAGACTGCTCAACAACTTTTTCCCCCAGGCTGTGAGAGCCCTGAACTCAGATCACCCCACCCCCCTCTGAAACCCCATGCAAACCTAATACTTCCTGAAATTCCTTACCACACCAAAGAAAAAAACTGAACTTTTTTTGTGCAATTCAAGTGTGCTACACACAGGTGAGTGGGCCTGTACAAACCACCTGTAGTAACACACTCTCCTCTATGCACTAGACACTTTTCCAAACACTGCTATGTGTACACAATCCCACAAAAGACTCAGCAATATATGTATGTTTACATGCTCATGCACTACAAATCATCTTGTACTGTTCCCCAGCCAGCTGCTTGACTCACAATGTTTCTCTCTGCACATGTACAGTATTTATGTGAAGCATTCGCATAGTTTGTATAGTATAGTTTGTATTTTTTATCTTTACCTTTAGTTGTATAGGGTAAACTTTTATGGTAAACAGTTTGTATAGTTTGTATTTTCTATCTTTATCTTTAGTTGTATAGGGTCAACATTTACATAGAGTATACTTAGTCAAAATCTGTCAGTAGGTTAATTGTGTATAGGTTTATAGTGTTTTACTTCATTGTTGTATGTCTGTATTTATGTAGCACCGGGGACCTGTGAGGCACGACATTTCGTTCCACTGTATGTCCCCACATGTAGCGGAATGACAATAAAGCTCAACTTGAACTTGAACTTATATTCCTAGTATTTACTTGCACACTTTGAATGTGATGCAGAGTCATTTAAAGAGTTTAGATTCTAACCCTATAACCCGTCTGACTTGTCCCAAAGTAACACATGCAACAAGTCTTTGCCTGGAAATAATTGAAGCAATCAAATTTGAGACAATCGATAATTTATCATCCTTATTTATTGCTATATAATTCATGCCTCCTCCTTACCTTTGCTTCTATAATTGGACTGCCAATGGCAAGACTGAAAATAGAATCCAAAATAAGATCCCTTTCTTTCCTCTGTTCTCCCTGGCAGGCTCTGACTCGTGAATGTGTTATGTATACTAGCTGACTGTATTTTATACTGTCAATGTGATTCTCACGAGCAAGCCAATATGAATTCAGCTTGCTGTCTTTGGGGTAAACATTCTGGGACATGAACTCTAGTGCAGTACAAAGTGCTGTAATAAACAGTAAAACTATCTGCACGACAAACCAATGTGTTTTTGATTACGATAATACAATAAAATAATATTTAAGTGCAGCATAAACTCTTATTTCAGCTAAAAGACTGAATGGCTGCACTGGAAGCCTCGTACATTCAATTTGAAAATGACCGCGCCTGCATTCTTAGGTTAAAACTACGGTGGATACGGTGGAGACTTTGAATGCAGTGGGTATCGTTCACAAATGCTATGAGATATATACGTCAATTAGTAGAGTACTGTTTTTGATTACAATGATACAATAAAATAATATTTAGGTGCAGCATTAACTCCTTTTTTACAGCTAAAATACTGAACGGCTGCACCGGAAGCCTTGTACATCCAATCTGAAAATGACCAAGCCCGCATTCTTACGTTAAAACTATGGTGGAGACTTTGAATGGCTGCAGTGGGTATCGTGCACAAATGCTATGAGATATATATGACAATTAGTGGAGTACTGTTAGCTACACGAGTTAAGTTCATGCAGGCCTACTCAAATTTAATTTAGCAAAGCGGCCTTCCAAAAGAGATTATCATTCCGTTTCTGCATTCAGACTGCAGTCTGGGCATTAAAGGTGGATATTTTCTGCACATTTCTGCATCTTTATGCCAGTAGGTGGCGATAACTTACCGTTTTAAAGGGGTCATCGGATGCAAAATTCACTTTACAAGTTGTTTGAACATAAATGTGTGTTGGAAGTGTGTACACATCCATCCAATAATGATAAAAATCCACCTAGTCGTTTTTTTAAAATCCCTTTTTTAAAATCTCCTTTCTCAAAGGCCACGCATGGGGTGGAACTAGCGGTTTCAGCCAGTACTGAAGGGGCCTCATTCGGAGCAGGCCCAGCTGTAGTACTAGTGACGTGGAGGCCATGAGGCCTAGCATCCTCTGAAATGTCTTGAGTGGGTGAGAGGCTCCAATTCTGAAGGAGGCCGCGAGCTGTTGTATGGCCAGAGCACTGGAGCGACTATCACCCTCATATGGACTGAGTCGAATACTGCTCCCAGGAAGGAGGCCCATTGGCTGGGAGACAGCGAGCTCTTGGCAAAGTTGACCCTGAGTCCCAGGCACTTTAAGTGGCTGAGAAGGAGGGACCTGTGAGATATTAGCTTGGCCTCTGACTGTGCTAGGATGAGCCAGTCGTCGAGGTAGTTCAGAATGCGGACTCCCTTCTGTTTGAGAGGGGAGAGCACTGCATCCATGCACTTCGTAAAAGTGCGAGGAGCCAGGGACAGGCCGAAGGGCAGGACCGTGTATTGACATGCCACTCCCTCGAAGGCGAATGGCAAGAATCGTCTGTGATGGGGGGGCGCTACCTGGATGTGAAAGTAAGCATCTTTCAGATCCAGAGAAAAGAACCAGTCCCCTGGGCATATTTGTGAGAGGATCTGTTGCAGAGTAGTCATTCTGAATGGCCGCTTCATGAGGGTGTGGTTCAGATGTCTGAGATCGAGGATGGGCCGGAGGCCCCCCATCCTTTTTGGGGACAAAGAAGTAGCGGCTGTAGAAGCCTGGCTCGCTCTGAGCTGGAGGAACCGTCTCTACAGCTCCTTTTGCCAGTAAATTCATCACCTCGGAGCGCAGGACGTGAGCATTTTCCACACCGCTAAATCGCGAGGGTCTTTGAGCGAACTGAAGTGAGTAACCTCATTTTATAATCCCCAAAACCCAGTCCGACACTCTGGGGATGGCCTACCAGGCCTCGGCCCGCGTAGCAAGGGGTTGGATTGGTTCGGGTGGTGGGTTGCCGTGAGGGGACTTGACATTCGAGATAAGTGGAAGAGGAAATTTGCTCTCTTTTTGAAAATGTTTGTTTTACTTTTTCCGCTGTCACAGCGGCTGTTTGTGTGGGCGCTTTTAACACGGGTCTCGTACTCACAACAGTTTCTGCAATAAACACACTGCCACCTGCACCCGGAACTGAATGGAGTGCTTGGGGACATAACAGAGGGAGTTTGGGGGGTGGTTTGGCGATGGCGAGACTTAGCCCCCTCCTCTTCCTGTCTGGATGATCAGGACGATGCCTGAGGCACAGGATCCAGTGCCATTTTGGGCCGGAGTCCTTGGCGATTAGGAAAAGGGTAGCGTCTGGCCAAGCGGGAGCGCTGGCGGGGCTCAGGCTTCTGAGTGGGCTGAGCGGGCGGCGGCGCAGGTTTTGCTGGCTGCTGAATCGGTGCAGGTCTGGGGCGACTGGAGGCGGTTGTAGAGCTAGAGCGCTTTGGCAAGAAGTGTCGCATTGCCTGGGACGACTTCTGCAAAGCACTCGACGGCAGGTCCAAACAGCCCCGTGGGGGAGACCGGCGAGTTGAGGAAAGGAACCTTGTCAGCCTCCGTAATTTCTGTGAGGTTTAGCCATAAGTGGCACTCCAGCACCACTAAGCTGGTCATTGACCTTACGATGGCTTGTGCTATGGCTTTTGTAGCAGGGCCAGGTCTGTTGCACTAAGCAGCTCTTTGAAAGCTGAGGGGTCAGGTCCGGACTCGTGCATAACGGCCATGGAGTGCAGAGCTGAAGCCGCCTGCCCGGCAGAGGAGTACACTTGTCCAGCGAGGGCAGACGTCGTCCTGGACGGCTTGGATGGGTGAACGACTTTCGCCTTCCATCCAATAGCAGTGGGTGGGCAGAGGTGCGCAGCCACCGACTCGTCCAAAGGCAGCAACTTATCGTAGCCCTTCTCTTCAGCACCATCAACTGAGGAGAGCGCAGACGAAGCAGGCATACGAAGGCGAGCTGAATAGGGAGCGTTCCACGATTTCGTGAGCTCGTCGTGGACCTCTAGAAAGAAAGGCAAGGCTCGCTGACAAGGGACTTGACGTCGCCCCGGCAGGAACTATTCATCCAGACGGCTACGAGTGGGCTCCTCTGGCGTAGACCACACCAATCCTGGCTCCTCCACCACTTTAGAGAGGACACGGAAAAGTTCGGCATCCATCCCCGCTTTAGTGTCCCTGGAATCCGCAGATGGCAAAGGGCCGGGGTCAATAGTCGAGCCCAACATCGTCTCTGCATCTGACGCAGTTAGAGACATGCGAGCTGAATAGGGAGCGTTCCACGATTTCGTGAGCTCGTCGTGGACCTCTAGAAAGAAAGGCAAGGCTTGCTGACAAGGGACTTGACGTCGCCCCGGCAGGAACTATTCATCCAGACGGCTACGAGTGGGCTCCTCTGGCGTAGACCACACCAATCCTGGCTCCTCCACCACTTTAGAGAGGACACGGAAAAGTTCGGCATCCATCCCCGCTTTAGTGTCCCTGGAATCCGCAGATGGCAAAGGGCCGGGTCAATAGTCGAGCCCAACATCGTCTCTGCATCTGACGCAGTTAGAGACATGCCGTCGTCTAACAGCTCGTCCTCAACTCCACCAAATAAAACCATGTCACTCGCATCAGCCGAGGGACGCTGGTCCAGGTGTTCGAAGAGGATGGGAGATTCATCTCTGCATGGCAAGGGCGAGGCACGCGGGGTCTGAGCTGGTGTGTGCTCGCTCGCAGCCGAGCGCTGAACCTCTCTGCCCCGTTGTTTTTTCCTCACAGGTCCCTGGGAGGAAGAAAACAGGAGGGTGCGAGGGGCGGAGTCACTCTCTGAAAAGAAAGCGATCCGAGCACTCAGAGAGGCGAGACTCATGTTCATACAGTTCATACAGCTCCGCTGCCGAGCCATTGGTTCGTTTTTGATTTACGGCACAAACTAATGGCCGTGCAGTTACACTGCGTGATTGAAAAGGCTTCAGTCATCGGAGAAAAATGAGTTTTCCCCATAGCATCTAGCGACGCAGTACGAGTGCAAGTATCGATAGGGAACTCTGTAACAACAACAGAGAACACATTTGTAATGCCATAAAAAAGCGTCCAGCAACACCTTTGTAATGGATTAGCTAATACAACGGTGAAATATTGTTCAGAAACACTAAGCAGTACCTACATGTATTTTACTTGAGGAGTAAGACTATTAAAAGCCCTTTCATACAATGCTAACTATACTTAAAACATTTTGATCACTAAAGTCTAGGTTTAGAAAATATAGAAACTGAGAGTTGTTTTGATAACTGTTTGCTTTTATTCTAAGACGTTCCCTCAAGTGAACTAAGCAGGTGGTCATAGCAGCCAGATATGACTGTGTTTACCCGTAATTGTCTGTTCCCAGCCTCGGTAAATGGGTAGAACCAGGTTTCCAGTTTCTCCCTCTCATCAGGCAGCCGCTGAATGGACTTCCGTGCTTGACGGAGCTCGAATAACCTGTGGCAGATTCAGACAGGTGAGAGCCAGGTAACTGCTTCCCTTTTGTGTCTTAAAAGATTGCCGATGCTTGGATAGATTGTGTGTGTGGGTGGATATGAGATTGAGTGGGGAGTGTAGGCCTTTGATCTTCAGGGGCAGGGAACGGGGCAAATCTTCCAGCGGTCCCTGTAGCTTCAGCCGTATAGGTAACCCAACCCTGTTTTGGCCTCCGACATAGCGAGCAGGTGCCCAGAGGTGGGAACTGTTTGCAGAGCTGTGTTTGGTGACAGCACGTCTAACTTTCAACTTCTCCTTTACTGCCGGCACATTGTTCACAAATCCCTGCTTTTCAGTGTCTGAGCTTTTCAGAATTGCTTGTTCTTTCTGTTTTGCTCTTCAGGAGATATAGTGAGAGCAGATTTCATTCATGCTGTACAGAAAAACACAACTCTCACAGTCACAAAGCACTGCAAAAATGTTGTCTTAGTATGTTCTTTAGCTAGTTTCCCAGTATAATGATCTAAAGATTGCATTTTTAGATCTAAATAATGCAGTTTAGTTGTTTACTTATGCTTTTTTTATAGTTAAGCATAAATCTAACAAAATGCATTGGGGGTTTATGCTATCCTTAAAAATGTAATTGATAAATATATAAATTATCATTTTAATATAATTTAAAATATAATACTATATAAGCAAGATATGTAAGTCCTGATATATTTTCCAATTATTTTGCATGTCTCTTGTGTAAAGGTTGTTTAGATATGTTTACTGTAAAACAAGACAAATATTGATTTATGTATTGTTGCAGTGGAAAAAAGGGTTTGAAACATATTTTTACAGATACAGCTCAAATAAAAATTAGAGAACAAATATAATATTATTAATATTTCACTTGTTTCTTCTACTTAAAAATCATACTTTCAACAACAACAAAAAAACCTGAAGAGATCAGTCTCACAAAAATTTGCAATCAAAACTCATTTTTTTTAAGTTTCAATATCAAAACACACACATTTCACATCAGCTTCCTCATGACCTCTCATTTCACTGCTGGTTATACAATCTCTGTATAGTCGTGTATGTGACAAATAAAACTTGAAACTTGAAACCAAATTACCTGAGCTCACATTCATTTTATATCTTATTTATTTCTAGTTCTATTGAAAGAAATATTAGGGAGAAAATATCTATTATAAATAAGAGCCCTGTTAAGTCTTCTGAGCTATGACAGAGCATCCTTTAAGCAAACAAATTTTCCTCTGGGTACAGGCAATCCTCATGTTTATTTATTTAATCTTTCTTATTCAGCATCTCTTACCTTTCATCACTTCTTGCATGACACGACTGGAAACTGAACTGACATAAATTAAACCTCAGAGAGAGGGGAGTATTGCATTTTTGTGGATAGGATCTATATTGAGGCTGTCCTCAGGCAAAGCAATTACCGCAATGAGTGTTTGCTTGAGAATTGAGCTCTTGATGGTGTTTGGTGTGTGAAAGGTCGACCGATTTGGTGGTGTGTGTGTGGATAATGAAGAGATAATGTGCAGCAATGACTACAGTTCTTCTACAGTTTTTTTTTGAGGGATTTTTTTTGAGGGAAAATGGGCTCAGCTGAGGAATTTTAATGAATTAATGAGCCCATTGTGAATGATTCTAAATCAGATGAATGAGCAGCACTGGAGATCTTCATGCTGGACTGCAATGTTGAAAGCATAAAAAGCAT
The DNA here is from genome assembly GCA_023376895.1 of Aspiorhynchus laticeps. Taxonomy (NCBI): domain Eukaryota; kingdom Metazoa; phylum Chordata; class Actinopteri; order Cypriniformes; family Cyprinidae; genus Aspiorhynchus; species Aspiorhynchus laticeps. The sequence goes on from CM041816.1 coordinate 10,049,533, forward strand.
CAACTACTAGAAAAAGATTTTGAAACATATGGGATGACTAAGATTAATGCAAAACAACTGAAGCTCTCAAACTAATGTTATTTGATTCTCAAAAACTGGCCACAGTTTCACAAAAGGAAATGTGTCACGCTAACAATCAAGACCCCCCATGAACATAACAAAAACAAGCCTAAAAATAATAGAATGAAGCAGAACGAGAGATAGGATAGTGCTTTGGGCACTATACTACGCAAGATCCATAATGGGAATTTTTCCAGAAATCAATTCCAACAATAGTAGAAGATGATCACAATAACACAAATATTGCATCCTTTCACAATTCACATTGTATAACATCATGTGCTCAACAATACAGCCACAGTGAAAGTACTTAAAACGTTTTACAGACATTTGGAGTCACATCTTGGAGGAAAACTTCCACAGCCTCTGGAAATATCCTGGATATTTCCTGGAAGCTTGTATGTTGTGGTACATCTCTATAGTGTTTTTCTGAAATGTTTAGGTAAAATTTAGCTGTTGCCACTGTTAGGACCCTTGACGGCTATCGATCAGGAGTTCCCATGATCCTTTGAGACATAAACAAATAGTATTTATCACATAGTGAACCGGAAAATTCCATTGTCCACTCTTCCAATTGAAGAAACAGTGCAATTCATCACTGTACCTTCCACTAGCTAAAGTGAGACCCACCAAACAAGTCATGAGAATGTCTCTCACTCTGTATATTCATGCCTCTTGCAAAAAGAGACACCCCGCTTTACAAGCTACGACAGCAAAGTAGTAAATCTGTAGTTTGGTTGGCTGAGCATGGTGTTGAGGGGAGCCCGCAGCTTAACTCAATTATTGTTGTTGGGGTTATAAAACACCATGTAAGCGTTGCTCCGAGAGAAATGGAGCGAAACAGCATTCATGTATGATTTATATGGAGCAACGGCAGGAGAAGCGGTCGGTGCTTGACAGCTAAATTTGCATTGCAGGATCTAGGGGAATTTTCCACGAAAGTCTAGATTGCAGCAGTTGTAGAAAAGTAATTGTGAGGGAAAGATTGTGGTAGCTCTAAAGGTATGATGGGAAGGCATAGTGAAAATGAAATCTCCGCATACAGCATACAGTCCCCCCTCTCAGAGTTCGGCTCTCCTGCTTTCTTCTAACCATCCACTCCAGCTGCCTGAGGCAGAAAGAGCGCGCAAGAGAAAGTAGGAGGAGTGCTGTGCTGGCCGGCTCCACCCTCCAAAATCTCCGACCAATTAGAGGAGTGCTGCAAGCTTCCACTACAATAGGTGAATGTCTCCTAAGTGAGATGAGACAAGAGAGAGAGAGAGAGAGAGAGAAGACCTGTGTAAGCCCCTGACTGACTCATTCACCCATGGGAGTTTGAAGTGACAGAATAAATCTACAGAGACGAGGCTCAGGATAACATTTCAGAGAGCTGAGAGCGGAGAGACACATCCACACAAACAGAGCTACAGCTGAATGAGACTGCAGAGAGACAGACAGATATACAGCTCATCCACAGAGAGACAAGAGTTGGAGTCATTGTCATGTTGGTGGTGTTACTGATCCTGCATGCAGTCTCGTGTGCCCCTTCTAACGGGCCTCCGGATGCCTCCGTGCCTGGGAAACAGTGCCCGTCTACATGCCAGTGTGAGGAGGATGGCATCCTACTGCTCGTGGACTGCTCCGAACAAGGACTATCCAGTGTGCCAACCGACCTAAGTCCTTTGACGTCTTACCTGTGAGTATGCCCTCCTGCTTTCATCACCCACTTTGCTGAGAGAGTAAGGGGTTGTGAATAGTTATTGAGGGATGTTTGGTTTGATTACATTACATATCTTCAAAGGGACGCTGAAAGATTATTGTTTTATGCCTGGATGAGGGGTTTGGAAGATATGAAAGGCTTTAGGTTAATAACAGACTCAGTGGTTCTCAACTGGTTTTGCTTCAAGACCCAGTACTTGTATCACTCAAATATTAGTGATTGTTCAGAGGTTAACAAAATTGACTATTAGAATTTGTTGATATTACCATGAGCTACAAACATATGCAAAGTTATTAACAAGAGATAGACTGACCATTTTGGTTTCATAAGAATCTGTGGTTTCATGCTCTCAGCAGTTGCACAAAACACATTTAGGTCTTCATAAATCATATTTATGCTCAAGCGCACCTGTATTTAATGTAGTATGTGGCATGCTTTCTTTTATCTTGAGTAGTTTGTTCGTGGTTTATTAGGATGAGTGCAAGTCAGGCTACCTGGCATTTGTCTGATTTGACTGTTTCTACTAAGTGACAGATGGATTTGCGCTTAAATGCAATTGTTTAATTGAGCGCATGACCTTCATGTCAGCGAGAACCATATGGGAAGTGTTTTTCTCCTCTGTTTAATGCTTATATTTTAAATGATCGTTATTATTAAAATTATTTATGCTATCCTAATTATTATTATGAGATTAGATGCATTATATTATTAAGATATCATTTTTTTTTCCTGTGACCTTTCATTTTTGATCCCATTTAGGATGTATAACATACATGTGATCTGTCTTGAGGGATCGGTGTTGATGTGCACCTTCAATCAGGACTGTAATACAAAATATATGAAACTACGTTGACCCAAACGGGACACTTTCAGCGTGAGCGAACCGTACAGACTGCTCCGTTCGTTACCAAATGTGAAAAGCAATGCTTGTTTCCCATGTGTCCTGTGACAGTTCTCAGTGCAGCGGTATCTGATGGGAACGTGTGTAGAGTGATGCAGTGGGGCGCTCCGTACAGTATTGGGTTTCTCCATGTCAGCTGGAAGCCTGTTGGGTTTAAGTCCATGCTAATCGCAAAGGCATGCCATATGTCCCCTGATTGTGAATGATGACGCAAAGGAGGACTCAATGTTCGCTCATAAAACGTTGTGCAGCTCGCGTGAATCAATAACTGGAGAGAGTTGTGTTTCAGGCTTCGGAGGAAGCGTAGCTCATGGTTGGGAATTGGATTGCAAACACATGTACCACAACCTTTCAAACATATTGAAATGTCTTGAGCAGTGTCTCTAGACAGTTGCAAGTGCATAAGATTGTATCTCTTTTTTATTCCACTAGTGTTATAGGGATTTTTATTGCATTGTTCAATATATCGCATGACTTCATATTTAAAATTTGTGTCCATTTAGTACTTTTATTAAACACTGTAGCAAATTGTATTAATACAATGAGGATTTTAATGAAACTTTAATAGAATCTCACTAGTGTTCAATGAATAATCCAGCCAATGCTATTGGTCAAACTGATTCTGCCAGGTATTTCACAAATTTTCATAAAGTTATTGATTTTAAAGTTTCATTATAAGTCTGTGCAAATAAGACCAGCAGTCTTTCACATGCAACGCCTCGTCTAACACTTTTTTCTTCACCAGAGGAGAGCAGATTGATGTAAATATTAACTGAGCTTTGATTTGCATGTCATTGTTGAGATGTCAAAGTGTGTGTTTAAGACGATGGGGAGCGTTCTGCAAGAAAGCTCTGTTCTACTGACGCCATTTACTCAAAGTGCTCATTCATCGGTCGTCTTTCTTTATGCCAAACTTTTAGTCAAACCAAGAAAAAGTGTTTGCATTAGACATGTACAGAACATGCAACTGCTTTCCGGTCTGATTTCGATTGCTTATGCCCTGGCCTGTCGTTTTTATTCCACTTTGAACTGCTATAATTTCTAATCCCTGCACTGAAAACTCACCAAACTTTAAATTAGGGATGGGCGATACCTCTTATTTTATTTTCGATCCGATACCGATATTTTCAAGCCCAGTATCGTCGATATCGATACCGATACCTGTGCTAAAATGATCTTTTAAATTATTAAATATATAATATATAAGAATATAATCAGTAATTATACTCACTTAATATTAGATTTTAAAGCCATGTTTTTTTAAAACATTTCACAGGCCTTTTTTTGTTTACACTGTCAGAAATGAAATACTAAAATTGTATTTTAGCCCTTTGCTGGGGCAGTAACCTCAAAGGTGCACCTATACCCCTAAAAGGGAGCATATTAATACCATACAAGTATGCCTGATTTAAGGGTATAGATAAGTTACAAAGGTGCACCTTTGAGGGTACCTCATGAAAAATAAACATGGTGTTACATACAGTAAGTACTCAAATGTATTATTATTATAAGCGCCATAATGGTAAATTTGTGGTTACAGTTTTACTACAAATACTGTGGTAAACTGTGGTTACTGTAATAAAACCATGGTTCATTTTTTTTTAAAAGGCTGCCAGAATGCTGTACTCCTAAAGGTAAACTTTAGCATATTTTTTTTTCTGACAGATTTATTAACAGCAATTACAGAACATAACAGAAACCATTTGAACTTTTAACAACAGTTTAAATTTACTTACACAATCTAGCCTATTTAAAAATAAAGATTAGGCTACATGTACACAAAAGTTTGGGGTTAGTAAGATTTTGTAATATTTTTTAAATAAGTCTCATGCTCACCAAGGCTGCACTTATTTGAACAAAAATACAGTAAAAACAGCAATATTGTGAAATTAATTTTCTATTTTAATGTAGGCCTCTGATAATGCATCTGTGATCAAAGCTGAATTTTCAGCATCATTATTCCAGTCTTCAGTGTCACATAATCCTTCAGAAATAAATCTAATATAATTTGCTGCTCAGGAAACATATGATTATTATTGCTGCTTCATATTTGTGTAGAAATCGTGATGCATTTTTCAGAATTAATTTTATATATAGTAATAATGATATGTAATGTAATGTAATGTAATGTAATAATGTGGCAATGGTTTCTTAGGATCTACTTATGCTTCTGATGCTTTTGGGAAACGCAGCTCTATTTGAACTGTGACTGAGCCATGCGTCAGCAGCGAACGCTGTCTGTGATTGATTACTTCTGTCTTTCAGCATTTGCGTGTGTTCCGATGAGCAGGAGAAATAGCTCTATCCAACACAATTGTTCGCTAATATAGTCTATTTTTCCATTTAGAAGCTTATTTTATGCACCGAGTTTCTTAATAAATAAAATTAGTGGTTACAAAAAAATGCACTTTAGAATCGATATTTTTATGTGAGGATCGATCCTTTCGATACAACATCAGTATCGAAAGTATCGATACTTTAGGATCGATCCGCCCATCCCTACTTTAAATGCATGAAGTGTCTGTTGCCAGTTGTTGCATTTTGATATTTTGCATTGCTGACATTTTAATTATGGGATTAATGGTTGCCTAGCAACCAGTGCTTAAATGAGCATTATTTAAAATATCAACCCAGCAGCCCTATTTTAATTATTTTGTCTTGCAATTTTCATGAACTGCTTTTCTAGTGGATATGAGATATTTTACACTTTAATATGCAAATCAGTAATAAATAAATAAATAATCAAAATGTTCTGTCATCTCTGCAAAAGCATCCGTACTAAATGGATTCAAATAATATTTTGCTTCTATTACTGCTTATTTTCCTATGCACATAACAAGCAGATACTATCATCACCATTTTCTGCATGGTGGGTCTTGCTTAACATTGAATTTAGATAAAATAATTGATAGAGCAAAGAGTAAAGCACAAGTGGGAGCTGTGTGAACGTGCTACTGAGAAAGCAGGCAGCAGCGCTGGACATTCTGCCAGTATTAAATGCCTGTCCCGTCTCGCTCTGCAGCGATCGCCCATATGGGACAACAGGTGCCCTGAGGCGCGGAAAAAGTCTGTCACCAAGAGTCTCTGTTTTTGCACTGATTTTTGTTTGTTTCTGTTGGTTTCAACAGGAGTGGACGTTAGGTACATCAGACAAGGAAAAATTAGAGATTGCTGTTTTGTACACTAACATGAATAACACTCGCATACACATTCCTAAACACACTGACTGCTGATTGATTTATATTTGTTGATACGGAAGATCTAAAAAGCCTGGAAATGAAGTCTTCACACAAACTTCATGGCACTGTTGCCTTGTCTTTCAGTACAGATGCAGATAGAAGCTTTTTAGTCTTTCAGGAGATTAAAAGGCATTTTAGAACTATACAATATGTGCCATAGTTGACAATATTTAGTTTTTGAAATAAATAAATAATTTTATAAATACTCAAGTTCATATTTTTAAGCAGCACATTTAATCTAGTAACAGTATATTACAATCACATATATTGCAGTTGGTTCTTACGTATATATTAGGAAAGCAGGGGTGCTTTAAGGCAATATTTAAATAATTGTAACTATATAAAACTAAAGATAAAACCCTCAATTCAAAGAAAACACTGACAATGTCTTTTAGAGCTGTACTGAAACCAGTTAGCATCAGGTTAGCTCAACTGAAGATGAGTACAAGCATCAACCAACATCAACCAACATCATTCCCTGAAGCCAAGGTCCATATATTTTCATCTCTCTCAGGGCAATTTTCTACACAAACACAAATTAATGTTGAGCTCGAGCTGAGGGCTGCAGACACATGTTTTTGCTTACTGGCCTGCCTCAACTTCCAGTGCTTTGTCCTTGAAACCTTTTAGAGTCAGAAACAAGAACAGAGCGAGTGTGTGAAAGATGCCTTCAAATTCTGAAGTGTGTTGTGTTATCTGATTTGAGGGCCATAAATCTATTTGCAGCCCTTTTTGGCCAGTGATTTATATTTTAAAGGTCAAACAGGAAGAGTTAACACCTTAATCACTGTGTAACAAATATTACAAACAGCTGGAACACATTTTATATACACTTATCAATTATGTCACATAACCATGTAACAAATTTTAGTTTAGTTCAGTCAACACAAAATGCTGTTCGCAACCCATTTTACTAACATATTTATGAATAAATACAGATATTAAATGAGAAAAAACGACAGTAAATAATTTACAGGAAGTGTATGTGGCCATTTTTTGACATTTTGCATTGCTGACATTTTAATTATGGGATGTATGGTTGCCTAGCAACCAGTGCTTAAATGAGCATTATTTAAAATATCAACCCAGCAGCCCTATTTTAATTATGTTTTGTCTTGCAATTATAAAAAAATTATAATTTTTATTATACTTATAACCTTTTCTGCTTTTCTAGTGGATCTGAGATAGTTTACACTTTAATATGCAAATCAGTAATGAATAAATAAATAAATAAATAAATAGGTGTTGAGTTTTTTTTGGAAAGGAACTTAAGATTCAAACTCGGGTCGCCAAAAGCGCTGCCCATGACACTACTGACTCCAACAGCTAAATATAATTTGATAAAAGACTTGTTTTTGTTTATTTATTTATTTTCATATTTATTTTGATTTCATAATGACTAGGTGCTGTTGAGAAAACAGATGTTATATGTATGTTTCATTTTACCTAGCATCTATTACCTAGTAGTTAACACACACAAGTTGTTACATGGTGCTCATACTGAGAAGAGAAGTTTGAATAGGGCTTGCATCATTTCCCGATCTCTTTTCCGCTGCTTTGTTGCATCATTTTCTGTCCTCTCTCTATGTTGTCAATAAAAATGGTAAAAACATTAGCGAAAAGTTTAGAAGAAGGCCTTCCCAGGATCAGGGCTCAGATCTTCAGGGTTGTTTATGCACTTCTGAATCCTAGTGAATTCAACTCTGGCAGCCTACATCATTAAACGGCTCCAAGGGCTCTAATGTTCTCTGCGTTTAACCACCTAAGCTCTTCAATGAAACAGGGTGATAATGGTCTTTTCATCCTGGCAGTGGTGAACGCTTTGAGCTTTATAATGTGGTAAGTTTGTAGGCAGATCCCTCAGGGGGTGCTAGCAGATAAACTGCACGGACAATCACTCACAGCTTTGATGCTTACGGTACCACTGCAAAGCAACACAGCGGGATTCACGTAGAGCAAAGAGCTGAGGAATAACATCACAGCTGAGGTGCTTCAGTGGATTTATATTGCTGTACGTATACCCTCCATCAACAGTCCATTACCAAAACCCAGACTCTCCAAGAAGTAATACTCGAAATTTAACAAATATATGAAACACATGGACAAATTTGGCATTCTCTCTGACTGTTCCTCAGAGAAAGAGAATAAAAACTTTCTTCAAGTGAGGCTCCAAATGTCAACGGGATATCTGGAATGGTGAGTTTATTAAAACCCCAACTGACGAAGTCCACAGTTTACAGAGATGTACATATTTTCTGGGGCGAAATTTCACCATGAGTTCATGACCGAAGCGAGAAGGTGAACATTATGTATTATGTCTGGTAGAAGCGGGAAGACGGCTTAGACTCTGACCGTAGATCTCAGCTCACGGTACCCCAGTGGCCTGTTTACCTGCTTTGTGTGTCATGGATAGGTCATGGACAAGGCACCAGGGAGGGAGTTTGATCTTTTCAGAGCATTGGACGATTCAAACAAACATAGGAATCTGCCACACCGATGTGCAATGTAGTGAGTGAGTGAGAGGGGTCAGGATGTACAACATACCCTCCAGGCTGTAGGACAGACAGAGGTATGTTTACACCTGAGAGTGTTATGACCCTACTTGCAGAACCAAATCACATTCATGATACATGACAACAAGCTTTTTCTCACTGCCTCATTTTGTTTTTACTTTTTAAACTTCTCTATACAACTTATGCAATTTGTGGAGGATAAAACAACACATTCTTTCATAAATTCCTCAGTTCCTCAATTCAAATTCCGGATAAAAAGGCTGAATGGAAAGAAAAACAAATAAACAAAAAAAAGGATGTGCATTTTTTTTCTCCAAGCAGAATGTCTTGTCATTAACACACAACTCCATTTGTGTACAAGCTAGTACACATACGGAGAGTCACAGACTCAACCTCACCCTCAAACAAACATGGGAGTGATTGTTCATTTCCTTCTCTTCCCGTTACCTAACAGTGAAACGAGAGCAATTAGTGCCCTGTGAAGTCAGTCCGAAAATAGTCAGAGCCCATGCAGGATAAATAAACCAGTGGACCTACCGCAGACTGCCTCATCTCCAGAACATCTTTAAATAGATCCAGAGCTGGAGGAGAATACCCAAATGCTTCTACTCAGCATGCTGTAGAAAAACCAAACCTGAGGAGCAAACCCTGTGTGGGACCCCCTAAATATTATGTAGGATTGTATATATGTAGAGCTTGGTCACATCATCAACTGTTATTGATTGGAGACTTTCCTTCCAGACCACTTCCTTCCCGAGTTCCTGATCCATCTTTGAAATAAAGGCATGAGGCTTTCCTCTTTCCTTTTTTTTCTGTAGGACAGAAGGAATGAAATGTATTTTATATCTCAAGTGGTTCTTCTAGACAGCAATCAGATCAAAGGGAATCATTTGCTTTACTTGTTGCAATGTATGTAAGCACATAACGTTTCAGAGGAGTTTCAGACAGTTGTCAGATATGGCATATAAGATACCAAGATCTGCCATCATAAGTAAGACATCTCAATATGAAATGATTTGAATGACTGTAAAATGGTCTCATTTGTCTCCAGAGGAATTTTAAGAAAAACATCTGTGACAAAGATGATTCTTAAGTGAACCTAAGTGAGAATTCGCCTGGTCTATGAAAGAGCAACCACTGGGCAATACAATTTTCCTGTGGGCTCTGGTAAGAGAATAACAATTGAATCAGTGGCTAAGTGTGGATTCTGTCCTTTTCAATGGCAGAGGTTCATAAATCACCCCCTGGACAAACTTGACAATCCATCACAGACCTCTGTGGGGGTCTGTGTGGGGGTCTCTTAACCTGTGGTTAAGTCTTTAGCCGCATTTCACCATCGACTCTTTGGATCTGACAGAAGCTATAAACTGTGCTTTTGAGGTGACATGTTCTCACCACCTCAAACACCACTGGAAATCTTAAGGGAGGACAATGGCTGGGAAAGAAGATACCCAGAATACTGTTTGTTAAGTGGAAATGGTTTATACAGAAGCTCAGATTTCAGATTCATGATCGTAACCGTAAAGGAGCCCAGTCGCACCAAAGCGGGAATGGTTAACTGCTCATCCAGAAATGCTTGGGATCCACACATGTGAGAAGCCATCTACTAAAATGGAGCAAATTAAACCTTCTGAGTTTCCAAATAGATTACTTTACATGCATACAGCTTACAGCATTACACAGTCCCCCCCTAATGCTTTTTTAATGAGTTTGCTTACATTTGCTGCATTGAAAATATACAACTTATCCAAGATTGCAATTTGTGGACCAGGAAGGATCGCTGGCCAGACTGAGGCAGGCTCAAAGCAGGAATTTTAAACTGAAATTTTTCCTTATCTGAACTATTTAGGGCTGTGCCTTGCATCAGGAAAGATTACTCACTGAATCCTGGTTACTATCTATGTATCAGGCTTATTTGAGAAGGTTTCCTCACCAAACTAGGAAAAGGAAATCTCATAACCTGCTTCCCTGTCAATACCAGAGGAAGATTTGCGTCATAAGTTTTTAGTGCAGCAACTGGAAACATTCTGTAACCAGACACAAATTTTCAAATCATCTAGGAATGTAAATTGGAGTGACACTTTCTTAGTCTTTCGTGGAGGACTCAAGTTAGGGCATTTCTGATGGATGGCTAGTTTATTCTGGGCATTGTGTCTAGCAGGAAAAGATGAGAGAATGGTTGCCAAAGAAGGGAGCCATGAAGTATGCGTGACGTGCCGGAGTCGCATCACTTGCAGCTGCACATCTCTGAAAGAAGTAGAACTGCAGTCCAAAGAAATCCATTCAGTGCCCACTGCATCATAAACCAGCCAACTACGCTCATACCACACATGCACATGCCGAAATGCAGGTGGTGTCCTTAAACTGTGAAAAATCTACACATCAGGAACCTTGTAAACAAGATCTTTGAAAATCACAACTTTGTTTGATGCTACGTAGAGTTGTGCCAAAGAAAACATGGTGTGCTTTTTAAGAGCGACTGTGGGAGAATAATTCAAATCAAAGCCAATTATATTGTAATAAACTGAAAATTACCACTCCGGGAGTTATTTCCCGGAAGGATGGAAAAGGCCTGTTTGAATGTGTGCCGAGAAGTTAAACAAGATTGAGTGCTAGTGTACTTTCAAGTTGAACATAGCCTCTCCCAACTGACCAACTGGTAATGCTGATAAACGAATGTGATCAGTTTTCAATAATACCATTAAGAAACTCTATTGCAGACAAGAACCTTGCCATCTGTAAATGTACAATCCTTTATGACTAAAACCACTGCATGTTCTTACTTATGGAAGCATATGTGTAGCAAAATTCAATTTGCAATGTAATATGCAAAATGGCAATGCAATATGTAAAATGGCAATGTATTTCTGTATTTAAATTTACATTGTCCCATACATATGTGCAACATTTAGTGCAAAATGAAAATGAAAATTCAATTATTTAATTTAAGTTTGCCATTTTCTACACTAGTTTTAATATGCATATTAAAAACATATTTTAAAGCTTTATAAGTTGCAAAATGAAAATGAAAATGTATTACCCAAATTGATTAGATATGTTTAACATGTCCAAGCAAAAACTGTAGCAAAATGATCATTTAAATGCTGTTTTTCCTAAATGCATTTACACTTAGGGGTAGGACACTTGGGATTGCATTTTCATCGTGAGACCGCGGGATAATTGTAGCAAAATTCAATGAGAGTTTCAAAATGCATTCTGAGCCAATGGTGCAGCAAAAGGGTAGCAAAACGGTGATTTAAATGTCTTTTATTTTTCTTAAATGCATTGACACTTACATATATGACGTTTCAATTGCATTTTCATTAAATACCCCGCGATGAATATAGTTTAAGTCACTGTGGATTTGAAAATGCATTCCGAGCGGAGCACGCCCCCGAGCTGTCAATCATTACATCAAGGCGGGGCTCGGCAACGGGACGCACAATAGGTCAATATTCACCATTAACCAAACGCTTTTCACCTGCCTGAACATCCCTGCCCGTTTACGCTCGGATTGATGCACATAAGCAAACAGACAGTGCTATTCTACACTTATTTACTACCTTACCTTATATTTTATTACTCTTTTATTTTGAATCCGTAAAATAGCGCGTGTTCCGTGGCACCCAGGGACGTGCAGAGAGTGTTGCTATGGGTTGCGAACGCTTTGCTTGACTGACTGATATTCCAGTCTGTTCAGAAACCATAGGCTCTCAAGCCATAGCCTAATAGTTATTTCAGTGAGTGGGTTGACGGAAGGAAAAAAATAAACCAAACAATATTTTAAACTTTTTTTCATCAATAATCAAAGCTAGTGTGTCGATTTAATTAAAAATCCATATATTATATATTTTAGAATATTATAATATTCTAAAATAATTATAAATAATTATAATTCATCGTTTGTCATGTATAATACACCAACCAATCATGATCTGGCTCAAGTTCAAATTTCATTGGACAATAATGTGAAGTGGAGCAGTTATTCTCCGTTCTTATTCATAAATCGGTAGAAAATGGGACAGACGAGCTTATTTATGGAGCGATCTGGATCTGCGGTTTGTCTCATTTTATAAATCAAATTACATCGCTGAGAAAATAGATGCTGAATGACTACAAAAGCACTGCACAAAAAAAAGGTAATCAGTAGGCTATTGAATTCACTTATATTTATGTATGATATCCTACACCAATGAAACTCCTATAGTTCATGAAGCCCAAGCGTCACCTACAGGCCTGTTATGTGAAGTGTAGGCTGCCGAAATGGTGACAGGAAAGGACTTTATTATATTACCATTTTTGATAATGCAGCATTATGAAAGTGTCTTATGCTCATCAAGCCTGCATTTATTTGATCAAAAATACTGAAAAACTGTAATAATGTGAAATATTACAATTTAAAAGAACGTTTTTCTATTTTAATATACTTTAAAATATAATTTATTTCTGTGATCAAAGCTGAATTTTCAGCATCATTACTCCAGCCTTCAGTGCATGATCTTCAGAAATCATTCTAATATGCTGATTTATTATCAGTGTTGGAAACAGTTGTGCTGCTTAATGTTATTTTTTTATTTTAATTTTATTTATTTATTTTGGAACCGTGATAATTTTTTGGGGTTCATTGATAAATAAAAAGTTTAAAAGAACAGCATTTATTCAAAATAGAGATGTTTTCTAACGATGTTGATCTTTACTATCACTGTTTCTATTAATTTAAAAAATCCTTGCTGAATAAAAACTAATTTATTTAAAAAAAATATCTACAGTATATACTGACCGCAAGCTTTTGAACGGTAGTGTATATTGTTACGAAAGTTATATTTTGAAAAAATGCTGTTCTTATTTAACATTTTATTCAAAGAATCCTGAAATAAGCATTGCATAAAATGTATTTTACAGTATATTACATTTTTGATCAAATAAATGCAGGCTTGATGACCATAAGTGACTTAATGAATATTAATGTATCCAAACTTTTGACCTATAATGTTTTTTTGTTTGTTTTTTTTCTCACATTGCAACTTTTTTTTCACATTTGAGCCCCTCCCCTGAGGAACTCTCTGCACGTCCCTGGGTGCCACGGAACACGCGCTATTTTACGGATTCAAAATAAAAGAGTATTAAAATATAATGTAAGGTAGTAAATAAGTGTAGAATAGCACTGTCTGTTTGCTTATGTGCATCAATCCGAGGGTAAACGGGCAGGGATGTTCAGGCAGGTGAAAAGCGTTTGGTTAATGGTGAATATTGACCTATTGTGCGTCCCGTTGCCGAGCCCCGCCTTGATGTAATGATTGACAGCTCGGGGGCGTGCTCCGCTCGGAATGCATTTTCAAATCCACAGTGACTTAAACTATATTCATCGCGGGGTATTTAATGAAAATGCAATTGAAACGTCATATATGTAAGTGTCAATGCATTTAAGAAAAATAAAAGACATTTAAATCACCGTTTTGCTGCACCATTGGCTCAGAATGCATTTTGAAACTCTCATTGAATTTTGCTACAATTATCCCGCGGTCTCACGATGAAAATGCAATCCCAAGTGTCCTACCCTAAGTGTAAATGCATTTAGGAAAAACAGCATTTAAATGATCATTTTGCTACAGTTTTTGCTTGGACATGTTAAACATATCTAATTAATTTGGGTAATACATTTTCATTTTCATTTTGCAACTTATAAAGCTTTAAAATATGTTTTTAATATGCATATTAAAACTAGTGTAGAAAATGGCAAACTTAAATTAAATAATTGAATTTTCATTTTCATTTTGCACTAAATGTTGCACATATGTATGGGACAATGTAAATTTAAATACAGAAATACATTGCCATTTTACATATTGCATTGCCATTTTTGCATATTACATTGCAAATTGAATTTTGCTACACATACGCTTCCATACTTACTTGCCAAACTGCTGGCGAACATCAAAGGTATAAGCGAAAAGGCATTACAGATGATTTGCCACTTTGAATATGGACAGTTGTTTTGCTTTGAGACTTAGGAATAAAGAAAGATGCCCAGCATACAGTATCTGATGAAAATAAATTAAAAGAGTAAGAGCTGATGTTGAGGTCACCATGTGATTTTTTTTTTTTATTTGTTCCATTGGTTTTGACATGCAGATTAGGTTTCCCAACTCAAAACTCAAAGCAAATGTCAATGGAAAAACTTTGTCATTTGCCTATTGAACAGTCTTTATCTGTAAGCACTATTTCAGCACGGCCAGTGTCTTGCGAAGTCCAGCAAACCATCTCGTACATCTTCTTTAGAGTTGGGTTTGGGACCTACAGGGACAGGGTGAGCCCCAGCCAGTGAAAAGGATAGATGGAGAGGGCGTTTTCTCCGCCCGACCTGCAGCTGTCTCAGCTGCTCGCCACTGGGGACAACAGGAAATTTATTGCAATAATCATCTCTCTAGGCAACACATTAAATAGCTCACTCCTGCTTTGAAAAGGCTTTGAAAGACATTCTCTTTGATACATGATTAGAGAGTGAAGTTTTCAGGAGGTGGCAAACAGTCTTAACACGTAGAGAGTCATTGGATTTTTTTTTTTTTTTTTTGCTTCCTTTGGTGTTAATGCAGTTGATTGGTTATTTTACTATATATGAAGGTCATAAACTGTTGAGTTTGCATATTATACTTTGAATGAGATAAAATTACTGTTTCAGTGTTTTTTTGTTTTTTTTTACTATTTTACAAGCAGCAATGTTGAAGGTACCCAAACTGTATTTTAGATCATCTTTTATGTCTGCATCATGTTTAAATTCACTCCTAAACATTCAACCTCCAACTCTCTACATCTCTCTCAGAAGCTGGTTAGCGTGGTTTAGTGTAAACTTGTATAAGTCAAAAAAGAATGTTTGTTTGTAAAAGACTGAACAAAACTACAGATTGGGCCCTGTAATGATTTATTGGACATTCCAGATGAACGGCGAGTAGAACATGCTGAATGCATCATAAAAATGAAAACATGTGTGATTTACTTAACTCTCTTTGCAGCACAAAAGTCACTTTTAGACTGAAATGAAGTATTTACTACATCTGAAACATGACTTTAAAACTTATTAACATACTTTTGGAGAACTGGGCTTCAAATATTGTTAAGTTCAAGACAGAGATCAATGCAAACTTTGATATTAATCAAACAGCAAGAATGTGTCTGCTTTGGGGAAAAGAGACAGCTAGACCATAAGCGTTTTGGGATACTGCATGTGTTGAAGCTGTACGCTACCAGTTAGTATATATATCTAGCCATGGTGTTCATGTGGATTGAATCTGGCTTGCAACATTTTCAGCTCCTCTCTCTTGTCTCCATCATGGTCTCTCTCTCTTTACCTCAGGGGTCCAATCCTGCTCCTGGAAGACCACTGTCCAGCAGAGTTAACCCCAATTAAACCTACCTGAACCAGCTAATCAAGGTCTTACTAGGCATACTAGAAACTTCCAGGCAGGTGTGTTGAGGCAAGTTGGAGCTAAATGCTGCAGGACAGTGGCTCTCCAGGACCAAGTTTGGACACCCCTGTTTTACCTAAAAGAGGTCAGAAAAAAGGTCAGTCATCATAGCCTGACAAATAGTACACATGGTGCGACATGCACATGTACACAACCTGGGTTTGAATCTGATATTTTTGTGATCTCATCATATCATACATTGCCATATTGTTTTTAATGGAGATATACTGTATCTCAGACAGTGACATTGATATCCCAGTTCCATTCCAAGTGACCTTCTAGAGCAGGTCCACTGTCCTGCAGAGCTTAGCTCTAATCTTACCAAATAAACCTGAAGAAGCTAATCAAGGTCTACTGTGACTACTATCCGGACAGTGGATCACAGGGGCCAGAGTTGAGAAACTCTGTTTTAAAGACTAAACAGACAAGGGAGTTTTATGGTGCCAAAGTTTTGTGCACAGTATTGCTGTGTAAAGACATGCAAGATATAAATTTCTAGTCTTCTCAGAACATTATGGCATGTGGATCAGCCTATTCTGAGGCTTTTAAGTCCTGATTGGGCTTAACAAAATAGAGAATGATTCTAAGTTATGGAAAACTATACATCGTGTGGCTAGCAGCCTCATCTCAGTTTGCAATTTTAACTTTCTGTGATAGTTTTGACAGATTTTTAATCCACACATCAGTCGTGATATGCAATCTCATGGATATATTTTAATGTCATGTGTAAAAGCATGGTCAAACAAAGCCGCAAAGACAGTTCTGGGTTCTGTCTATCCTTCCATATAGTTTTTCTCCATTCCTCATCCACTCGATTCACTCATCCCTTCACTCTCAGATATTTGTGGCTCTGTCTTCCACAAAAAGAGTAAGATGCTCATGTCTTTCTGTCTTCTCTTCTCGTTTTCTCCCTTCACAACCACAAATTGCTGTCATTATGTGACGCATTGCAGTGGTGATGGCTAACCAGAGTCTGGCCTGTGGAGAAAACCACGACAAGCGAATTAAGAGCTGAGGGAAATTGAGGGCCTGTGTGTGTGTGCGTGGACCACCCAGACTCTCATAACCAGAGGGTGAGACCACAAGCAGGAGCGACTCTGTTCTGCCGCCCGCATCTTGGTCCCTCACTTTCTGTCTATATTTAGATCTATTTGTTTCTCCTTTGTCTCCTTCTCAATTGCTCTTTCTGCTTCGTTCTCTTGGTCTCACACTCTTATCTTTGCGGTCGTATAAACTGAAGCCAAACCCATGAGACCCTATAAGTTAATTTTATCGGCACTTCACTTATATGCTATATAATTTAATGTGCTGAATCCATTTTATGCTTATATATATACATTAAATAGAGGAACTTTTATTAGTTACAGACTGCTTTTTTATAGTTTAGGAGATTAAATAGGTTTCTCAGTTACATGTTTGGCGTATAGACACAAATGAGACAATTGTTGACATGCAGGTAGTATCTAGATTAGCAATATTTGGTCTTTGTTTTACTATCATAGTCCCTGAGGACGTAGCAAATCTGCACTATTGGAAATCGTGAACACACATTCCTATCAAAGTCAGAAATGTTTGCGTGTGTCTTGGCCCTACAGAGTCTGACTTCTCTCAAAGACTTCCTCCAAACTTTAATCTCTTCCTCTTAGGTTCCCCTCTTCCATATTGCATTCCTCTCCGTAAAGCAAAAATGGTTTCCATGCGGATTGCCCATTATGTCAGTGGAGCGATGGTTATCGGTGCTGACCCAGGTCAAGCAGCACTGTAGACAGGACTGTGTTCAGAGGCGGGCAGCTGAGGAGAGAGGAGCCACACTGAAGCCAGACGACGGGACAAGCCCACTATCAGCCCCAGCATCAAGCTGCTGGCTCCAGACTGCTCCCTCTCAAACTCTCAGACCTGGAGCCTCCTGCCCCCCATCTTACCGGGGAGGGAATGGGTGTTGGTTTGGGTGTTGGCTTGTGGCTGATTCTCCATGTGGCTGTACAACCCGAATTCCGGAAATAATGAATAAAATGAAAACTAAAAGAATTTCAAATCACATTTACAATATTCAGAATAGAACATAGATAACATAACAAATAATTAAACTGATAAATTTGACAATTTTATGAACAAAATGAGCTCATTTCAAATTTAAAGCCTGCTACAGGTCTCAAAATAGTTGGGACGGGGGCATGTTTACCATGGTGTAGCATCTCCTCTTCTTTTCAAAACAGTTTGAAGATGTCTGGGCATCGAGGTTATGAGTTTCTGGAGTTTTGGTGTTGGAATTTGGTCCCATTCTTGCCTGATATAGGTTTCCAGCTGCTGAAGAGTTTGTGGTCGTCTTTGATGTATTTTTCGTTTAATGATGCACCAAATGTTCTCTATAGGTGAAAGATCTGGACTGCAGGCAGGCCAATTCAGCACCTGGACTCTTCTACTACGAATCCATGCTGTTGTAATAGCTGCAGTATGTGGTTTTGGATTGTCCTGCTAAAATACACGTCGTCTGGAGGGGAGCATATGTTGCTCTAAAACCTTTATATACCTTTCAGCTTTCATAGTGCCTTCCAAAACATGCAAGCTGCCCATACCGTATGCACTTATGCACCCCCATACCATCAGATATGCTGGCTTTTGAACTGAAAGCTGATGACACATGATAAAAGGCATTTGCAGGTTTTGTTTTCAGTGGATTTTATGTAAATATCTTTGTGTTCTTTGTTTTATAAGGGAGTATCGTATTACTATTTTTGTATGGGCAATCATTGAAAAGTGCATGAATAGAAATTGCAAAGATCTGAACAAATAAAACTAAAATGCTGACAAATTCAGATCTTTTTCAGATCAGATTTGCAAAGCAGTTCATCAGCAGATACAAAACACACAACATGGCGGCTTAAATATTATGACATATTATCAGAAAAAAATAATTCTCAGCTCAGTATACATAATCTCCATTGTCAGACATCAGTTTTATTTTACTGGCGCAAAGCAATATTTCACTGGAGTTCATGTCCCAGTAAAAGGGTCTAGTAACGCCCCTGGTCGAGGGAACCAGGGTGATGGTAATGCATGTATTGGCCTATAAAATTATATCCTCCTTGCAGAACTCTTTTGACAGCTTTTGTGGCTTTTTTGATATCAGGATATTGTTTTACGATATTTGCATTACGACATCTTTGACATTATGCAACTCCAAAAAATATCAAAATTAATTTTAATTCAGAAATTATAAAGATGCTGATCAAAGAAGAGTTGCATTCAAGTCCAATGTAGGAACTGCTTGTTGGATCAAAATTAACATATTCAAAAAATTAAGCATCATATCATTGAGGTACATATTGCATAAAAATGTTGTCTATCGGCTTTATATGGTTATAACAAACTCAGGTTATGACCATATAAATATTGGATATAAGTTATTTTTTATTTTTTTTTGAGTTTGTGTTTTAGCATTTATATCTGTACAATGCCTTGTCCCATAGGATCCATTTTAAGTGCATTACTCTAAATGTAATTTTTGCTTTATTTTCTGTGGCACTTTGCACAAAGCATGAAACAGACATTGTCAATAGAGCTTGTATTGAATTCAGAATATACATTTTTTTTATTCCACTTTTTATTTAAGTATGAGTAAACGCATAGTCTGAAAGCACTGAATGTGTACAAAGTGCTCTAATATGCGGTGAGAAGCAGGTACATTCAGAGTATCACCAATTCTCTCTTTGAAGACTCAAAGGAAATGTGTTGACAGGGAGTCTGTTGAGGAGGACAGGGTGCGGTTTGATGTTGCTCACATTGCTGCCGGCTCAGTGTGTGTTTGGCTGCAGGCCAGGACGATGTTGGTAGAGAACAGCACTGAGTGAAAGATAGATGCCTGTAATTACTAAGGGCCAGTACATTGAGGAGCCCGCAGATTTCATATGACAACAAAGTCTCTATTAGAACTTGTTTTGGTGATACTATTACAGTATCAATTTATACAATATTATATTTGATTAAAAATGACAGTAAAGATATTTATAGAATTTATAGAATGATTTCTGAAGGATCATGTGCAACTAAAGACTGGAGTAATGGCTGCTTAAATTTCAGCTTTGCTATCACAGGAGTAAATATATTAAGTATATTGAAATAGAAAAAAAATAAAAATAACTCAAAACTTTTGAACTGTTGTGTATGTATCCAAATTCAAAACATCCCAGCAACACTATTACAACAATCCTCTGGAAAACTGTCTTTGATCTCAGCTTTCTCTACAAGTCTTCTCGACATAACACATTTCTCGCTTTGCATGATTTATCTCAGCACAACTTTTATGAATGCCACCAAAATCACTAGAGAATCAGCCTCTGTCTGTGTGCTGCCTATGACTTTCATTACTCAATTAGGAATGACAACATTAGTGTTGGTTCATAACCTCTGGATTAGTGGATGGCCCTCATCCCAGGACGTTATGGTGACTGCACAGTTCATCAACGGCTTCTTCCACGTTTCTTAGGCGGATAAGAAAACATGTTTTTGACAGCGACAGTGGAGTGGAGAATTTAATAACTAAAGAAGTTAGAAGTTAGTTAGCTGCATTCTTATTGAGTTCAACAGTCCGCATTCCTTTTGTCAAATTAAATAGACAAGTAACTGTTCCACAGATGGCAAAACAATCATTTAGTATCAACATATATTAATAAAAGAAGACAGAATAACAATCGTGCTAATAGCGACAATAACAGAAGTTTTCATGTTCTAGGAAACTTTTGTGTAGAGTGCTAAATGGCTTATTCTAATATTTCACACACTGTGTGCATTTGTTAACTTAAAGGTCATTTGTGTAATTTTTCGATATTAAAATTCTCTCACTTAATATGCAGAGACAACTTTAAGTAAACCATTTGTAGGTTGATTTCTCAACAGTGTAACACAGTAGGGTTGTGGAGCACATCAGAGCACTGCTGTTTGTTTGAACATTTTAACCAAATTGCCACAACAACAGCTTAACCCAGGGATAGGCAACGTCGGTCCTGGGGCCTGTACCATGAAGCCAGATTAGCTGGCTAGCCAGGTAAGTTTCAGTTTAGTTCTAGTTAAAACAATCCTGGGTTTTAGGTACCATGAAAGTGGCTTGGCTTTTAGCTGCGTTCATTGCCATAGTAACTTACACTCCACAGCTAACCTGCTCTGAGGCAGGTTATGTTCTGAGTTAGAGATCTCAAACTGAAATTGGACCAATCAGATGTGAGCAAAGTGACACGTCTGACACAAAAAAGTCACTCCCACAGTTTTTCTTGATCCAAATTAAAGGTCACTAGTTCTAAATAAAATATTGTCTGGCCAAAACCAATAATTTAGTTATTTTATTTTATTTTATTTATATAATTATATGATTTATATTATTACTATCCATTTCAATTATCCAAGCAATTTTAGTTTAAATGAATGTTAATATATACAGATAGTATATAATATAAATAAGCTGCAGAATCAATAGATAACGCTTTAAAAATTACTATGTGACCTTACATGTTCGAGTCTCTATCCCTGTATATTTCCAACTATGTAAACTAACTACCAAGTTTCACTTGTGACTGCACTGATAAAGCCAGATAATTTCTTTTATTTGTCCTCTTTCATGAACAAGTACTTTTTTTCATTGTAATTGCATTTAAATTCATCATATTCTTCAATCTCTTAACCTTTAGCAAAACCTTTAACCTAGGCTCGTGATTGGCTGTTCGCCAATGATGTCACACATTCATG
Source organism: Aspiorhynchus laticeps (assembly GCA_023376895.1). Lineage (NCBI taxonomy): Eukaryota > Metazoa > Chordata > Actinopteri > Cypriniformes > Cyprinidae > Aspiorhynchus > Aspiorhynchus laticeps. The sequence continues at coordinate 10,071,147 of CM041816.1, forward strand.
TGCACGTGCTCCACAAGCTCAGGATCACAGCCTGAGTTGACAAAGAAAGTTGATGATCAGCATCATGGTACCAACAAAGCCGGATTGGAGTGGTTTGGTTTTGTCAACTCGAAACTAATCCTGTAACTCTGAATTTGTTCATCTACCATCATGGTACAGGCCCCTGGAGTCCTGCCGAGTTTAGCTCCAACCTTGAAAAAAAACCTCACCTGCCTGTAGCCCTAGGCTGTTTCTCAATTCCAAAAATGCAGAGAACGGACTTGTGTTCTCGTGGAGACCAGTCTTGCAAGGCTTCCTTGAAAGAGCCAACTCGGAAGGACGCGAGAACACAGAACAGCATCCTTGTGAGAATTGAGATGTACTGCGTTCTTGCTTAACTGACCGCATTAGTCTCAGCATAAGCAGTGGCCAATGAACAATAAATATAACATAACATTACAAACAAATGTCATAACTTATTAAAACATTTCATACTATTATAGATATTATTTTCATCTAATTGTATATCGTTTTATTTTACAACGTTATATGTTTAACTATGACTATGTTAAGATTAATTTTAATATGCCAATAAAAATACTGCAGACTTTCTCAGAGTCTTACCACTTTATTAAAATTAAGCAAAACAAAACGATAAATATTTACTTTCAAGAGCCGTCAAGTATTTGCGAGAGCGAGTTTAAAGCTTACAGGCTTCTGTACACCGGCCGCCTGCAGCGTCTTCTGCGATTTCTAACAGCTCGATTCTCTCAAGTCTGCACTCGATGCATCCTCAATATCAAGAACACATCCGGGAACTTTCATGCGTCCTCTGTACTTGCATTCTTGAGAATTGGAACTGAACTTCGACGGTTGATGATGATGTAGAACGAGAACACAAGGACACAAGATCGCTGAAGAACGCATATTGAGAGACAGCCCTAGTAATTCTGAAGACCTTAATTAGCTTGTTCAGGTGTGTTTGATTAGGGTTGGAGCTAAACTCTGCAGGACAGCGGCACTCCAGGAGACGTTGCCTATCCCTGGCTTAACCAATGGCATACGTTTGGGGCGGGGCAATCTGTTTGCTGACCAATGGCAGATTGGTGGAGTATTTGGAAAACCTGTTTGAAAACAGTAATCGTTTCGACTTGAAAGCAGTGCATGCTGGTTAGATTTTTTTTTTCCAATGTATGCCATTAAAGTATCACAATGGCAATTTGAGAGCAGCCGGCTGACTCATCATGCACAGCTTCTATAGCAGATCTGATGACAATACAGTTTGTCTCACAATTGGCCGTATTCACAGATGACAAAGATGATGTGTGTTTTGTGAACTTTGGGAAGCAGAAAGTGTCCGACTTTGGTAGTGTTTTGCGCGACAGTTTTCAACTAAAAACGTGTAAAGTTTTTGTGTATTTTGGCCATTCATTTACATGACAATGTGTTTTAAGGGACTGAAAACGCAAATTTTTAAAAACAGGTTTCAAAGTATATGTTTTTTAAACACTACCATTTTTGTCTCTGTGTAAATGACAAAAAATGTGAATTTGTGAAAACTGTGATATCATGCGCAGCATAATATGTGTTCTCGTAGTGTTTCTTTACAAAGTGACATTGCCAACTACTGGCCTGGCATGCTTAATACAACCTTGTTAGTCGTTTTCACGAATCCATGTGAACGGGGATCGTTTTGACAGCTTCGTTGTCTGTACACGAAACCTTTTAAAACTTTTATGTTTTCAGTACATAGTTGTCATTTAAACCTATTTATAATGTCTTCATTTACAATTCTTCCCTTAAGTGCAAACGGAAAATCTCACTGATCGGTTGCATCCAACAGCAGCCAAAGTCCTATTATTTTTGCCTTTGGTGCTGCTAGTGGCATAGAAATTCCACTATTTTTATCCAATCTGACCAATAAAATTACCTTTGTTAGTGTAAACTTGTGTTGTCATGTGGTTTGACTTAAAAAGTTGAATTAATGAATTAAATGTAAATGTCACCACATGAAAAACTTTTCTTATGCACCTTACACATTTCTTACAGCGCACTCTAGATCCTGAATGACACTTGATGCAGTTACTCAATGAAAGTCCCTCGGGAGCTAAAGATGCAGTGGCGTTGTGAACAAACACAATGTAGCTTCCGCTGAAGACAAAGGTACAGTTATATTCCTGGGGAGAGAGGTGGCAGGCATGAGGTTTCATTCGCCCCACCTTTAAGATGTACATTGCCCTGGGACAGATGCTAGATGACAGGGTTATTACACCGACAATAGCTTTAGTAAGGGCGGAGGGAAAGACAAAGAGGAGAGTAAGCTTAGTCACAGCGATATTTCCTGTTCCTGTCAAAGGAATAAAGAGAGCTAAGGTGTCAGTGTCAATGTTTGCGCTCACGGTTTGAGATTGTGGAGTTGATACAAGGTGATGATAGGAGGGCAGGAAGTGTGAGCTGATGATATGGTGGGACTTGTCCAGTCTGTACTTGTAGGAGTTGCTTTAGAATAGGCCTATTTATTGAAGTCGGTTTGTATATGTGCAAAGAAAAGATGTTTCCTCCAGTTTTCTCATGCGATTTGTAGACTCTCGGATTCTTTCTAGTAGCACCGCTCAAAGGTTTCGTGATCACTCCCACAGGGTAGGATGTGCACGCTCACATTGCAGAGATTCCTCCTGCACCATGGAAATCTGCTGGACCCCTGTCCTGTCATCAACCCCCATTCTCTCTCGCCACAAAGGGGGCATTGTGTTCAGTCCCAGACCCGGGCAGGCTGTCCTCAAACCAATCATGTTTGGCAAAGTGAGCCTCGTTAGAACAGAAGGATTAACAGGAAGATGAGAGCTGGAGTTGCTGACAAGATGATGTGTACAGGAACTCCTTTAAAACCTTCAATGAGAAGCGGCCTGATATGAATGCAATATGGACGTTATCACATGAAGCATCTCAAAATGTCTTCTCTTTAAAGCATTCATGCAGAAATAACAATAATATATTCACCACCATGTTGTTCCAAAACTCATAACCTGTTTTATTTTTGAAAAATGCGCGCTAAACAGATGGAGCGCAATAATCCTGAGTCAAATATGCATTTTATGATAGCAGTAACTGTAAAGGGACTATTGTAATAGGTAAATAAAATGTAAGCTAATACAGTCCTAATTACTAAGCTCAGATGAGTTAATGTGTGTTTCTTATAGCAGTTAAAATGTAGTTTTAATTTAGTGATTTTAACTTTTAGTTTAGTGATTGTTAATGCTTTAAAGAGCAATGTTAGATTGTAATGTTCTAATGCTATCTGCTCTAACTATAAAAGGTACAGCTGTTATAAAACCAGAGAGAATGGCTGCATGGCCATGATAGTATGTGAGAGAGTCAGTGGTAATATTGCATTCCTATTCGTCAGTGATGAGCTCAGCTTAGCCTGACAGTTAGCCTGCCCTGAACCAGGTTAGCTTTCCAGCATAAGTAGCCACAGTGACTGAGGTTGATCTTTGTTAAATTTTCTTTATGGAACCAAATCATTTGACAGTGAGTCAGACTAACTGAAATAAGCCTGGCCTATTTGGTAAACTTGTTTTATGAAACAGGCCTCGAAGCGTTAGAAGTCAGAAGACACATAAGTTAATTCATGATTTGCTGTCTGTCTGAACCAAAGAAATAAAAGCGATCATATTTTTTCCATTGCATCGTATTGCATCAAATCACATTGTGTTGAATCGAATCGAAATCGAATCGCACTGCATCGTAATAGAGGTGAATCGTATCGCATCGCATCGCTAGCTGCTTCATATGTATCTTCAGTGTATCATATCGTTGGCTATGCATCGAGATGCGTATCGCATCGGCCTCAGTTATGGAGATGCACATCCCTAATATATATATATATATATATATATATATATATACAGGTGCATCTCAATAAATTAGAATGTCATGGAAAAGTTCATTTATTTCAGTAATTCAACTCAAATTGTGAAACTTGTGTATTAAATAAATTCAATGCACACAGAGTAGTTTAAGTCTTTGGTTCTTTTAATTGTGATGATTTAGGCTCACATTTAACAAAAACCCACTAATTCACTATCTCAACAAATTAGAATACTTCATAAGACCAATAAAAACAAACATTTTTAGTGAATTATTGGCCTTCTGGAAAGTATGTTCATTTACTGTATATGTACTCAATACTTGGTAGGGGCTCCTTTTGCTTTAATTACTGCCTCAATTCGGCGTGGCATGGAGGTGATCAGTTTGTGGCACTGCTGAGGTGGTATGGAAGCCCAGGTTTCTTTGACAGTGGCCTTCAGGTCATCTGCATTGTTGGGTCTGGTGTCTCTCATCTTCCTCTTGACAATACCCCATAGATTCTCTATGGAGTTCAGGTCAGGTGAGTTTGCTGGCCAATCAAGCACAGTAACACCACGGTCATTGAACCAGCTTTTGGTACCTTTGGCAGTGTGGGCAGGTGCCAAGTCCTGCTGGAAAATGAAATCAGCATCTCCATAAAGCTTGTCAGCAGAAGGAAGCATGAAGTGCTCTAAAATTTCCTGGTAGATGGCTGCGTTGACTGTGGACTTCAGAAAACACAGTGGACCAACACCAACAGATGACACGGCAGCCCAAATCATCACTGACTGTGGAAACTTCACACTGGACTTCAAGCAACATGGATTCTGTGCCTCTCCACTCTTCCTCCAGACTCTGGGACCTTGATTTCCAAATGAAATGCAAAATTTACTTTCATCTGAAAAGAGGACTTTGGACCACTGAGCAACAGTCCAGTTCTTTTTCTCCACAGCCCAGGTAAGATGCTTCTGACGTTGTCTCTGGTTCAGAAGTGGCTTGGTAGCCCTTTTCCTGAAGACTTCTGAGCGTGGTGACTCTTGATGCACTGACTCCAGCTTCAGTCCACTCATTGTGAAGTGTTTGAATCAGGTGAACACCAAGTGTTTGAATCAGCTTTGCTTGACTGTATTCTCAAGCTTGCGGTCATCCCTGTTGCTTGTGCACCTTTTCCTACCCAAATTCTTCCTTCCAGTCAACTTTGCATTTAATATGCTTTGATACAGCACTCTGTAAAAAGCCACACCTTTCAGTAATGACCCTCTGTGACTTACCCTCTTTATGGCGGGTGTCAATGTTCGTCTTCTGGACCATTGCCAAGTCAGCAGTCTTCCCCATTATTGTGGTTTCAAAGAACAAGAGATACCTAGAATTTATACTGTATGGATGGTCATTAATTGAAACTCAAATGTAAATATTCTAATATTTTGAGATACTGATTTTTGACTTTCATGAGCTGTAAGCTCTAATCCTCAAAATTAAAACATTTTTTTAAAAAATGTTTTGCTTTACATGTAATGAATCTAAAATATATGAAAGTTTCACTTTTTGAAATAAGTTACAAGAAAAAATGAACTTTTTCACGACATTCTAATTTATTGAGATGCACCTGTATATGTATATATATATATATATATATATATATATATATATATATATATATATATAATATATATATTGTAGAACTAAATATTTTCAAAAACAATTCAGCAAACATTTTCATTTGTGGTTGAATTTTAATCATCCAGCATGGTTTTAATAGTTATATGGACATTTAACACAATCAGGAGAGTTTTTGAAGTATGTTTATGTAGATCTTTTCCATACAATGAAATTTCATAATGACCATGTCTGTTAAATGATTAAATACCCTAAAAATACTCTTAAAATTATAAAAATTCACTACATTGTATAAGTATTTCTTCTTTTCTTCTTCTTATCATTAATAATAACAACAATATAATTTAATTAATTAATTAATTAATTACATGGCATGAGAGTAAATAAATATTGACTCAATAAATAATTTTCAGGAGGAGCTATTGCTTTAAAGCGAACAAGAAGGTACTTCCACTGACAATTTAGCTGCACACATTTTTATTTGTGGTTGCATTTTCATTATCCAGCCTGGTTTTAATAGTTATATAGACATCTTAACACCATTTCCTAGCTCTCAAAGTATTTCCTCAAATCTCTAAGCTCATTTGCCTGAGTACGGTACATCTCAAACCCAATAGACGACTTTGTCAGCATGCTTAGCATGACGTGGCAGGCCGCAGTCAACATACAGCAAGGGCCCAGTTCTCCATAAACTCCCCTCCCACCCATCCAGGGCTCAGATCTGTGGCCACGTGTGGTGAGTAAAGCCTGCTCAAAGCTCTCTTCCAGCAGCAGCCAGATCCGCTGGCAGGCAGGTGATAAATAGTCCCAGCGTTAATTACACTTAACGCTTGCCCAAATCCCTGCAGTAGCATCAAAGACGATAAGAGTCCCTGTGCTAATGCTACTCAATGGAAGGAAGGATTACACGGCAGAGAAAAGGAGAACGCGGTGACGAGACAACGGCGAGCGGGAAGAAAAGCGGGAGATCACAGTGACACTTAGAGCCAACAAAGGCAGCGGGAGACGTGGAGGAATGCGTTTTTGGTGGAGGACTGGGAGGGGTTGGGTGCAGGGGTCCTGGGATGGAGCAGGGGAATAAGACACTCGAAATGTCTTCATTAAAGGGAAAGTTCAGCCAAAAATGAGAATTCTGTCATCATTTAGCCATATGTCACTCCAATCCTGTACGACTTTCTTTCTTTGTTGGAACACAAAAGCAGAAAGACTATGCTGGTTGTGCTGTCCTGTAGAATAACTAGGGGTGTCACAATTGATATTTTAAAAATGAAATATTTTTATTATGTTAATACTGCTCATATGATGATGTCGTAAATAACCCTGCACCAGTAACTAGCCAGTTGACTCTCCAACAGAGTAGATGGCAGTATTGCACCTTAATGCTGGTTTCCATTTGTCGTAAAATGGAAAAGAGGAGAAAAGGTAAAAAAGGTCAGAGGCTACAGGTGAAAGCGAGACATTCTACCCACAGTCGAAAAGCATAGCTCTTTGCGAGTGTGGGAGTTTTTTTTTTTTTTTTGATAAAAAAAAACTTAGAAAGGCATAGAAAGACTGGTAACACTCTCTGCCTCCCTACACTTGTAGTTTAAGTGTGTTTCAATGGCCACAAACCAAGTTAAAGATGAATTTGACTAATTTATTTGAAAATTTCTATTGATATCATGCAACATTGTTATTGTGAATTATTTTGCCCATGATAATTGTGTAGTAAACAATCTGATTATTTCTATAAGTATCATAGAAATGCTCAAATGCCTTGTTCTCTTAATTCAAGTCTTGATGAGTCAAAGGACAGCTTTGTGAGACAAACCGACTGAAATTCATTATTCACTTAAAATCTTTCACTCAATTGGTCTGATTCATGAATGAATCATTCCAACTGGTTTTGTGAATCAGAATAAAATCAACCAATGCATTAAAGATCAAAAGAATGATTGATTAACAAAAGTATGATTCATTCACAAATCTGACATTGCTACTTCTCTCATGAAAGCAAGGAGAGATTTTCTTTTTTTTTAAGTAAATAACTTAACAATTTTGGACTGTTCTCAGACAAATATAATAGGCATGACTTCAGAAGACTTGTAATATAATGCGTAGTTTGTTTTTATGATGTTTTCATGGTGGATTTGCATCCCAGTTTTAATTTTATTTCATTCAATTATACTAGTATAAAACAAAACAAAAAACAGTATTTTGTGTTCTGCGGATAAAAAAAGAAGTTTATTTTTATGGTGAGCTTTTCTCTTAAATGAGGCAGCAACATTTCCATGCCCTTGTAGACCGAAGGAAAATGAGGGTGAGAAACCGATATGGAGATTGTTTGAAGGACACAGGCACTTTAAATAGAGTCCTCATGGAGAGCACTGGTGGAGGCTTATGTGTCACACACATTGTCTCATTTCAGAGAGCTGCAATGTGGCAACAGCACAACTGGCAAGTGGTTCAGAGAGAGTCCAGAAGTTCTTTCTTACCAAATTACAAATCAGTAAGAATCGCACATTAAATAGCAGATGAGATGCTTAAACTGTCATCTCAGATTCCAAAGACTTTGTTTTGTGGGTAAGATGATCTTTAAGAGTTCTTGAAAGAATCAGTGATGGAATTCTGTTATAATCCAGGTATTTTCATTAGATTTTGAGAACAATTGCAAACCTTCACTTAAACAACAAGATTCAAATGCCTTTGCATTTACTAGCTTTCAACAGAGGTGGATAAAGTACACAAATCAAGTATTGCAGATGGCCTAATAAAATATTACTCCAGCAAAAGTACTCATTATTTACATACTTAAATATATATATAAAAAAATACTGATCAATGAAGCATGTTTATTTATTCTATCCAGCACTAGTCAGACTAGTCATTAGTCAGATATTTAATATGTATTGATTGACAAATAAGAAAACTTACTTTATTACCAAAACTTATTTTACACCATCAAAACATTAAACTTAATTAACCTAAATTATAAATTTAAGTTACTGAAAATTCAGGTGTGCAAACAAGTGAAATTACACACCATATAGCACATTAAAGATAAGAATAAAACTAAATTTGTGTAAATATGCAGTGACAAATATTTAGATGGGATAAAACGCATTAATATTGACTGGATCATTGAATCAGGGAGTTACTGACTCATGAACAGCTGCAATCGGATCAGTATGATTCACGACTGAATCATTCAGTGCGATTTGTGAACTAATTCAACAGGTTTATTGAAAAGAACCAGCTTGTCCACAAATCGGACATCACTCTTCTTCAAAAATGAACTACAGTAAACCCTTTAATACTGTTATAAGAAAACTGTAATGTAACTGTAAATGTACTTTAAAAAGTAAAGCATTGCAATAGTGTTACTCCATAAAAAAGTAACTATATTACTACTTGGTTACTTTTAATAGAAAGAAAAATACTTTTTGTCTCCTGAGCTGGGCTTCCTTATTTGTTTTTAATAACAAAAAACCCAAAAGTTACATTTTGACAACTGTAAAGGCCCTTGCACCAAAAGTGAAATGAATAAGCCTCAGGCTGAAGGTAGTGCCTCTGCACCTCACTCATAATTTCTCTCAACACAGGACAGAAGATGTGTCAATGAATAAATGGGTAAACAAAGTAACTTCCGTTACATTTTTTTTAAGAAGTAACAGATTTTTTTGTAAATTTGAAAGTAATGCATTACTTTACTAGTTACTTGAAAAAAGTAATCTGATTACGTAACTCACATTACTTGTAATGCATTACCCTCAACACTGCTTGTAAAATAATAGAATGCAACTGCAAAAATGCAAGTTGACATGATAATGTTGTCCACTGGCGGCTGGATGCTTCAAACCAATGCTACAAAGCCACTGCCATGTCAAAGGCTGCTGGTTAATGTATAGCGTGAACAGACTTTTCGTGAATGTTTACTGTGTCTGTACGGAGGAAGTAGGACTATCATTACACTTCCTGTGAGTATTGTCCAATGGTGTGACCTTTGACTCATGCCTCTAGTCCAAATGACGTCATCTTTTGTCTATATGCAAAAAGAGGCCGACAGAACAGAACAATGTCTGTTCTGCCTGTGTCCGTGTGGGAGGTAGAGGGAATTCTGGGATATAGAGAGCCTTCTGTGTTAAAGCGCATGTTGTGTAGGCTTACCCTCTGATGCTGGTGTTTGTATCACATTTGAATTTCTCTGAATTCAATTTGCTGTTGGTGCTTTATAAAAGCGCACACAAACATCCTCTTGGGGCCTAATTCTTTGAAAACTCTGCAATGCCAAGGCGGCTTTTCGCGAACTTATTCACAAGGGCATTAGAAGAAATTCAACAAAGTGATGCCGAAACAACCGACAGTTATTCATCTCAGATGGACTTAAAAAGGATGGTGTCGTAAAAAAGAGTAACGTCAATCTAGATCTCATAATAGGAAGCAAGGCTTCAATGAAGATTATGATGAACAGGAATTCTGAGCTCTATCAGTGTGTGTGTGTGTGTGTTAAATCAAATGACATCCTAGCAATGCCCAGAGGGAAAGAGAAGTATAAAGCGCAGCTCCCATTACGCATCCACAGACTAAACATCCAATTTAGCCACCAGACATCTGACTCTCTCTCTCTCTCTGCTTCTTTTTAAACCATTAAGCATTTTGTGGTATACAGAAAATAAAGGACGTCCAATGAGAATGTGTCTTTCCCTCCCTCATTCTTTCTGTCCTCATTTTCTTCCTCCCTGTTCTTTTTTTTAGCGCTCGCCTTGTGTTTTTTGCTCAGGTGAAAGAGTGTCCTCTTGTTCATTGTGTGTGAGTGAATGGGAGGCCACTCAGAGCAACAAAAGACAGAATATGGAGCTCAGGAAGCTTGACAGTATGTAAAAGAAAAACATGTCTCTAGGAAAACAGAAGGAGGGAAATGAGTATTGTTTCCTCCTTCCTGTGTCATTGTGAATCTATGTGAGGAGAATGCTAAGCCAGACGGCCTTTTCAAGACTTGAGGAAGGGCAAATGTTGTTCTTTTCACCAAATTTCTCTCTCAGTTTTCCACAGTTTTCCATCAGTTCGGGTCAGGGTATCGTATGCCTTTCATTGTCGAGTTCGCCTCAGTCGATTACATAATTGACATACACTCTGTTTTCAAGAGTCTTTCTTTTTGGATCACTCTGCAAACATTTCCTGTTCAAATCCATTCTGGCACCTGCTTCAAAATACACCTTTTCAATGATCAAAGCCATTTAAGCAAGCGCTCAAAATCATTCCTGTCCTCACTAGCATTTTCCTGTATTTATTAGCTGATATTGATGGGAGCACGTGTCAGGACTTGCTGGGAACACAGTGACTTTTGCGGCGAGGGATGTAAAAGATTTAAAGGCATAATTCAGACGAAAATGAAAATTCTGTCAATATTTACTAAACCTTATGTCAGTTCAAACCCATATGCTGTTATTTGTTTGAGAAAAAGAAGGATTCTGAAGAATCTTCACACATCTCTTTTAAATTGTTCACAGTTGCCAAATCTGTTAAGTTCAAAAATTGAAAAAAGCACCATAAAGGTAGTTCACACAACTTGAGCGCCATATTCAAAGTCTCCCGAAGCCATACAACAGCTTTGTGTGATGAACAAACTGAAAAGTAAGTATTGAAGACTGTTAAAGGATTAGTTAACTTCCAGAATAAAAATTTCCTGATAATTTACTCACCCCCATGTCATCCAAGATGTTCATGTGTTTCTTTAGTCGAAAAGAAATGAAGGGTTTTGAGGGAAATATTCCAGGATTTTTCTCCATATAATTGACTTCAGTGGGAGCCAACGGGTTCAAAGGTCCAGATTTCAACACAGGAATAAGGGTCTTATCTAGAGAAACGATCTGTCATTTTTTTAAAAAATATATGAAGAGTTCATTTGCAAAAACAGATAACAGTTTTTAACAATTCTCAAAAATCATGCTTTTTCATTGTGCATTCCAATTAATCTCAATCAAACTGCAGTTGGGTTATTTTGACTAGGTTAAAAAACAACTTTAAAAAACAGCTAACTAACACAATAAAACACAATAAAAACATGATAACAAAAAACATGATTTTTAAAAAGTTATATGTTTTTGCAAATAAACTCTTTATATATATACTGTATATATTAGGGGTGGAACGGTACACAGATGTCACGGTTCGGTACGTACCTCGGTTCGGGGGTCACGGTTCGATACAATTTTGGTACAACAGGAAAAAAAAAATCTTCTATGCTCGATTTCTTTTCATTTATTTTGAACAGACAGTAGTACACATTTAAAAAAAAATTCCACCTAGATGTGAAAATACTAAATATTATTACATTATGTTATATATACAGTATATATATAAAAAAATCATATATACATACAAGGAATAAATTCTTGAAATATATTTGATTTAGTTTACAGATAAACAAGGGGAAAAAACAGTGCGACACGTAACGTAGCCTATATATGCAGTTTCAGTTCATTTTTGTGCTGGTATAGGGAAACAGTTGAAGTGATCGCGCCGGAGCGCAAGCACACGCACGCACACACACACAAGCACACACACATCAGTTCCAGCATTGCTAACAGTTGGTACTTTATCAAAATAGAATACAGTGAACCAAACATCAGCACGCCACCTCTGTGTCACCGTTGGAACGCGACTGAAGTACAAAGCCTATAATTTACATAATAAATAATAGTTTAGCATTCAGATACGTTACATCGCAAATATGGAAATATTTTGGAATATTTGTATTTGTGCCGAATGAGAGAGGTAGGATACATGAGCACAAAGCTCCATTTCTCAAACAGTTGAGTGCACAAGCCTTTAAGAATACTCCTTTGTCAGTCTATGTGAGAGATGCATTCAGAATCAGCACATGGTCACTGTCTAGTGGGCTTTGTTTTCAAGTGCGCAACTCACGGCATTCGCTGTTCTTCTGCTGGCGGTTATCAAACAGCTTTGCATTACAGCGGGCATCCCCTTCTGGATTGGGGGGGAATTGCATGTATTCGTTGTAAGGCCTCATGCACCGAACCGAAATGTCCGTACCGTGACAGTTCTGTACGAATATATGTATCGTTCCACCCCTAATATATATATATATATATATATATATATATATATATATATATATATATATATATATATATATACTTTTTAACCACAAATACTCGTCTTGCACTAGTTCGACCTCACGCATTACGTAATCAGGTTAGAAAGGTCACGCGTGACATAGACAGAAGTACCGACCCAGTGTTTACAAAGTGAACATGCAAAGAAAGTCAAACGCTCTTTACAAAAAATGTTATAACAACGATGTCTGAGTTTTTGGCCCTACCCTATCTTTTTGAACTGAAGTACACAGATGAAGAACTAACCACACGTGATCTTTCCATCGTGATTATGTAAAGTGTGGAGTCACAGATGCGCAACACAGAGCTAGTGCAAGATGAGCATTTGTGCTGTATAAAAAAGCTTATAAATGTAAAAAAAAAAATTGTGAAAATGACCAATAGTTTCGCTGGACAAAACACTTATTCCTTGGCTGGGATCGTGTAGAGCCTTTTGAAGCTGCACTGAAACTGCAATTTGGACCTTCAACCCGTTGGTCTCCATTGAAGTCCACTATATGGAGAAAAATCCTGGATGACATGGGGGTGAGTAAATTATCAGGAAATTGTTAATCTGGAAATTAACTAATCCTTTTACTCAAGAACCACTTTGACTGGATCACTGAGTCAGTGAACTGAACCCAAGACCCAAATTATTTTTTTCACTCTTAAAAATAAAGGTTCTTTTAAGAACTGAACTGGTTCTTTTGGAATCATAATGATTGTTCTATTGCATCGCTATGACAACTCCTTTTTGGAACACTTCTTTTTTAGAGTGTATGAACTTTTATGATGCTTTTAGTTAGTTTTTTTTGTCATTCAGAAATTCAGAGCCACGCACATGAATTAATTTCCATGATTTATTCATTTGTGGGCACATTATTAATTTGTTCCCACGTTTTAGTTCAGTCGTGGCCATGTTGTACAAATTCATTGTCATTTTAAATTATGTAATGCAGGGCTCTGTATAACTCATGAAATTTATGGAAAATAGCTGCATGAAGTTTCTTCAAAATACTTTTTGTTCAACATAGAGAGGAGAGAGAGTATCATACAAGTTTGGCCTGACATGGGGTGAGTAAATGATTTAAGAAGAGTTTGTCAAGAAGAAAAAAGTACAGGAGAAGATAAAGCCACAACCTGCGTAAGGAGAAATGAAAGCGAGTGAGTGTGAGAGAAAGACGGATATGTCTGGAGGGCCTACTTTTCTCTTTTTGGTTTAACCGAAGAACAGCGGGACTAGAGCAGCCGTGTTAACGACAGAGAGTTGTTGAATGGGATCCAGCACTTTGAAGAGGACGGCAGCACCTGAGGACGGCCTGTTTGTCTTGTGGCTTTCCACCAGTGGCTCAGGATTCACAGGACTGTGTAATGTTTACCCAAACATGTCAGCTTTTAAGGTTGAAGGGTGACAAAGGGGAGGATTAGGTCTGCCGGCCCGGAGGAGGACGAGAGTATGAATGGAGCAGAAAATGCTGAACGACAGATAGAAAGAGAGATACTGGGGAGATGTAGTAGCTCGGTGGGTGGGACTGGATAGAAGTAGTCAGGAAGAGAAAGAGGTCAAACAGTTTGGAGATGTCAGGGACCACCGGAAAAACATCATTTACATCCTCTGTACATCCTTCATTGAAGCCGTTGAGCGAAGAGAGAGGAAATATAACATTTCTCACCAGCAAATGCCTTCTCTCTTTTGCAAATTATGTAATTGAAAATGTGCATGTTTCTGCACCATTCTATGCCATTTTGTAGCATAAATAGTGTCTACTAATAATTCATAAATGTGTGGATAGTGGCGCAAATGCATAGTTTACATAATTTGGGCTCTGAACTCAAGTCTCCCTACACTCTCAAACTATATTGTTTGTATTGCAAAAAATTGAATACACTACAATATTATATTTTATACTTACAATCAGAGACTTCGAGTCAGTTTTTATATATTGTTCTATTGTTAATGATTTGATCATGCCATTCACAATGTTTAAAAATTATGACCGAAAATGTGGGTGCTCACTGTTGCATTTGTGGGAACGCAAGTTATGAAAAAACGCCTTGGTCATGCAGTGAGAGAACTAAAAAAAAAGAAAAAGAAAAGAAATGTGATTAAAAAAACAATAAATATATAAAATGATCATTGATCATGAAGTGAAAGAACTTTAATAAAATAATTTCAAAATAAAATAGTACACTTTGTTAACACTTAGTACACATTAAATTAAGTTAAAGTTAAAATTGAAAACGAAAATGAAATAAATAATTAAAATACACATTGGTCACAAAGTGAGAGAACCTAAAAAACAAAAAAAGTGAAAAATAAATGTGATATAAATGTAATAAAATAAAAATATAACATTGCTCGTTGAAAAGTTGAGAAAAGTAAAAAACAAAACAAACTTAAAATAGACCTTGGTCAAGAAGCTAAAAAATAAGATGTAATAAAATTCGAATCCCTGGTCATGAAGCAAAAGTGATGTGCTGAAGAGAGGGTGTGATTGTGCACTCAGTCATGGAGTATTATGACCTGCTCCATTGTACAAAGAGGAACCCCTATCCCCATTCTGTCTTTTAAAGGGCAACTATGATTTTTGCCTTATCGCACGTTATATTGTGAAGCTTTAACTTCAATCACTCCTTCCTCTCCGGGGTGGTCTCGTCTGAAGCTGGTGTAAAGACACTTTGAGAAGCTTTGGCCCCTGACCTACTACAGGAAAGTGTTTGCGAGTTAGTGAGCGTCCATGGAAGAGAGACAAAAAACGGGAAGCGTGCCAACAAAGCTCAGATTGTTCCAGTAGTGCTGATAAATGGCTGGCTGTCATCAAGAGGCTGAGAAAGACAGAGAATATCTCTAATGAACACTCGTGCAACACTCGCACGGGCCTTATCATCAAACAAAGCGGCAAAAGCGTATCGGTCTGCTGTCCTTTGTGTGCGATGTGGGAATTGTTCGCAGGTTACAGGAAACAATTTCTGAGCAAACTTTAAGACTGTTGTTTTGGGTCCCCGGGTCTGTCTGATATGCCATTACGTCAACTTGGAGTGAATGATGAATTGAAGCATGGCTCCTACCTCCACACTTTGTTTCACCCGAAAAGGGCTTGAGGTTTCTCACCATGGAGACTGTATCAACTTCTCCCAAACAGCCTCCTAATCTATGCATCTGTCTCACCCACTTTTCCCCGTTCCTTTCTTCTTTAAAAATATTCTTATGCTCCTCGGCAGGAGTTTTGCATTTGTCAAATAAAGTTCCCAGAAGTTTCCTTGCTGTTCGCAGTGGACTCGCCTCAAAGGTTTTTACTAATGTGGTAGGTCTGACTCAGAGATTTAAGTCATCATCATCATCCAATTCATCATCATCATCATCTTTGTCAACTTCTGACACACCTTAATGTTTTTTGAAGCTGGAAAGTGCTGAGCGCTCTTGTGATTTTGAAGTTTTCCATTTTTACTTCGGCTTCATCAGTGGAGAGGATATTTTCTCACACTGATTCTAGGCAAACTGTACAGTAAATGGTGTTATTGTAAAGGGAACAGCATGCCATGCTTTTGATGATGAGCTGGTGTGAGGCAGGTGAGATTAAAGCATACCTGTGCCAGGGTTTGGCGGAAGGAGCGAGCCCTCGAGAGCCACTTCAAAGATGAATACATAGTCTCCTCTCTGTTGCTGTGCCTCGACACGACTGGCAGAGCAGTCTAGTCATGTCCTCAAAGCTGTATTCTTCAGCACCCTGCTTTTGTCCACGTCCTAGAACATATACTGTGTTTCATATATATATATATATATATATATATATATATGAAATTATATATATATTTATAATTTTCAATTTAAAATTTCTATTTCTATTCTATTTTTTCAATTAAAAAAAAAACTTTAAAATGTATTTTAAACAGAATGCTTTGAATTAACTTCTTAAATATTTTTTAAAAAGAAAAAAAAAAACATTAGGCATGAAGTAAAAAAAACAACTAAATAAAATAAAATAAAATACTGAATAATATTAATGCACTTACTATAGGATTGGGGTTTGGTTTGGGATTTGTCGCATGTAATTATGTGTCATCCTACAGTAAGTAGGTGTAAATAATAAGGGGTTACGACATATTTTTGTGGAACTTAATGCAAAAAAAAGTAAAAAAAAATTAAACTTAAAAATAGTAAAATATGTAATGTAAACTAAAAACAAACTAATTTATACTTAGTTCTGACTTATACTTTAATTTATGCTTAGTCTTTTTTTCACATATTGAAAAGTTGTTCAAAGTAGTTGTTGAAAAATTACATTTCCAAGAACTAGGAACATGCAAGAAGATAAGCAAAAAGTATTTATTTTATTAATCTTTGGTATGCTTATTTATCATTGATGCAAATTCAAAATCCAAAACCTTCAGTATATCTCCGAAAAACAAACATTATAAATGCATATTTTACTAAATTAATTATAGTTATTTTATTGTACTATTCAAGTATTACTGTACAACCAAAAATATACACTCCTTATACTCATTGTTTTAAATTTTGAATTTCCTGAGAGCATACAAAAACATGTTGGCTAGTACAAACTATAATTTCTCTATAAATGATAAACATCTTTATTATTTAAGAGGTAAGATATGTAATGGCATAAGCCTATATTTAGCAGAAAAACTTTGTTATCAATGCATATGCTGTTACATGAAACGATTACAGTTTTATACAAATATGATATGTCTGCTGGTATGTCCTAACTATCATTTCTTTGTAAATGATAAATATCTGAAACATTTACGGGGTAAACGCCTGTCTATGCTGGTAGAGTCAACACATGCTGTCTTTCTCTCTAGCCGGGCTTATGTCATGCATCCTTAGAGGGCTAAAAATGCTTTTGTAACCTACACTTCACCTCCGTCCAGAGCGTTAAAGTCATGAAAACATGGCAGGGGGACACAGGTGGTCCTATTTCACTTAATCATCCACTATATATAAAGGAGTCATTCTACAGTTGCAGTGGCATATGCTGTCAGTCGCTTTTAGATGGCAAAAACTCAAACTGCAATGTACACTATTTCTATACACTGAAAAAATGGATTTAAATCAATTTGCACTGCAAGTAATGCAAGTAAATTCCACAAAGAAAAGACAACACTGAATAACACATTGAATTAAGTGTGACATTTTGAAGTAGAAGGACTGAAAATCTATTTTCTTGTAAAATATATATATTTTTTTTGCTATGTAGTCATAGATCAATGCATTTCCTCACCATATAAGTTCAATTTTTACAAATGTTTCAAATGAAAATGCCACCGCAGCTGTCAAATGAAGTTGAAGACAAAGGCCAGAATAACATGTAAATGTATGATGAAGGGGTAGAGCCAGCAGAGAGAGGCAGCAGCTGTTTGAAACTAGTAAAGTCTTCATTGCATGTGTTGACGTTTACGAGTATCATCTTTCTGATGGCCGTGCATCAAAACCCCTACATGTGCAAACGCTGGGGGGTGAGATTGCGACACAGCCTCGATATATACCATCTCCCGCAGGGTGTACTGTAGGGGGGACGGGACTGTTATGAACAAATGTGCCGCATTGCCTGAACACAATTAGTAATAATTGAAATAATCATCAGGATCCATGTGTTCAACGCCTAAACATGGTTGCCAGATATTTCCTTTAGTTTCAAAACATTTTGCATATGACCTCTTGAGAACCGGTCACATCTGCCTTTCTTTAATTAAAATAATAATAAAAAACACAATAAAGAAAATCAATATCTTCTTGATTGCAGTGGTTGCAATATGAAACTGCATGTGCAGTGTGAAGAACTTGAGTTTCTCCATAAAGGCAGCAGGAGATTGGTTACACTTCTTAACGACTTAAATCAACATTGCCCATTTGGCTGAAAAACAAAAGTCGTTTTCATTAATTGTAATCATTGCAATAAAAAAGCAGCATGTGTTAGTTCAGTGTGGAAAGAACTAAGGATTACCACATGAGGGAGTGGGTTTATATTGAAAGATACTGTCAACAACAGGGTTATTATCATACAGTGAAACTGAAGACATACGATACTGACTTTGTATACTAAAATAATGAAATTAAATAAAGATAAGATAAAAAAAGAGTGAACGAAGAATTACATGAAATAAAATAAAACCAAAACAAATGATCAGTTTCTTAAGTCATTCTGATTCCAGTCTTTTCTTTTTAAGACACCCCACCTGCAGATGGCAATAAAGTTTGTGATGCAAGTAAGCTTGCCGATAAATATTTAAGTTCATCTACACAGCAGTCTCTAATAAAAACCATCGCTAGGTGATTTGTCCAGTCAGACTAATGTGTAAGAAACGGCAGACGGACTGAATGAATATCCACATCCACTCGCTGACAGTAGGTGGTGCTTTTAGAGAAGTAGAAATACACACACACACACACACACACACACACACAAAAGCTCAGCACAACTTTGTTTCTTAACACCAGTTACAAGAGCACAGACACAGGCTGCATCTGAAAGTTAAGGCAGCTTGTTGCCTCGCCAAAGCATACTTCGGTTTTTACACGTTATGTGCGGGTCTGTGTACAGTGCGAGTGACGCAAATATCATCACTAGAATAGTACAAGCACCATTTGATTTTTGTAAAATTGAATTTTCTTCCACAAGGTGGCAACACTGGCCCGGGCCACTGTTTCACAGTAGAAAACAAAACTAAAGAGACGGAACAACAACAAAAAGGCAGACAGGTGGTTGCTTTGACAAGTGCTTGTGTGAGGGGGTTATGAGATTGCAGCAAATTTAGTTTATAAGAGTACAAAACATTGTTATCGGTCATAACTTCTGGTGAAAAATAGAGCAGATGCTGGACAAAGATGACACTTTCTAGAGTGCATGTTTCGACTGCCTGCATTCGCGCATGTTGTCAAATAGAGTATACTTTGAAAGGCTGTGTGTTCATCTGTATGCACGCTAGCATACAGTATGCGTAAAAAAACCTGATATATAGTTTGGGCTTTAAGGTCACATTAGTGAAATTACAGTGAAAATTCACCAGCAAATAAAGACCCATTGTCTCTTCTCAGTTTGAATTCATGTGACCAACTTGAACGCAAGTGAAACTTACGTGGGGAGGTTTTTGTCCTCACGCAAAACTCCTGATTCTTATTCAAATGACTGGATTTCAATGTGAAATTTCACAGAGCAATGTGGCTGCACTTTTCTCAGGCAATGACTTTGAAGGCAGAATTTGTGCACAAAGCCTCTTGATTTTAGACAGACTTTTGAGGCAGCATAACAGTTTAATGATCTACAACAAAATAGTGTTATAATTAAACAAATATTTAATTAGGCCTACTACAACACTAATTTCTCACTAAAAATGATATCAAAAGTGGAAAAACCTGTTCAGAAATGTACACACACCATCAAACTGACCATCAAATTCTGTTGAATTGACGGCACGGAAATGTTCATATCGAAATGTTCGCAACGAATTTTCACACTGTGTGAAGAGACGTTTACACATTGCTAAACTAGCTAGCTTCTAACTAGCTTGAAAACTGTGCAAAGTAGAGCTCTTGGGAGACATCGACTGATGGAGATTTTTGGCACTAAATATTTGCCATTCACACCAAGAAAATTTACAAGCATATGCTTCAGTTTTGTAATCTTCCACTTTAAATGCTTGAGCTCCTTAAAGCAGGATGGATTCCAAATGGCTGCAAGGCTGGGCGATATACCTATCTTTTTCAGATTTCTGGGGACCAATTCATCATCCACTCCCATGTCTCTTTCCACACCTGTGCTTGCTATCAGCATTTTGATAATCACGAGTTACTTTGTGTGCTACTCATGAGATATAAAGGAGGAGTGAAATTGCCTATATGTGCCATCTTTGGCACATGAATCAATTTTCACCAATATTTGATAGTAATATTCTGTAATTTTAATATTGCTAATACTCTATATATTGCCCTGCTCTAGTTGGCTGTTGGTGTTTTTTATCATACACCACCTGTAAAAAATCATTGTGAAAGTGATTGCAATGATTTTGTTTCTCTGTGCCATTATCATTATATTTTTAGTGTGTACTCTTCTAGTCTTTTAAATTTTGAATGATTTTTACAATCATATATTTATTGTTATCTTTATAGTTAACGTTCTTGGTGTGAACGTACTTTATTGATATTTATTTTAGTGCACAGATTATGCTGAGATTTTGCATGTGTTTGCTAGGTGTGAGATGTGTTTCACACAGCTGTAAATCTTTTTTTATGATAAAGATTCAATATTCCGTTAGCCCTGTGTAGCTGCTGTAGGCTAGCCGTCAACACCTCGATGGCAAACGCTCATTAAGCCATAAATACCAGCTCATGTGTGCGATATTGGGAGTAGTTCAAAACCCAAATATTCCCTCCAGTTTAACAGGTTTGTGTTGACTGCATTCCATGCCACCATGTCAGTGGAAAACAGCGGTGGTCAGGTCAACTCAATCTGTTTCTTTTTCTGAGTGAAGTTTTCCAGGCCCCATCTACAGCAAATTAGCTTTTCACCTTGTCATGGTTGACACGCTGACAAAACAAATAAATAGCCAAGTATCAAAGTCTCTGTGATGAATATTTTCAGACTTCTCAGTTTATCTTCTCGAGCCTGGTGGTCTACGGTTATGAGAAGCTGCCCTTTTGGCTGTTCTAGACCTCCAGGGACAACAAATGAAGTAATGTTGCAGTTTGGTTGCATCAATGTCGACTCGACATTGCCTAAATGAAAACCTTGTTAAAAATGTTCAAGTTCAGATGTTCAAGGACTTTGCAGTAAAACCACTTTAGCCCATTCCCAATTCATCTGAGCTCTAGGCCAACACTGCAGCACTGTTACACTTCTGGAGTGACACAACCCTCGGTTTGAATAATTTATTACACCTGTAGGTTGAGTAACACTACTGTGATCCATCAGGGTATATCCGAAAGCTGAAAAATGCTGCCTTCGCAAATGTTGCTGTCTATGGTATCCCTCAATCTTGTGTGTATGGTTGGTGGAAAGAATAATAACGGTGCCTGACAGAGCTGCTAAAAGAAGTGAATGATTTTAATTGTTTAGTTTTCTTCAACTTACGATTAATTTATAATGAGAAATAAGCACTGTAGTTACTGAATATTTGCTTGGTTATGTCTAGAGTGCATGTGAATTTATTCTAGTTTGTCAGACATACAATTAATGTATTAATATGCTAAATTTAGGGGCAGATAATGTACTGTCCAAGTGACAAGCTAAAATAGGATGTCAAAGGAAGCAGATGGGAGAAAAAAAGAATAATAACTAATACTAGAATATATGGTCCAGTAAGATTACACAGCTACTTTTAAACAACATTGATGGATTTTTGCCTAAAACTATTAAAAATGTTTTTGGTTATTAAAATAAAGCTGAAATAATTTAATTTAAATATTATTTGAAAAATGAAAATTTTAAACTGTTGTCTTGTCAACTAAATGAACAATTTTAAGATGAAGTACTAAAATGACTAAAACTGAAATAGAAATGTATTAAAACTATAAACTATGTATATGTAATTTAGAAAGCACATAGAGCAAGTGCTGACCAACAACCAACCAACTAACAAACAAACAAACACATAAAGATTCAAACAAACACAAAACCAAGATGTTATATGTTAAAACTCAAGGAAATAAGTTTTATGGGAAGATTTAATGCATTAACTTACATTTACTAACAATGAGCAATATATTTGTTACAGTATTTATTAATATTTGTTCATGTTAGTTAATAAAAATTTACAAACGTTTATTGTTTGTTCATGTTAGCTTATAGGTCAATTAACTAATAGATACATCTTTTGATTTTAATCAGTTTTTTAAATTACATTAAATGAGATAAATTACATGAACTGAGATTAGTTAATGCTTTAAAACAATTTTTCATCATTAGTTTATGTTAACAAATAAAGTAAATGTAAGTCATGATAAATAGAACCTTATTATAAAGTGTTACTAAAAAATGAAAACTGATAACAAAAGCTAATTCATAATATTATAATAGTATATACAACCCGAATTCCGGAAATGTTGGGATTTTTTTTTTTTTTGTTTGTTTTTTGAATAAAATGAAAACTAAAAGAATTTCAAATCACATGAGCCAATATTTTATTCACAATAGAACATAGATAATGTTTAAACTGAGAAATTTTACAATTTTATGCACAAAATGAGCTCATTTCAAATTTGATGCCTGCTACAGGTCTCAAAATAGTTGGGACAGGGGCATGTTTACCACGGTGTAGCATCTTCTCTTCTTTACAAAACAGTTTGAAGACGTCTGGGCATCGAGGTTACGAGTAGTTTCTGGAGTTTTGGTGTTGGAATTTGGTCCCATTCTTGCCTGATATAGGTTTCCAGCTGCTAAGGAGTTTGTGGTTGTCTTTGACGTATTTTTCATTTAATGATGCGCCAAATGTTCTCTATAGGTGAAAGATCTGGACTGCAGGCAGGCCAATTCAGCACCCGGACTCTTCTACTACGAAGCCATGCTGTTGTAATAGCTGCAGTATGTGGTTTTGCATTGTCTTGCTGAAATGCACGTCGTCTGGAGGGGAGACTATGTTGCTCTAAAACCTTTACATACCCTTCAGCATTCATAGTGCCTCCAATACATGCAAGCTGCCCATACCATATGCACTTATGCACCCCCATACCATCAGAGATGCTGGCTTTTGAACTGAACGCTGATGACACGCTGGAAGGTCTCCTTCTTCTTTAGCCCAGAGGACATGGCGTCTGTGATTTCCAACAAGAATGTCAAATTTGGACTCGTCTGACCATAGAGCACTTTTCCACTTTTAAAACAGTCCATTGTAAATGAGCCTTGGCCCACAGGACACGGCGGTGCTTCTGGTCCATGTTCACAGATGGCTTCCTTTTTGCATGATAGAGCTTTAGTTGGCATAAGCAGATGGCACAGTGGATTGTGTTTACTGACAGTGGTTTCTGGAAGTATTCCTGGGCCCATTTAGTAATGTCAATGACAGAATCATGCCTATGAGTGATGCAGTATCGTCTGAGGGCCCGAAGACCACAGGCATCCAACAAAGGTCTTCGGCCTTGTCCCTTACGCACAGAGATTTCTCAAGTTTCTCTGAAACTTTTAATGATGTTATGCCCTGTAGATTATGAGATTTGCAAAGCCTTTGCAATTTGACGTTGAGGAATGTTGTTGTTAAAGTATTCCACAATCTTTTTATGCACTCTTTCACAGATTGGAGAGCCTCTGCCCATCTTTACTTCTGAGAGACTCTGCCTCTCTAAGACATCCTTTTATGTTACAGACCTGATGTCAATTAGCTTAAAGAGGTCATATGATGCATTTGATGAAGATCATTATTTTGTGTATTTGGTGTAACAGAATATGTTGACATGCTTTAATTTTCAATAAACACATTATTTTTCAAATACTGTACATTATTGTAGGTCCTCTATGCCCCGCCTCTCTCAAACGCTTCGTTTTCTACAAAGTCCCTCCTTCCGACAAGCACAGTCTGCTCTGATTGGCCAACTACCACAGTGAATTGTGATTGGCCGAACACCTCAAGCCGCATTGGAAATGTAACGCCCCTTTCCATAATCACGAGCTTCAGCTTTCAAAATTAAAGTAAAGACAGTTAATAATGTCCTTTGTTTTACCATCAGTTCAAGCCCGAGAGGGGAACAGAGTCGCGTGACAGACACAGTGATGATGCTTGTATGTGTTTGCAAACAAGCCGCGATTAAAGAGGACCTATTATGCTCCTTTTTACAAGATGTAAAATAAGTATCTGATATCCCCAGAGTGTGTATGTGAAGTTTTAGCTCAAAATACCCGACAGATAATTTTTTATAGCTTGTTAAAGTTGGCACTTTTAGGGTATGAGCGCTGTATTTGAGTATGTTGCTTTAATGCAAATGAGCTGGTGCTCCCGGAGAAGAGGGCGGAGTTTCAAGAGCTCAAGCTCCCGCATTAGCAGTGCTAGCCTTTGCAAATAAGCATTCCACGATTAGTACAAGCCTGTAATCTTTACAGAAAACATACTCTGTTTCAAAGTCAGTCATCTGATTGTACTGTGCATAATAAACTCGCGTTTATGAATTACACAGACAGGGAGCACGGCAGGATAAAAATAACAACATAGCTCGTCTCATGGTGCATGGCATGCTATCACAAACTTTATAAGTCCCACTCGTGATTATGAGCTCAATAAACTCAAGCGATCGACTCACATTGCTTTCATATGCAACTTTTAACCACCACATTCCTATTCACGATCATGCATGAAGACAGCATCAGTAAAAACAGACAGAGACGATAGTAGCATTAGTCTTACTGAGTGCCAATAAACTCTTTCAGAAGGGCAATTTGGAAAACAAACGCGTGATACTTACTTTGTCTGGAGCTGACGTTCACGCACGAAGCGTTGGTATTGATTCCTAGACGTATTGTGGACTTTACCAATTTTTTCTGGGTCATTTGCTTAGACAATGAAACTTAACCACGGTGTCCTCAGCGGCTCAGATGGAGGGAGTCTATGGAGACTCCTATGTTCGTTAGTGCATCCCAAAACACAACACTTGAAATGCCTCTTTGGTGCTGACATTGTATATCTCCAGCAGCTACAGCAAGTAATCAGTAATGGCGGAGGCGGACCACAGTTTCTCATTCAGGGCTGTGTCTGTGCTTATAGGGCAGCGTCACAAATGGGCGGGACTTTTTCCCCTCGGTGACGTGAACAGAGGGAGAATCTGAAACAGCTCGTTCTGAGAGACTGTTTATGATTTTTTTTAGATTATAAAAAAATTAGTGGGTGGATTTTTACCATTATAGGCTGGTTGTTTTCACACACTGCGGCCACACAACTGTGTTCAAACACCTTATAAAAGTGATTTTTGCATAATAGGTCCCCTTAAAGACGATTTCTGACGGGTTGTACACTCCGCTGTGATGTGACCCTGTCTCTCTCTCTCTCTCTCTCTCTCACACACACACACACACACAACGCGCAAAACTCCACATTTGAACAGTCAGTAGCAAATACTTAAACTAATAACAAAACATACTTACAGTCGCTGATTCAGAAGTGCCAGATTGTCATAGCAAAGTCAGAATTACCTCCTCTCCTAGGTTCATGAAACGGTCGTCCATAAAATGCGTTGCTGTTCTGTTGTAAGTAATCTTAATGATTCCTAAATGTATCTACTTTCGGAAGGCCAAATAAAGTGTTTTTGCTTTTGCCTAGAAACACACAGCTTCTCCCTGGGCTGCATCAACACTACTGCCGCTACTGAAACCATGCCTTACGCAAATATTTCCACATCGTGACGTAGACATGTGGGAGTGTGTTTGAATGAGCTGTTTTAGGGGGGCGTGACAGAGTCTTAACTTTGATAAAGAATATCTCTTTGGTTTTGAGACTTTAGTCTTTGCAACTTCAGGGATCTTATCTATGCACAATCTGCTTGTAACACTCCAAAAAGAAAGGAAAACTTGAAATAGCATCATATGACCCCTTTAATTAGTTGCTAGATGTTCTCCCAGCTGAATCTTTTCAAAATGTCTTTCTTTTTCAGCCCTTTGTTGCCCCCGTGCCAACTTTTTTGAGACCTGTAGCAGGCATCAAATTTGAAATGAGCTCATTTAGTGGATAAAAGTGTAAAATTTCTCAGTTTAAACATTTGTTATTTTATCTATGTTCTATTGTAAATAAAATATTGGCTCATGTGATTTGAAAGTCTTTTAGTTTTCATTTTATTCAAATTTAAAAAATGTCCCAACATTCCTGGAATTCGGGTTGTAAATTATACTCAAATAACACAATATCTACAATATCAGCAGGGTCAAAGCTAATTAGACTATGCTAATCCGTTAAACTTTGACAACCATCACAGGTCAAAGGTCATTTAATACTTCAAAACACACTAGGGCTGATGGGTAAAATATGCGAGTGAAAATAAAGATATACACCTGACCCAAAATGTCTCTTGATGGTCAAATTTAGAAGTGAAAAATATTAGATGATCAGGATGTTTTGATTAGATTGAAGGCAGAAACATCTGGAACACAACTACACACACATTTACTACAAACCAGAGAGGAAATTACATCTGTTGAACAATAATTCAGAGTGGAAAGTTTTTCCTCTTTTATTGTTTTTTTTTTTCCTCTCCACTCTTCCTCTCTGATGGATGGTAAAATGTGCAGGTGTGGGTTTTCTTTGATATGAGAGTCCACATGTTTCATTCAGAGGGTTCTTGGCTGCCTTCGGAAGAAACTGTCAAAGCCAGAGCCGCTCATTTTTCAGAGATTGTCCAGGTCTCTGACTGGAGGTGTTGTCTAGATCAGGCAGGGTTTATAATCAACACTATTGATTAGATGATATTGGCACAGCTGATGTAATAATCACACACAAACTTTGCACTCCATTAATTAATTGAACTGGAAATTGAGAGAGGCACCCATGATATAAATAATAAAAAACACAAGGCCAGATTTCACGTCGTAATCAAGGGTCATATTTTTGCTGTGTTTTTGAAGCCAGCCAACCGATTCATTTCATTTGAAACGTGAGATCTACTGTGTTAGATTACTCATAATTACTCTAGTATAATCAATATTGTTCAGTTTTTCATCTTGATTGCATTTAAAGCTTAATGAATATCATACTGTCGAAAATGAGGACGTTGATCAATGATCATGAGCGTGTGTCTAAAGCTCCAGCTATTACAGGAAAGGTAAAATATGTGACCATGGAGCCATGATGGTAAATTAATGAACTCATAAACTAATCAAGCATAAACTCATAAACTAAATATCACTATATTTATCTGCAACATGCAGACTTAATTAAACAAATCAGTGGTTTTCAACTGTTAGGCCACGATCCAAAATGAGTCACAGTTCTGGTCTGATTAGCAAGGAAAAACAATGCTAAATAAGTAATAAAATGCAAACTATATAACCATAGTCTTATGAACTTTTTAATGGGAGAAGGAAATATTTTCACAAATCATTCACATAACACATAATTGCACATACATGTAATTATTTATTTTTGTATTTTGTCTAATTTTAATAATTTTACAAATTGTCTGTGTAGTTCATGATTATAGTAATACATTTCATGTTTGATTATGAAGATGTTTTGGTTTTTATACAATGTATTTTATTTTTAAGAAATGTACATAAATTTATGAAATACATTACCATTCAAAAGTTGGGGATTAGTAAATTTTTTAAACAAATTAATACTTTAATTTTTACTAAAATAATGCTAAAACCTTAATTAAATAAATCAAAAGTGACAGTAAAAATATTTTTATTTCAAATAAATGCTGTTCTTTTGAGCTTTCTATTAATCAAAGTATCCTGAAGAAAAAAAAGAAACGTTTTCACAAAAAAATATGAAGCAGCACAACTGTTTTCAACACTGCTAATGTTTCTTAATGTTTCTTGATTTCTGAAGGAAAACGTGACACTGAATGTCTGACACTGATATGATTGTCATTGCCGTTGACCTCTCTGTTTCTCTCTCTTTTCTTCTGGTTTTAGGGATCTCAGTATGAACAACATCAGTGAGATTCAGCCCAACACTTTCCACAACCTGCACTTCCTCAGTGAACTGTAAGTACATTTGAAGGGCATTTAAACCTGCACTGCCGTGTATTTCAGCTGCGTTCACCTCTATGGTGTGACAAAACGGTGTATACAAAAAATCCAGTTGATGAGTGGTTATTTATGTGAAGTGGTTCAGTGAAGGTTAAGTTGGAGACTGACGCAATTCCAGATGTGTTATACAAGACCGAGATAGAAGTGTACCATAAAATCAGGAATAAACAAATAAATGAAATCATCAGCTCTGCTGATAATGACCTTAGCATGTGTTGTGTATTTGGGTAGCTGACGTAGTTGATTTGTTTTTATTAAAATTGTATTATTATTACATTTATTACCATATATTTTTATCAACATGAAATTGAATATAAGGGAAATTGGGTAACATTTTACAATAAGGTTTGATTTGTTAACATTAGTTAACTACATTAGTTAACATTACCGAACAATGAAAAATACTTGTAAAGCATTTATTAATTAATCTTAATCTTAATTATTATTATTAATATAATTATTTAATGAACCTGATCTAACATGAACTAAAAATGAACGGTTGCATTTGTATTAACTAATGTCAACAAACATTAATAAATACTGCAACAAATGTATTGCTCATTGTGAGTTAATGCATTAATATTAAAAGTGCTACTTGAAATTGCATTTTTTTTTCTCTTAGGTTTTAAATAATTTCAGTTCACTGGTTCATTTTATCCTGCAAAAATCACTTAATATTTTTTTCTTATTTATTTTATTTTAATAAAAACAGCTAAACTTGTTAAAATTATACGTTTTAATGTACTGAGGATTAAATTAATAAAATATTTATTTATTTTCTTGTCCTGTTATTTCTAATTATTTTCTATATTTTGTTCAACTTTTTAATTATTTTTTTTCTGCAGTTCTGCTTCTCAAGTAAGTTTTTTTTTTTTTTCAAAAAATATTTTTACATTTTTTACCAGAAAATAAGACAAGCAAGATTTTTTCCCCATGTAGTTATTGATGTGTTAATATGAATGCATAAAAAAAAAAAAAAAAAATGTTTAAAATAAAAATAAAATAGTTTCATTTGTAGTATAGCATGTTACACTGCAGGAAACCCATTTATATTAAGTCTTTATTGATCTTGTATTTTTGGTGAAAATGTACATTTTTCAGTTTCCTATGTCACGTTTCTGAGACAGATTTATGCAACACTGCATGCGTCAGACACAAATGTTTTGTTCAAAGTTCAAAGATGTACAGAGATGCTGCAGTACTTCCTGCAGCTTCATCAGAGCCACATAAAAGATCAAACGTATTTTATACCAACATCTAGCATGTACACACTCTGTCTAGACCTTTACATGTCAGGCATCAATCAAAAGAAGTTGAAGGCTAAAGCAATATAGCATGTCTGCTCACACTTTTCCCCCTGAAGGACCAATTAGCTCAGGTGAGACCTAGCGTAACCCCTCTGAGAGTCTCTGGAGAGCGTTAAGGTTGAAATGAAAAGCACCTGGCGGCTGTGGCGGCTCACACATGGTGCCGCCGGCAGCAGCAGCAGGTCTGCAGAGCAGCTGGGACTCTTGGACACCTGACTGACACAAACAGGATGGATTGGGATTTGGGAATGGCCAGAGCTGTCAGAAAGTGATGCGGGACGTGCAGACGGCAGGAGGGCTGCAGGAAATGTAGCATTTTTGTAGGAGTCAATATTTATGGCGTGGCTGTCAAAGCAAACGACAATTCCTCATTCCACTTCACTGAATTAGTCCTGGCTTCCCTGGGAACGGTGTGCTGTTGCTACATTTCAAACAGCAGGCGAAGTGGAGGAAATGTCGAAGCTTCAACAAAATAGCAAACCTGAAGCTGTTCTGTACGTCCTGAAACCTCTGTTCAACTAACAATCACAATACATCTTGACTCAGTACAATATGCAATATACAATATTTCATATGTATTTACTAGATGTACTAAAATAACTAAAACTTAAATAGATGTAGATAAAAACCATACAGACATACTGTAAACAAAAAAACTAAAAATGACAAAAACACAACAAAATAACTAAAACTTTAACATTAACATGAAAATTAATGTCTTTAATTAAATTAAATATAATTTATACAAAAACTAATAATAGAACTATACTATAATATACTGTATAGTATCTCAATGATATTAAAATATCACGTTCTAATTGTTTGTTAGTTCAACTTTAACACATAAATTTAATTAATACGTTTAAAAAAATCAAGAAAAAAAGAGTACAAAATGAATTTATTAGTATAAAACATTATTGAAACATATTCAAATAAATACAATTTAATAATGCATTTAAAAATATATTGATACGAGATCTAAAATATTGATGCAACATATCATATTATTGATATGGGATTATATTTTATTATTAATATATGATTGCTTTGGCACAAACCTTGAATATACCATTCTCTCCTAACTTATAATTGGATTGAAGAGTCTAATATTTCACAATGTCTTAAAATGATGAGTAAAACTCTAAAAAAAAAGTTTGAGCTAATTAAATTCTGCACTTCTTCATTAACTGAAATTAAGATATTAAATGAATGCACACATCATTACACATAATACATAATAACAACTATCAATATCTAAAGTGTTGACATAAGAATGTGAGAAAAAAAAGTGTCATATTGAAATATGATTTTAATGCCCCAAGCGCTGCTTGGCTTACAGACTGGAACCCTAGTAACATTGTACACCTCTTTAAAATCATATCGTTTTTATTTTGACTGTAGTTATTGCTAAGGAATATAATGGGCTTCTTTGTTTCTATTCAATAACTGCATTATGAACAGCAAGAAGCTACTTGAGACAGATTGACTGAAAACACATTACAGTGATATTAGTGGGAGATACATTTCATGCTTTGAAGTGCTGCTGGGAATGATGAATTTGTGTGTTTTCACCCTTTCTGGTACTCGTTTACACCCCTAGGCACCGCAGTTTGCGCAGAGTAATTTCACGAGTCTAAATTACAATTTTGAGGATCATCTGTAAAGTTCTTTGCCCCAGGGACAGCGGCGGGCTCTTTGGGAGTTTTCTCTTTTTCTTTTAGTCTCTGTTACACCTTAAGCTGCCTACCAAACGCGAATGATTAATTGGAACAATCAGATGTGATAAAATGTATAAGATGAGAGAACACAGACAAGTCTTTATGTTTATTGTCCAGAGAGGCAGATTTGACCCGACCCAAGCGCTATCCCTCCACATCCTGTGTTTGAGTTATGCGGTGCGTGTCTACTTCAATCAGAACTGAGACTGAGCCATCAATATCTGCTTGTTCACTTCTGTAACACTATAACCCACCGAAGTCCCTCAGCATTACATAAACTACTCCCATGACCTGCGGCTGTCAGATTCTGGCTGCTGTCCTATCAACTCCAAGGTCATCTGTGAGTGTGGAAGGGGGAAGAGGAAGTCTTGTTGTACGCCTCTGGGACAGATGAAACACAATCTGAGCCGAGTATGTCCTTCTACTTCCTAAACCCCACCTTTTGACTTCAGCTCTACCTCACCTTCTTCAGAGCTGATGATTTTCTGAGCTCACACAAGAACTCACATCCAAAAGCTAGTTTGTACTGTCTATATACTGTAGCAAATATAAACTAAATAGAAATGATTTCAACAGCCGTACTCTGCACACCACTCAACACGCACGCACGCACGCAGGCACACACACACACACACACACACACAGTTAAATCCAACAGAATTTGACTAATGGCATTACTCTAATAAGTCTAAAAATACATAGCACACAAACATATTAGGTAAAACTTTATAAATATATATCATTGGATTTAACTACTTTCTTCAATAATGACCAGTGATTAGTGAAATCTGTCTGTCCGGTATCTCAGATAAAATAATTCATGCAATGTATTCTGGGATTGATTTTTTCCCTAAAGTATGTAGTGCTGCATTAAACTTTGGCCAAAATGTAATTTTATTGGACATGCAATTGGTTCTTAATTGCAATTAAATGAAAATCTATTTTAGTTTCAATTTATATTAAATGCAGTTAGCTAAACTTTACAGTGCTTTTTGACACTTTATGTGTAATTTCGTATTTCTATTGTCTTTGAAATGTGGTTTAAGTACTGCTGAATGTACTGACAAGCATTTATGGTAAAATATACCTAATTTCAATTGGAATATGTATGTATTGGATATAAATATATTTGTAATTACGTATTTGTAATGATGAAGTTGCAGTTTAAACCATTTAAAATATATTACCTGTAAATGTAATCTTGAACAACACATTGCAATTAACATTATATTATAACTAATAAATATCATTATACAATTAATCAAGTACTTCACAAACACCTAAGTATGTTATTCAACACATTAAAATAAGTGTATTTTTTAAAAACATAAAATTTTATATATACAATGATTTAAAATGTATACTTTAAAGTAAAACTTCTAATTTAACTTTTAATTATTACAAAGTACAAAATGCAGTTACTTAAGTGTGTTAAGAAACAGAAAAGTACCTTTTTTAGACTTATTAGTTTCAGATTTCAGACAAGACCAAAGAAAACTTTAAATATGTATCATTTTTGTATCAAGTTTGTATTAATAAAACACAAAGATCAGAGGGCTTAAGAAAATAGGAGGATTGGTGAGAGACACGAATTCCAGGCCTTCAGTATTTTTAGTATTTGTTTATGTATCTTTCTTGTTAAGGGTAACCTAGATTAAAGAAATGCTACATACTTTTCTCATAAACCTAACCATGATTTGCCCTGATGTCAAAAATGCAAAAATACTGCTGACTAAACTGGCCTCCCAGCACGGTCTAGCAAGTCGTTCAGCTGGTTTCTCAGCCTGAATAGCTGACAAGTGTCCAAAACCCCTCTAAAACCATCAAAACAGACCGGCATAACCAGTTGGAAGTCCAGCTAAACTTCATAGGCTGGTAGCACTCAAGCACAAGCTTCTTTCCCAGGCTCGAGCAGTAAGTGACCTATCAGCACCTTTAAGAAGGGAGCACTCCGATGCTAAAGATCTGGAATTCCTGTCTCACACCCGTCCTCCTGTTTTCTTAAGTCTTCCGATCTTCCTCATCCTGTGTGAGACACAAGGCCACGGCCAGCTCCCCTCTCCCACCTTTCACTCTGTTTCCGTAATGGCTCTCAGCTGAAATCACAGTTCATGGCTCCTTCGTCATCAACCAAACAAACCGCAGCCAGATTGCTCTGTTTCTTTATTATTGCAAGCTGATGCTGAGCCATTAGAGGGCTAAAGGTACCTCCATCTCACAGGACAGGCCCCGTCACTGCTGATGGGGTTTAATGGGTGCATTTTTGCCCCATTCGAAAACGGTTAATCCCTCATGTGAAGGCCATTAATCAGCTGCTCTGACGGCATTACGGCTGACTGGAAATACTGCTGGTGTTTGCTTTACTAATTGCGATTTGTAGCGAGCAAGAAGCTCTCACGTTCTCTCAAGTGAAGGTTAACTGGATATTCTGTCAGGAAATGCTTCCTGGTAGGTTTAGTACAAATCAACAAGAAACATTCACTCACTCAAGTATGTCCAGCCTTTAGACTGGTAGTGAAATTGAAGAACAAACTGGTGTGACATCATCAAAATCGAGCCAAAACAAAGTTCGTTTGGAGTTCATTTGCACTAAACTTTCCCGGAAAAGTTTGCTCCAGATGCTAAACACCTTTGAACTACCATTGGTCTGTGACGATGATGGAATAGGTAGGTGTGGCTCTGTGGCTCTGCCTTCTTTGATTCGGAAGGTTTATTTCTTCTGTTAAATCAGTCGAGGTCAGATGCGAGATGCTTTATAGTAGAAATTGAAGTCAAAATTTTAATTTAATTTCATGTTTAATACTGTAAAGCTGCTTGCTTTAAAGCAGTCTATTGTATAAAGTGCTATATAAATAAACGTGACGTGACTTGATCTTGAGATTGTAGATCTGGTGCAAACATATCCACATCGCTAGTTCAAGTTCAAGTTCATTTTATTTGTATAGCACATCTACAACAGCCACTCGGCTGACCAAAATGCTTTACAGGAGAGAAAATTATAAAAACATACACAGAAAACAAGCCAGATAAAAAGAACAACCCATTTTGAAATTACATTAAAACAGTAATCAATACACTAAGGAAAACAAATAGGTTTTTAGCAGGGACTTAAAAACAGACAGGGAAGGGGCCATTCTAATCTCTAAAGGCAGGGTATTCAAAAGTCGTGGCCCTGCCACCGCAAATATCCACATCGCTATGATCAGATGCTTGCTTAACTGCTGTTCTCTCACCGCTGTTATCTTTGTTGTGTTTATTTTATTGAAAGGAAAGCGTGCTATACATAGTTACTTATCTAAACATGTGTCTCGGCAGCATGTGTGGCGTTGGGAAGTTTGCTAACACTAAACTGTTTCTCAGGTATTTCAGACTTTTTTTTACCCCTCAGCGAAGAACGAAAAAACATTTCGCCATAAGTATATCGGGGCCTTATAAGTGAACACCTGTCTTTGAATGGCACCCTGGTGACGCGAGACCCTCAGAGCCTAATCCAGCATAGAACTTATGTTATGAAATGAAGACAGGAGAGCACCAGGCCATGATGACCCTTAGGTTCAAGGTTCTTTATTATTTGTCACGTACACAATCATACAGGGTATAATCAGTAGTGAAATGTAGGTAGGTACCTTAAGCCCCTCTCTCGCTGTCCCACTCTGACCGTGTACCCAACTAAACCTCATCATCTGATGTTTTCATTGTAGATGCTTGTGCAAATCAACGAAGATGTGATGAATACTGCTCTTTCTCTCTACCTCTCCTCTGTTCTCTGGGGCCACATTTGAAGATGAAAGCCTTGAAAGGTATCATATGAGGAAAAAGACCAGCTGCAATTTTAATGTAACCCCCTCAACAGACTCAACCCTGCTTTGGTCCCCATCTCCGATTTTATGATAAGAAGCCAAAAAAACAAAATATAGAGCTCATGTCTCTGGAAGGCTTCAGCCTTGGAGGAGTGCAAAAGGTTTTGTTGGTCTCTACTGTCCACTTTCATGTCATAACATTTTATGAGACATACTTGTTGCTTTGTGTTGCTTCCAGTGAGGACGTGACTGCCATGGAGAGGACTTTAATGGTGTTTTGACCCTTTTGAGGACAGAATAACAATGAAGCATGAATGAAAACACTAATACATGGACACAGACAGACAGATAGAGATAAATAAAAACAGAGAGATGGATGAAAAGAATATATAAATAGATATAGGACAAAGACAGACCGATGAAAACATAAATATATAGAGAGACAGACAGAGACAAAATAGCTAGACAGACAGACGGACAGACAGACAGACAGACAGACAGACAGATAGATAGATAGATAGATAGATAGATAGATAGTCAGACAGACAGACAGATAGACAGACAGACAGACAGACAGACCAGCCCGATCTCACTCATATTTTACGGGGTGGCTAATTCGTACGAATTCGTACGACCTCACTCATACAAATTCATACGATTTTTGCTAAATCGTACGTATTTTACGAGTTGCCAAATCGTATGAATTTGTATGAATGACCTACACCTAACCCCACCCCTAAACCTACCTGTCACTGGGGTTTATACAAATCATTCTAAATCGTACGAGTGAGGTCGTACATATTCATACGAATTAGCCACCTTGTAAAATATGTACAAATTGCCGTGAGATAGCGTTGGACAGACAGACAGACAGATAGATGGACAGACAGACAGGCACACAGACACACAGACAGACAGACAGGCACACAGACACACAGACAGACAGACAGACAAATACATAGATAGATAGATAGATAGATAGATAGATAGATAGAAACAGACAGACAGACAGACAGATAGATAGATAGACAGAGAAGATAGATAGATAGATAGATAGATAGAGACAGACAGACAGACAGACAAATACATAGATAGATAGATAGATAGATAGAGACAGACAGACAGACAGACAGATAGATAGATAGACAGAGAGATAGATAGATAGACAGACAGACAGACACACAGACAAAGACAGACAGATAGATAGATAGATAGATAGATAGAGACAGACAGACAGACAGACAGACAGATATATATATAGATAGATAGATAGATAGATAGACAGATAGACAGATAGATAGATAGATAGACAGATAGATAGATAGATAGATATATTCAATATATTGCCAAAAGTATTGGGTCGCCCCTTTCTAATGAAGAGGTTTGACTACTTTAGTAATTTCCATGAGTGCAAATCTTAATGTTTAAGCATATTATGATATTCTAGGGAATTGTGTGCTTCTAATATTATAGTAACAGTTTGGACAGGACCCTTTTCTATTCTAACGTGACAATGCATCTGCGTATAAGGCAAGGTTCAAGAAGAAATGATTGATTCAGTCAGTGTGGAAGAACTTGACTGGTCTGTATAAAACCAAGTCCTAATCCCAGTTTAACACCTCTGGTGTGACTTTAAATGCAGACTTTGAGCCAAAAACTCATCACCAAACACCAATGACTTGTACATATGTGTACAGTCATTTTAGACACTTCTGAAACTGTTGCAACAGAAATTAAAATACAATTTTTAAATACATGAACTATGTTTTCATCTTTGTTGCCACAGTTTTGGAAGTGCCTTTTTCTGTTCTAAAGAAGGGGGTGTCACAATACTTTTGTCTATATAGTGTATGTACAAGTCATTGGTGTTTGGTGATGAGTTTTTGGCTCAAGGTCTGCATACAGTCACACCAGAGGTGTTAAACTGGGATTAGGACTTGGTTTTATGCAGACCAGTCAAGTTCTTCCACACTGACTGAATCAATCATTTCTTCTTGAACCGTGCCTTATACGCAGATGCATTGTCATGTTAGAATAGAAAAGGGTCCTGTCCAAACTGTTGCTATAAAATTAGAAGCACACAATTTCCTAGAATATCATTATATGCTTTAACATTAAAGGGGTGGTTGACTGGTTTTTTTCTAGGCTTGATTGTGTTTATGGGGTGCAGTCTAGCATGTGTTCATGCTTGGTTTTTTTAAAAACGCATTATTTTTCACATAATTTACCTTTATTCCACACCTCTCTGTCCCTTCTCTGACAAACGCCTCGATTTATTTCCTGGTTTATGAAGCCCCTCCCTCGATGGGCTGAGATTGGTTAGCTGGCTCAGTGTGTTGTGATTGGCTAAACGCCTGAACGTCCCGCCCCTCTCCTCAGCCATGCGCTCTGGTTGAATTGTAAACAGTGGCGTTGTCTATAATGCTTATCAATTTGAGCCCGATTGAGACCCAGAGGATATTAGTGAAGAGGATCGTGCAGAACCTGTGCAAGCACGGCTCTTAATGGTATGTTTGGTTGTTGTTGTCTCATACTTTTAAATACGCTGCTATTTGTAAGTGCTACTGCTTCTGTTAGCTTTTAATATACGGTTTTATCCTGATTAAAGCTTTAATACAGCACAGCAACCGCACGCGTGTCCATTTATAATGCTTCTCATTGCTGTGTGAAAATAAGTGTATAATTGGAACAGTTTGTTGGAGCTGATCTGACGATCTGAATGAGAGAGAGAGAGAGAGCGAGAGAGAGAGATAGTGTCTGTGTGTGTGTGTGAGAGAGAGAGAGAGAGAGAGAGAGAGATAGTGAGATAGTGAGAGAGATAAAAATATATATTTTTATTTTCTTCAATATATTATATTACATTAGAAAAGGATTAACTCTATTTTTGAAAACAAGAACTCTATACCTTGAACTCTTGAAATGACTCTCTCAATATCAATGTGGAATATTCAAGGCTTGACCTCAACAGCATTTGGGCTAAAGAGTTTAAACACAGAATTCCAGAAGAGCATCAAGGAGATGGACATTATAATTCTACAGGAGACATGGAGCAGGGCAGACGCAATCACCCACTGCCCACCCAACTACAGAGAAATCATTCTACCATCACAAAAACTCAACACAGTCCGACAGGGAAGAGACTCAGGAGGAGTAATAATATGGTACAAATCAAAATTCCACAACCACATCAACACAGTAAAGCAAGGCAAATACTACACCTGGCTTAAAATCCACAAGGAACTGCTCTCATCCAGAAAAGATACATTCCTGTGTGCTATATACATCCCGCCATCAGAGTCCCCCTACTACAGCGAAGACACGTTCTCCACATTAGAGGAAGAGACGAGCCACTTCCAGGCCCAGGGAAACGTGCTCATCTGCGGGGACCTGAACGCAAGAACAGGACTACAGCCGGACTTCACCGACACGCAAGGGAGCAAATACATCAACAACAAACTGACTGTTATTAATAACACATTCTCCCATATCCACAGAAATAACCATGATCATACAGTAAACAAGAATGGGAAAGACCTCCTGCAGCTCTGTCGAAGCCTGGGTCTGTATATCATCAACGGTAGGTTACGAGGGGACACTTTAGGGAGATTCACATTTTGCTCACCTCTTGGGAATAGTACAGTTGATTATATGATAACAGACATAGATCCTTCATCTCTCAGATCATTCACTGTTAGAGAACTGACCCCTCTGTCTGATCACAGTCAAATCACTGCATATCTCAAAAAGACGGAAAATAACATTAACACAAAGCCCAGTAAGCTGTACAACATCAGAAACCCATACAGATGGGCTGAAAACAGGGCTGAAGAATATCAGAAAGCACTTAGCAGCCAAAAAATACAAGCGCTGATAGATAACTTCCTAAATAACACCTATACTCACACTAATGAAGGGGTCAATCTGGCTGTCAAAGATATAAATTACATATTTGAAAAATCAGCAAAACAATCCAAATTGAAAACAAAAAATGGAAAAAATCAAATACTCAAAAATGACAAAAATTGGTTTGATCAGAACTGTCAAACTATTCGCAAAAAGCTGAGAACATTGTCAAATCAGAAACATAACGATCCAAATAATGCAGAGATCCGTCTTCTTTACTGCGAAACACTAAAACAATACAAACACACTCTCAGAACCAAAAAAGCACAATACACCCAAAAACAACTGACAATAATCGAGAAGTCCGTGAACACAAACCAATTTTGGGATAATTGGAACAATCTGAAAAAAACTGATCATGAAGAATTGCCAATACAAAATAGGAGAAATATGGGAAAGTCATTTCCAAACATTGTTTAATAAAGTACAAACAGACACAAACTGTAAGCAAAACCAAACAATCAACCAATTAGAAAAACATAGAATTAACAATCAAAGCATTCCATACCAATACCTGATTCAAATTTATCCAAAACTATAAACAATCAGATAACACAATTTCCCAATAACTGATAAAGAACTTAACAGAATAAAATCAAAAACCTGCCAACTCAAAGAAAGCATCAGAGTACCTGTATAAGTGAGATATAAATGAAATGCAGTTACCAGAACAGACTACACAAGCAGCTAAGCTCCAATTCAGCCGTTGCTGCCGAAAGACTATGTCACATGTGATCCTGAGTAGTAAACGGTTACTTCCCCGACATCTGGAAATCACAGGCTTGATAACGACCAATCTTTACAAAAATACGGCAGATCCATCAATTTGATCTCTAACAACTACAGAGGAATCTGTGTGAGAACAGCAAGCTCTGTGTGTTGCTGCCAAAGTTATCTCAGTAGCATAATAAACGCTCGACTATTAGACTTCATCACCACACATCTAATGTACTGAAGAAGTCAATACTCGGATTTATTACCAAATTTGCTTCGTACATCTGATCACTATCTATATTTCACTTTACATACTCTACATTGAATAAGCACACTGCTTAACACAAGATAATAGTATACAATATATGCATGCTTTATCTACTTTAAACAAAGCACTATTTGACCACTGCAATTGCTTGGCACTACAAGTGTACTAGTTCATGCAACAAACTTATTGAAAGTGAAATGATATTTGTTTTAGAGAGAGTAAGAAGTGCAACGCTATGACCTCAGTCTAAAACTGCAATGATTTGACACTTGAAAGTTAAATGTAGCGTAAAATATTCAAACCAGATTTTTACGTGCAAGGTATCTCTTCCTCTAGGAGCGTGGAGTGAGACAGGGCTGCCTTGCTGTAAGCCCAAGGCATTATTTAACATGCTATATACCGAATGTAACTGGCTGCTCAGTCCTTGGCAGTCGATCTTGTAGCTCAAACTGGCCACTCTTAACACGACATTTCATTGAGATTCAAATGCCTGCTATATGCAGATGATCTGGTTCTGCTAAAGTAACATCACCACTCAACATGGTCAAAAGTACATGCAGCAACCTTGATGACTCATGATACTAAGTAGTCAATACTGCTCAAGACCTGGGTCCAACTTGTACAGTCAACCTAGATAGATAAACCATACATTATGATCATATATCAGAAGATGACCCAGATCCACAAAGGAAAATCAACAACAACAGATTATCATTAGAGTTCTTACGATGTGTATCAGATAGCACAGCACATCACACTACAACTACCTGGGTTTGAAAATCACATCCACTGGAAACTTTAATCATGCTGTGAATAGGGATGGGTACCGAAACTCGGTATTTAATCGGTCTCGGGGCTAAATTATGAAAGACCGGAGTATCGATAAGATCTGACGTTATCGGTTCTGCTGTCGGTACTGGAGAAATTATGAAAACACACATTTATTGTTGCTACATATACACATTATCTTGCAAATTCTATCTCACCAGAGTTGCCAGCTGTTTTATATGCAATAATATTCAAACATTTGTCTGATGCATTTTTGCTATTCGTAATTCAGAAGCAAGATCGCGCTCACGTGGAGGAGCTTCAGCACGCGCAACATGAAAGCCCTGTTTAATTATGATAGAATAGAGAACTAACTATTAAAACATATGCACTTTATGCCTGTGGCTGTTATATTAAGCTAAGTTTATTTATTTATTTTTGATTTTGGCTTCTAAGGATTA
Source organism: Aspiorhynchus laticeps (assembly GCA_023376895.1). Classification (NCBI taxonomy): domain Eukaryota; kingdom Metazoa; phylum Chordata; class Actinopteri; order Cypriniformes; family Cyprinidae; genus Aspiorhynchus; species Aspiorhynchus laticeps. The sequence continues at coordinate 10,112,311 of CM041816.1, forward strand.
TAGCCGCGTTTCTTCTAGCACAACTTCCATCCCTTCACAGCGGCGCGCATTCGTTCCTCCCTAACCAAAACTTAACGTCAGAATCAGCTTAATCGGTGATTGTTGTAAAATGCCGTCTTTACTGTTGCTAAATTGCGGGACATGTTTGATAATAAAACGTTGAAAGCACAATCCGCACAAGAGATGCTGCTCCCCAGGCTGAAATGTGTGTGCGTGCGTGCCTGCGCAGCGCGCTCCAAAACGGACAAGCAGATTACAGTTTGAGCTTCGGGCGCGTCCAAACGATCAAATGCACACAAAAATATGTCACAATGGCCAGCTACGAGAGTATTCACTTAAACAGTTTGTCTTAAGTGGACCAGAACTGTTCGGAGAAAATCCGATGTGTGTCAATATATTGCCTTAAAGTGACAGACTGGCGCTTCAATGTTAAAGGGGACGGCCGTATCGCCGGCGATACCAACTCGTTTTTTTTAAGACCAGTGCAAGAGACATTAATAATACTCCGTCGATTTTGGTCGTACAGATAAGTGTTATACATCAATTGAAACTTTGAAGTGTCTATTATTTTTGTGTATACTCACAATAACAACAAAACTTTGTGGTTTTGGAAAAAAAAAAGAAAACAAACAGGATGCGCTCTTTGTCTTCTCCATCTCCGCGAGCTGCTCTTCAAAAAACGTCACTAAAATGAACTGTAACTCAGCGAAAACTCAACACACGGACATGGGAGTTATATCTATAGAAAGCTGGAAGTGTCTACTTTGAAATGAAGTAAGTCTTATCGAAAACAAACATTCTGTGATGAAGTAATCTGTATGAAACCAACACGATGTCCAGTCTGTCCCGTCTAACTCATTATTTCTAATGCGATCCCGCCCCCTCGCGTTCATATGTAAATAGCCGCGTGAGCCACGTGCTCAAGGAGACGCCCAACAACAAACAAAGCCAGATGTTCCTCGCGCTAACATTACTGTTCGTTTCTGGAAGAAGACACGCTGAATAAAAGCTGGATTTGCCTCAAAATAAGAGCAAGAGTTCATCCAGAAGAGAAGAGCGATCTGATGAGTAAGTAATCTTTTTTCTTTTTCTTTTTTTGCATTAGTTAACGTGTTATTGTGACTCAAACTTGAACACGTTTATTTGTTTTCCCAAACGACAACATGATGAATGCTACAATGTTTAGAAAAATGTTTAATGTTCACAAATGGATTGAATAGCGTGCTAAACGATAATAATTAGTTTCTCAGATATAAAATATCCTTTTTTATAGTACAAAGTACATCTTTTGTAGTACAAAGCCATACATACTAGGCTATATGACTACAAAATCATAGTTCGTTTTTTCTAAACAATAATAATTAGTTTCTCAGATATAAAATGTATTTTTTTGTTTACGATAGTACAAAGCATGCGTGAGTCTATAAAACATATATATAAAAAGATGCTCCTGATATTAACATGTTCACAAATGTTTTGGTTGTTTGTATTTTTTTTAATCAGATACCTGCACCACAGATGATGAATCCTGATGACCTTCTTCAAACTCAGAATCAGATGTCCAACTACACTGATATTATATGGTAAAACAAGCTGCTTGACCACTGATTATGTTTTTTTTTCTTCTTGAATCCATGGAAAGTAGCAGAAACACTCAAATAACACGTGTAAATATCAGGCATGATTTACTTGTCACTTGTTGAACAGAATCTGTTGCAGGAATGACTCAAAGTCTGTTCACATCTCTGTGGTTAGATCAGTGTGCACAATAATGTGTCTTTGACCTTCATTATGTATGTTTTGATTATACGGTGTTGTAAATAAAATACAAATAATTAAAAAAAAACATTTGTTCAATCTCCTCACATTCTCTCTTACCTGCCTCAAAGTCAGTCACACTGATGGGCCATTAGCAGCTTTAGGGGAGGGCCCTTTGTGTCTCAGGTGAGAATCACTTAATATTCAAGGACATTGTCACTCCCTCGCATACAGGCTTTCAATCACAAAACATGTCTTAAAAAATTTTAATCAATGTATTGTTTTCTGTAAATGAGTAAGCAGAATGATTCTCACTTAATTGTGAAGTAAATATTCTAGCCAACAAGACTGATTACTCTAAAGTCTTATTCAGGACTATTTAGTGTGGGTTTTATGGCCTTATTTCAGCTACATTTGTTTTCCCAAAACTTACTAACCACGCATAATATTTTTTTTCTAAAAAAATACAAAGATGTACATCCATCTTGGTCACATAATATTGTAGCAAAGTTTGTGCTGAATACAAAAACAAATACATGTTGGTCATTAGTATGTTATAAGTAGCTGAAATAAGCACAAATATCAGGACATGTCAAAACCTCTCAAGGGCCCCAAAATCACCTCAGACCCCAGAGGGTTTTAATCAAAGAAAAAAATGCAAAGAGAAAATCCACCACAGCTCTTAATCTGAATAACGTTATAGCTTTAATAAGCATTAATCTATCTATACATACAGTGAAAACTATGCAGTGTGCATTTACATTTGATTACTTTTAGATTTCTTTTGTAGGCTATTACTTGCCTGAACAGTAATGTTAGTAGACCTTCATGGAAAAATTAAAGCACTGTTTATTTCATTTAATTTGTATATTTGGTTTATTGTATTTGTCAGTTTGTTTTTACTTTGTTTCTTTGTTAATATTCTTACTGTATCTTATGTATATAAAACACTAAAAATGCCTGCACACTGGTGCATTTCCAAATTGATGTTTTATATTAATTTAATTAAATATTTATTTTACATTTCAGAATATAAAGTAATGTTAATTCAGCTCCTAATTTGTTAATATATATATATATATATATATATATATATATATATATATATATATATATAAGTATAACAAAAAGTACCGATAAGAATACCGTTAAAGTACCGGACCGATAAGCAGTATCGATAAGAGTAGTAATACCGTTAAAACCTTAACGATACCCATCCCTAGTGAGGACACAAACAGTAGTACAACTGTGCTTCGAGTGGAGAAATCATTGGTACATCATAGTTTACTATACAAGGGGAGGTAAATGACGGTGTATCTTAATTGTCCAAGAAATACAGAGGGGTCCTCAGCAAATTTACTAAACACAAACCACAGTAAAAACACACAAATCACGTCTTGACAATGTTTGGAATTCACATCTGTTTGGTGTATGTTTATACATGTAATTTGTGTATTTTCACACAAAAAAATTGTGTTTACATTTCAGCTGCAGTGAAAATCTAGGTAACGAGAAACAGTTTGAAACGGATAAATCTTTTTCAGAACTCTGGTATGTGTGGAGAGGATGGTAGATTTGATTTTAAAGGGATAGTTCACCCAAAAAAATGACCATTATGTCATCATTTACTCACCATCATGTCATTCCATACCTGTATGACTGGGTTTCTTCTGTGGAAGTCAATAGATGACAAAACTCTTTGGTTACCCACATTCTTCAAAATATCTTCTTTTACGCTCTGCAGAAGAAAGAAATGCACACAGGCATTTTAATTTGTAACATTATTCATAAGCTCTAAAATAGATGTTTCCATGCTGTGCTTTAATCTACATTTGCAATATAACAATTCCAAATACAGCTTTGTTTGAAAAGTCATAAAGCTATAAATCTGTCAAAATCTACAAACCAAAATTGTAATCTTCATAAAAGCTGTTTACATTACACATTTTTACAAATTGGCCTTGTGGGCGAACTAAATCCCTCCTTTCTCTTTAAGGACATGGTCACGTGACCTGAAGGAGGTGATGGTGAATAATTTTGATTGACGCCTGTCAGTGCAGGTGACAGCACTGGAGTCACCTACCGCAGAGTGCTGGATGCTTTCCCCCGCTCTGTCCTGCCATAATAAACCAGAACCCAACCGGCAGCCCCACTCATATGGAGCAAATTACACAGCCCGTGTTGCTATATCCATCAAACACAGCCCCCAACACACACACACACACACACACACACACACACACACACACACACACGAACACATGCACAGACTCAGTGTAGTAATTTGTAACATGTCTTGTTCAATGTGATGGTCGTCAGATCAATGTGAAGTGATCACAGAGATGAGCTGTACACTCCCCACACACTTACAGTATGAAAACCAGATAAATAAGCTGTCTTCACATCAGAGGAAGCTTCTGCCGAGCAGATGAGCAAATACAGACGCACGATCATATATATTCAGCATGAAGGCCGATGACACGCAGTTAAAATAACACCTTGCGCAAAACGTAAAAAATTAACATGACACAGTGTCTGCTTTACACGGCAGTAAGATAAACAGCAAGCTGCCACAAAATAAATCAAAGTCCTGCTATTAGCTGGAAAGTATAACTGCAGAAATCCTTTAAAGTGAATGGTAGATCTCCTTACACACATCAAACGAAAACTTCTTGTGAATATAAATAGGTCCTTTAAAAACACAGCTAGCAGACATGCAGAATGAAACATGTTGTGGCAGAGCTCGTCACAGCGCCAGAATTGACACTACTGTATTTAGATATCTTACATCCAAGATTCCCAGGATTTCACTTGTTTCTGCTGTGCAATGTTTTCCTTAATTTTAAATCTATTTATGAAAAATCATTGTTTATGGCCACCATAACTAGAGCAGGTGGAACTTGTTTCTTTAAATTTCACATAATGGCTCTATAGAAAGGCTCCAGGAATTTATTACTGGAGCCAGCGCAGTTGGATGATGCTTACGCTAAGTGACTTGCAATGCATTCATGGTACATGAATTTTGCAACTCAGGCTCAAATGGAAAAAACGAACCTGTGGCAACATTTCTGTAAAATTATATTAAATTGCTTCTTGCAAGTGTTTCTTGACACTTTCAAAGTGTGCAGTGCAGTACTGTACCAGGTGTGCTGCTGAGCAAGTTTACTACATCAGTAAAGCCATATAATGGAGCTAAGTATGTGATAAAAATGTCAAAATGTATTAGTTTAGTATTGCGAACATGTTTTGAGGTCATAACATAGCATTGGGGACGGACATGCACAAAAAAGGTATTTAGTAATCATAAATATTCCCCTGCAATCATATTTTGTGTGAACAAAATAAATGTTGATGTTGTTTTATTGTCTTTAGTGTTCATTTCAGCTGGAAACTGTAGTGAACTTTATGTAAAATTGTGTTTTTGGGGGTTTTGCAGCAATGTAGGTAGATGCATGCTTTTTCTATGTTGCTATTTTATTAATTCATTGATTACGGTTGATTTAAAACCACAACATTGGCATTGCTTGATTCTTGTTCCAATATTTGAACTAAAGGAATGTGGAGAAATATGTACAATATCAGCCAGACATTTGAACACACCTTTAGTATTACTGTTATGTTTCTGACACAATAATGGCAAGAAACACATTATCTTTAATAAGATCCCTACTCTGAGGTTGGTTACTAATAATATTGAGGAGTGTTTAAATGCATCTCTATGGTCACTGCGCAGTTCAAGCTAAATAATTAACTAGATTGGAGGTTGCCACCCACCTGCTTTTGCAGATGATCTCCTGGGGCACACCACTCCCCTCTCCTCTCTTTTAATTCCCTTCTTTTTAATCTTTCATTGATCTTTAATCCCTGTCATTAAGCATTCATTTAACACTTGCGAGTGAAGCGTGATTAAACCATCTTTAGAGTTCTGGGTTTGTTTTATATCCTTACATCCTGAAGGATAACTGCAGTGACTGCAGACTGGAGGACAGAGAAGCTTACAGACATCAGAACAAAAGCTTCCATCTGCTTTAATGACTGAGCTGTCAGACTGTACTGTATCCGTACCTGGCGCCTTCCACTATACTGCGATGACGTGGCCTCATTTTCGGCACACACATGACAGTGACTTTACATCTGAAAAATATGGCTGTACAATTTTTTTAAAGAGTTTTACTGGATTAGGCAGTTCAAAGGGGCTCTTCTTTGAGTTTGTCAGGCTTTAATTTGTGATGTAACCAAAATCACTGGGAAAGAGTATAGAAATCTGACTTTCTGTGAGATAAAAATCTTACTTTCATTTTCGTGGTCTAGCTGTAAGTCAAGGGTAGCTTTAAGTCATGCACTGTTTGCAAAGCTTGCCTCTGAAGTCACACGCCGTCAACCTTAAAGGGGTCGTATCATAAGCAATCAAATTTTCCTTGATGTTTTGAGATAAAAAGGCTTGTACTATGAAAACATACCATAACTTTCAAAACTCCAAGCTGCAAAACGTCTATGATGTCAGATGCTTCTATTCTTCCAAATAATAGGAAATAATATTTGTTAGACAAGCACGAAATTAAACTCCCCTTAAAAGAGATGTATTGTGAACTCAAAATTCAGAGAAAAACACTCAAGATATAAAAAATTGGAGGGAAAAGTCAGAATTGTGAGATCCTAACTCAAAATTGCAATATATTCACTTGGAATTGTGAGATAAAAAAAAGTGCATTTAACCTTATATTTTATTCTGTGGTGGAAATGGTCTTCTATCCAACTATGTTAGTCTGCTGCAATCAGGGCCGGATTTACACACAGGCATTCTAGGCACGTGCCTATGCTCGCTCTTCCAGGGGGGCCCAAAGACAATTAAGTTTTATAATATTTTTTTTGTTATACTATGGGCTATCTACAAGAGTAAAAAAAAAACAAAACACCAGAAGACATTGAGCAAATAAATATAACAAACAATATGGTAAAAAATGACAAACTATTTCCATGATTTCCACTTTTTTTATGTACAGAAATCACACTTTCTCCAGTTCTCTCAGACGCACACACACAGACACGCACTCGCACGCACACGCGGAGACGTGGACAGAAACTTGTCGCTGCCCCGCGAATTTATCAGTAAAATAGTTTCGCAGCTAAAAAGCTACATGACATTTCTCAGTAGCGAGGTTCTTGAAGCAGTTCAACTGTAGTTCTTTTATAAAAGATTCACTATTAGTAGAGACGCACAGATGCAGGTAAAATTGTTTTGCCTATGTCACGATAAAAGGTAAATCCGGCCCTGGCTGCAATCACTTTAAGACCTAATGCATGTATCTTATATACTGTATTGAAAGTTCCAATCCCATATATAGAAACTTAATATTTGTCATTGCAGGAGATACAGGTAAATAAAATATGACTAATATATGAAAAAAATAAAATATGATTTTTCACACACATAAAACCCTTAAAATTCAAGCTTAAGTGATTAAAAAGTGATGTCCCTCTTTAAAGAATGTCCCAAAAGACACATTTGCATTGTGTTTTACTTATGATATAATCTCCTTTCTTCTGTAGATATTGTCAGAACAATATATCAGCAAATCGAGTGCTCTGTGCAGATGTCTTTCATCAGACAGCAGGCTGATATTACAGTCACAATGTCAGATGCAGATAAACACACTCAGATTAGCACCTACGTAAAAACCCACACCCTACCCATGTGTTTACAGATAACCTCTTCTCCTTTCTCTTCTCTTCTCTTCTCTTCTCTTCTCTTCTCTTCTCTTTCTCTTCTCTTCTCTTCTCTTCTCTTCTCTTCTCTTCTCTTCTCTCATCTTTTCTTTACCAAAGATAATGCCACCTGGAAAGATTGGATGTTGAAATGCATCCAATCAGCGCCTTTCACGGCAACCCTCATTTTGATTCTCTTTAGTAACCAAAACATGGTAACATACTGCTTTTAGTCGAGGTGATTTTCATTGTACCATGACTTCAACTGTCTGGATATCTCTGACACTTCATGTCAGATTAGACTGAATGTTTTTTTTTTTTGGATCTCCTCACGGATTCTTTTTATTATTAGATATAGCTTATATGTGAATATTACTTATAATATAATTAGACAGCTCACAGCTTTTTGAAATGAAAACTAAATGCACATGCTTACAGTGTTCAATCACTAATAGCCAAAAGTCATACTAATAGACATACCAGCACATTCTGTATTACCATTTTCCACATTGTAAACTCATCTAAATCTAAAATATCACAAACTGAAGCAATCATTTTAAGTATTTTAGTCAATTTTAGTAAGTTAGTCAATACTATTAGGTTGTAGTGTAGCCAATCATAAATAACTTATCAAAGTAGCTTCCACAACACTGGCTTGTGAAATCAAAGTTTGGAAAATGTTGGTACGAGGAATCAGTCTTAAATCTTTTCTGTGTTTCTGAAATGTAAATTTTTGGTTAGTCTTATCAGAGATGTATGACAGCAAAGACATATTACAGGATTTTTTTTTAAAAAAATCTGCCTTCTCACACAAGTGCCCACGTGGGACAGAGCATGAGCACTGTGATAAAGATCCGTGTAAATGCCATATAATCAATCCATTTTTTCACAAGAGAATCAAAAGGGGCTGTGCGCAGCCTATTTCCGCACAGGTCAGAGTTTATAGTGATGATGAATACATATTCGAGAAGACAAGGACAACTTTCAGGGAGCTGGCGAGAATTCGGATTTCAAAGCCAGAGGAAGTGCAGTCACAACGTGTACATTTTTCCATTTGCAGATCCTCCTCAGGCCAGGATCCAATCAAAAATGATTTAGCTATAGAAACGTTTTCCATCGTGCTGTGAAATTGATATAGCAGGAAACTGTATTGCAAATAATATGACCCGGTTCTTAGGCTTTTAAAGCCAATGATATTTTCACCAGTCAGAGAATTCATCAGATTCAATTGTTCAATAATGCAATACATATGTGGTTTAAGCAGTTTGTTCAAGTAATCACTGTTTGTGCAGGTTTATATTTGCCATTGTATTGCAGTATGCTTGTGGTAATTGCAAAAATAAGAATTTATGTGCATTTATCTCTATGAAAGTAATTTATCATATAGGCTTTATTCCAAAAAAAGGAGACAAAAAGGTTTAATGTTTGCGTACTGCAACGTGTTAATAAAATCTGTAATGAAGTTCGAATATGGATATGCAGGGCTAGAAGGAATCTGCTGATGTTTTTATGCACTGATTGTGTGGGAAAATCCACAGAATGGATTTCAAAATTGTAGAATATGGTATATATATATATAATATCATCATTACATTTGCCAAAAGTTTAAAGCTGAAAAGTGTGTTTTTTCAGTGTTAAAATACCATTTATAAGTTAAACATCCTTACCAGCCCAACATAGCAACATTGTTTAATAGTGTGTGTTTTGAATCAGTGCTATTAGTTTTTCCAACCAATAGCAGACAGGGAGAGCGTTTGGGAATCCTGTTTGAAAACAATAATTTATTCCATTTTGCACTTCAACTAATAAACAGCTGTGCATGGGATTTACATTTCGTGAATGACAGTTGTTTCATGTTTTTGCTGAAATCTGAAAAGATTTTTACCCTTTTTATTTTGCTGGAATAGATTCCATGTGGATGAGGAAAACACTTTATAATTCAAATTCCTCATCGATACATCCATGAGATGAGAGTAAATGAGAATACATTAACAGTTGAACCAGCCCCATCAAGGCCTTATTTTTCTTTCTCTGCTAACAATTCTTCTCTGAAACTCAACTGTAATTACCTCTCCACGAACAAACCAACATTTTAAAAAAGATGAGTATGATTAAAGTTTTACGGTATTTTGGCCCCCAATGAGGCGTCTAACAGAAGACAGATGTGCTGCAGGGGGCCTAACACTTACCAGCCATCCCAAGTTGTTTGCTTCTGACTTGTGCTGCTTGTTGTCAACACAGCTTTCAGTGGTCTAATGACAACGGCCAGCCTTCACCTTTTTACACACACTATCTGCAACGCAGCCGATTCTCGTAAACTACTCCCCATAAACATGTGGTTGCTGCAATTGATGCTAAAAACGGACTGGAACTGCAACAATAGAGCTGTTAGTAGGTTGTGATTGCACTTTTTGACAACCAAATGTGTCCCGACACTTAATTTCAACAAACATCTGTGGTAAAGTTGCAGTATGAAAAAGCTCAGCTCACACTTCATTTGATGCAGCCTTTTATTGTTTGGTCTGATTTAGACAGATCTTGGAGATCCCACACTACAGCAAGTAAATATGCCTTGTGTAACTTGCATCCAACAAAATGCATTAATTCTGTTTTGAAAAACTGTTTTTGAGTTTTACGCCATTTGGTTTGAAGATCACTTTAGAGCTAAACCCCAAAATGTATCGAAGCTTTTGAAATGGTTGCCACCAATAGCATATTTTTCTCATTCACACCTTCCTTAATCTGACTATTCCATGATCCTTTGTAGGGGAGTGGAGTGTTGAGGGCAGTTTGGACAATTTTGGACTCAGAGCAAAGACTAGTAAGGCAGGCACAGGTTATTAGGGAAGGGTTCAAAGAGGTTCTGTTTAATGCAGTGTCTCTTAGACTGTTTTCACACTTGGTTGATTGCTTGTTCTGAACCTGAGTTTGATTTCACTCCCCTCATCCTGCCTCCATTGGTCTCTTTTCATGTTGTATTATTGGGTTTGAGGTAGTATGTGTAGTTTAGGGGTGGCCAATGTCAGTCCTGCTCCAACCTTGATAAAAACTCACCTGCCTGTAGCTTTCTAGTAACCCTTTGACCTTGATTAGCTTGTTCAGGTGTGTTTGATTAGGGTTGGAGCTGAACTCTGCTGGACTGTGGCTCTCTGGGACCAATGTTACCCCCTTTCCACCAGCAGGAACCAGGTGCTAGTTCAGAGCCAGTGCTACTGCCAGTTCTTAGTTGGTTCGACTGGCGAGCCCTTTAAGAACCGGTTGCTTTTCCACAGGCTAGAGAGCCAATACAGAGCCAGGACTTACGTCACTGAATACGTTTCATGTTTCGTTTCACTAGTGCGGCAGCACCAAACACAACAGACTTGTTCGAGGTGCATCGCGCCACGCAGATCGATCGGCACACAACACACCAAAGCACCGCGAGAGCGATCCAAAAGCATAAAGAGCCGTCAGCTTTCCAGTCACTCCCGCAGCACCCCGATGCCTCGCACCGAACGGTCCGCGTAGCGCCGATCCATCCCGAACAAGCCTAAACAAACTATCAACAATGGCGGACGTTGTGTTGTTATTGACGTTCATGGCTTTGCGAATCTACAACGGCATCCAAACACGGTGAATTCAACGTGTCCGTGTTTAGCTGCTATTTCAAATATGGCGGTCCAAAGTTTCTGTTCGTCTTGTTGTTCACGGTAACTCCGCCCCCAGCCCCTGACGCAAGCGGTTCTTTCTTCTAGCCCAGCAATGTTTTGGTGCTACTTACGAACCACTTTTGCTGGTTCGGAGCTGGTGCTTTGGGTGTCGAAAGACAAAGAACCGGTTTGAAACTAGGCTCTGGCTCTGAACCAGCACTGGAACTGCCTTGGTGGAAAAGGGGTATGTTGGATACTGCTTGTGTAGTAGTAGATCCCCAGCATCTGCCCAAATCATTATCGAGACTACCACTGTGAGCACTATCAGTTAACAACTCAGGACAAGATGATGCCAATGTTTCATTCTCCAAAGGCAATTTATTCTGAGACAAGCTGCACAGAATACTAAAAAGCTACCCCTAAAACGTGACTAGGTTATCAACAGCGCATTGGTAGCCAACCCTGCTCCTGGTGGGCTACAGCAGAGTTCAGTTTCAACCCTAAACAAACACACCTGAATGTAATAAAGGTGTTCAGGATTACTTGAAGATAGGGCAGGTGTGTTGTAACAGTAAGGTAGACCTACAGGAGCAGGTTTGGCTATTCGTATTAGCAGGTTCGTATTGACTGCAAATAATACCAGTTCACATGACTCAAACCAGACCAATTTTCCAAGTAACTATGGGTTGGGATTTGCAAGAGCACACCACTGTTCAGAAGACCATTTGCACACCAACCAAATGAAGCAAGGACCAATGTCAAACAGAAGTCTGCATTAAAGGGATAGTTCACCCAAAAAATGAATCTTTTATCATTTACTCACCCTCAAGTGGTTACAAACCTGTATGGATTTCTTTGTTCTGCTGAACACAAAGGAAGATATTTTGAAGAAAGTTTGTAACCAGGTTGTTTTGGGGCACCATTGACTTCCATAGTAGGAAAAAAAGTACTATGGAAGTCAATGGTGCCCCAGAACTGCTCTGGTTCCCACATTCTTCAGAATATTTTCCTTTGTGTTCAGCAGAACAAAGAAATTCATACAGGTTTGGAACTACTTGAGGGTGAGTAAATGATGACAGAATTTTCATTTTTGGGTGAACTATCCCTTTAAAATATCTAGTGCAGTGGTGTCTAGTTGTGCTCATGGAGAGCAATTGTCCTGTTGAGAAATTTCCAGATAGGTGTGATGGGGCAAGTTGGAGCTAAAATCTGCGTGACAATGGCCCTCCAGGAGAAGGGTCAGAAACCACTGCTTTAGTGAGAAAAACTTTGTATACAGAAATTCCAATTTTTGCATACCTTCCATTGAGTGATGAAATCCTACTGGATTTGTCTTTCTGTGTATACATGCATCAAAATGTAATTGCATTGAGATGCAATTTAAAAGATTAAAGAAATCTCAGTTTGTTCCCATGGCCAGATTCAATTTTGAAGACTTTACAAACATTCCTAATATTCATAACAATACACTCATCATTTCTCAGAAGAATATACAACATATTGACACAAGTGGCTTACGAAAATTAGCATTAAAACCATGTTTGTCTGTAATGTGAGAGAATACATAAAGCAGAAAGCTCCAGTGTTTAGATACATGACTGAATTACGAGGGATAAAAGTTGACCGCAGGGCTGGCACGAGCTTTCAGCAGAACAGCTTGCTGTGGCACATGCCTGAAACATCACCCGACACGCATGTGAAACCGTCACTGGCCTATTTACATGGGGTGAACCGCTAAGCTTCGCAGCCTCCAAATCTGACACTTTTATTTTTGTCTTCCCCAGCCCCTCCATCCCCCTGCTTTTTTTCCCTCTGTCTCTTGCCCAGCGCAAAACAAATGTTTGTGAAAGAGTGGCGGCACACGGTCTTACCAGAAATAGAGTCGACGGATGGGATTGTGGTCTGGCACAACATGAAGTGATAGCCATTAAAAACCTCAGAGACTTAATGGCTCAATGGCGGAAGACGGTAGTGTGTGTGAGTGCATAAGGGAGTGCGATCTATCAGACCTTGACATAGACCCAATTCTGAGTTTTGTCGTTCTGCTTTCTGGGCTCGTGTGGCCCTTGATGTGCCTGTATACAGCACGGTTGTTGCTTTGCCAGAGCTGTCGCACCCATCACATTAGCTAAGCTGACTTACATGCTAAACATTGGCAGCGATTCTCAAAACTTTCATCTTGTCACACAAAAAGAACCGTTTGGAGTACAAGAGGAGATTGAGGCTACCCCGGCAGGATGGAGCAACTTTGAGGCAAAGAAGTCTGGAGGTATGGGTGGTCCTGTTTAGCTTGTCATGACTCCTTGTGAGGCTTTGACAGACTTTCCTCAAACTATGCCACCCAGGAAAAAACAGGCACGAACGCTTATTAAGTGATTTGTTTGATAAACAAATTGATTAGTCCGGATGGGTGAGCCTACAGCTGGTTGATATTTGCTCTCACTCTCTCTGGGTATGTCTTTCCTGTGTCTTGAGTACTTTTAGAAGTATGTGGCTGTGTGTGCATTATACAGCAATTTTCTAAGGTGTTAACTGAAATTTTGGTAGATAACTTAAAGGATGATTTGTTGAAATTACTCAAATTGGCATTTGGCACCTATAGGCAACTTTTGGCATTGAACGCATCATATGGGTATGATTACCTCAGCGGAACATAATTTCTGTTTAAGATTGTCTGTTTGGCATCAGGTGATATTGTACTCTCTGACTACATTATATTCTTGTTTGAAAACACCATTTTGCGTTTTAATAAACATGTCAAACTCATATAATTTGAACACTAATTGTACCATGAGGCACTCAAACAATACTAAGGTCTGACAACATACCGTAGAGTACATTTTCCACTTCAATAGGAACTCTAACCATTTTATCTTTGGCCATTGTGTATAAATTCACTTGTACTATGAAATGTTTGTTGCCACAGGAGGCAAAAGGAGCTTAGAGCGCATTCATATCTTGGCTCTGCTTTCAAAATGTGTTGACGTGTTTGGAGACCATACAAAAGAGAGATTTCTGTTCATGAGTGGTAAAGATCAGCGGCCAGAGAGATCTGAACCCCAGCTGCTGTGGTTCTTGCTTCCAAGGAGATCTTTCACTTTTGTTTTTTTACCATGAGCTCTTGAGCGCACACACAAGCATACTTGTCTTTATGAATTCACCAGATTCTCTTCTCTCTGTTAAAGTAATCAATGTGTTGGACTGCAAATGAACCAAACCACTTCTTTTGTCCTTCCACAGGAGACTCTCGGGCAACCACCTGAGACACATCCCTGGCCCCGTGCTCCAAGGCCTCTACAACCTCAAAGTCCTGTAAGTAACGAAAGACAGAAAGAGCGAGAGCGTTTTTGTTTCAGTTAATGCTTCTGTGGAAAATAACATTTAGGGTGATTCATTCTGAAAAAAATACTTTTGTTGCAATGTCACACACTGTGAAATTAGAAACAGAACTTCTGACAGGTGATGATTCAGGTTTTGCGTTGCGGTGAATGGTCATTGAGCTGTTCTTTATGCATGGGTGTTTGTTGATGGTTTATTGACAGATTTTAATTTTATTGACTGATTTAAACCCAGTGGATGGAATTGAATAGGACAGACAAATACCAGGCATGGAACAACTTCATTCACGCCAACATGCATCTCAAAATTTCCACACAGGATCAAGTGCACCTTTCCATGCCGTCCTGGAAGCTAAAGTAAATTTGCCCTGTACTGTCATTCAACAATCCAGTGACATTGTTTTTTTTTTTTGTTTTTTTTATTGAACACCACAAAATTGCCCTACCACATCAAATAATTTTACTGACCCATAAAGTAAAAAAAAAAAAACAACACTCTTAGTCATATCTTCATCATGTGCCCATACATTTTCTGTAATTGTACCTTGTTAAATTTTTTTGCTTTAACTGTTTCTAGATTTACATTTTATTAGGTTACTGAGAACATGAATTTAATTTAGTTCAGTATCATATTTAATATCCTTTCCCTTGTATTGAAAACAACATAATTGTAATTGTCAGAGATCTTATTTCAGTGGTCAATGTAGACACAATGGGATTGGGTTGGGTATAACAACAGTTACACATTTTCTCTGTTTGCTTTCTGTGCCATATTGTGTTTTGTACAACAACTTATTCAACAACTGAACTTGTCTGAGGCACGAGTACCTGACCTCCTGACATTTAAACAGTTTTCAGTGTTCAGTTTTCAATGAGCCAGTTGAAATCACATTTAAATGTGGGATCACATAAACCAAAACAACATGAAAAACATAATGAAAATATTACATCAAAAACATCTGTTAGTGAAAATATGACAAAACCGAAAGTGCAGGGGGGATGAATACGTACTTTGTGGCATTTGAATGACAAAATAATAGAGGCTTGTTCACAACGTCATAAAGACTGCCGAACATTATAAGTCTAGATTCACAATGACTATGGTGGCACCATGATTTCCTTGATAAGGGAATCCTGCCCACAAAGGCGTATTTATTCCTTCAAACACTAGCAATTATCTGCTGCGTGGTCAAATGTCAGCCGTTTCATTTGATTGGACATGATAAAGCTGTCTGCCTTGTAATAAAAGCTCAACGTCTGTGGCCACGTGCTCTCACGTTGGAATAATTTGCTTTGTTCTGAGAGCTCAGTGTCATTGTTCTGCCACTTCCTGTTTCTTTCGTTCTATTATTCAACGAGTCCTGTGAGCATGACCTCAGTGGCCCACACAAGCAGTTTCTCCCCTCATTCTGTTTCGTCTTGTTCAGTCTCTCTGCCCTCCCATGTTCTGGTTTTGTCCACTGAAAAGTGCACCACACAGTACCTGAAATCATATCTCCTGACTGATTGATGTCAGCGACAGGTAACCTCATCAGCAGTAAGCTGGACAACTCTTGTGCCCTGGAGCCATACTGACATGCTCTATTTTAAAAAGGCCTTTTTAGTCTAGTCTTAACATTTCGTTAATACAAAGAGAAGGCCACCCATTGTCACTACTGGTATTATTATTATTATTATTATTTTTTTTTACAATCACATTTAGTGTTTTAAAATATTTAATATTCAACAGAGCAGAATGTATCATCTTTCTAATTTTCATTTACGTTCTCTTTGCAGGATGTTGCAGAATAACCAGTTAGAGAGATTGCCCAGTGAAGACCCTTGGGAATTACCCAATTTGCTCTCTCTGTAAGTATCACATAGTTCAAGTGATCGAAAGCAAACTTGGGCTGTTAGAGATTTACATGAAACAATGGTGTATATTAAAGCAACATTGGATATGCTGACATGCCAAGCGCAGACCTCCTGGTTGTGACCACAGCTTCAAGCATAACAGCTGGAATAAAATGGATTCACTTGATTCAAAGATTGGTCTCATGTGAAATGTTATTCCGCTTAGAATATGCTCCCATTGTACAACAAAACTGGAACTGTTTGTCCAGGAAAATTTACATTATCAAGAATTGTGTATCAAATATTACATCATAAGCACAGCACACAATAAACGATTTAGCACCCTCTATCAGATAAGGTCTCTAGCAGTAGTTATTTGGTCTACAGTGCAATCTAGTCATGAGGTAACTCTTGGCATTTCTTTCTAATAGAGTTGATGCAGGAAATCCCAGTTATTTATATGTCTAATAGGACCATTAGACCCTTCATTAAAGAACTCTCCACCAGGGAGGATCAAGTCTGCAATTTAGGACACACATGGTAGTGGTAAAACAGGTGTTCTTTGGCTGTATAATAGTGAGACAAGTAGAATTTTTCAGCAAATTTTCTTCTTTTTTTGGATTCTCGATCACAAAAAAATGCCATGCAGCTCTTTGCAGAGGAGATCCAACAAATAAAGAACCACAAACGAGTAACAAAATGCATAGTAGTTCTTGTGTGGTCTGTGCAATTCAGTATTTAAAATGAATACAGTTTGAAAATGAATTCAGTGGATCTGGGTTTGTACTTTTTCCCTAAGCGCTATTAGCTAAATGCTAACTCACAAGGGAGACAAATATGATATTCTTCTTGAGGAAGACAAAACGTGACTACGTCACATTTAATTTCAGAACGGTGAAAAAGAGGAACCTTTACAGGGCTGTTGGCGCATCTGGAACCCATGAGGAAACCGCCAGACACTGTGCACCGGCTCCTGAGAGAGCGCTGGGAGATTCAATGAGCTGTGAAGAGCCCAATTTTCCATCAGTTACTCTTCCCTCTTCCCTTATGCCCAAAGTTTCTCTCCTAATTGGAATCACGCCCCCTTCCTAACTGGTTCCCCATGAAAAGGTCAGAATCTAAATATTGTCTGGTATTTTGTCTGGCCTTGTCAATCTGCTCCACTTATATCCACCCCTCGACTCCTTTCAATTATTCCCAATGCCAGTCAGCATCCCAGAGCGGAGCCACACACCCACTTTTTCCAAATGAATAATTCCATGTAAATATCCATGCGCTCATTTCCCTCTACCTTTGCGAGGATGTTTTCATTAGAGTCATGGCGTACAAATTTAATTCCTTTGCCACCAACAGAGTTTTTTTTCCACATGGAAGACGTGCCTGGTTCCAGAAGAGGCTCCAGACGTGCATAGACTGTGTCCAGGCCCTCCCTGTAGTGAGGCAGAGACTCTGGCATTCGTCCAGACAACTTATGCTCACTTTCAATCCCCCATAACAAAGAATATGCAGTGATTTAGCTAGGTGCTCTATACTGAGTTCCCACAAGAGTAGAAAGGCATTTAGTTCTCAACAAACATGTAATTTAGGGTAATGATAAGATGGGGATCGGTTAACCATGAAGGGGGGGGGGGGGTCTATAAGGTTTGAAGTCCACTGGCGCCCGATGTAGACAGAGAGAAGATGAGTTGGGGCAGGACAGAGCATTGGTGATGAAACTCATCTTTGTTTCTTTACTAGAGTTTAGGACTGTAGGCTATACTTGCTGCACTCAGCACAGAGCATCCTTTGATGTCAAGACCATCCTTCCAGGATTTAATCTATGAAGGAAAGATCTGATAAAGATCCAGTAAAAACTGAGCAACAAGACTCACCTTCCTTAAATCAGAGGCAACGCAATACCGTTTGATCATATGATGCCTACCAATAAGATTCCACACAAAAGGGACCACGTAAGCAATGTTCACACATTCAATTTCAAATCTTAAGACTATCAAGCCAGATGATTGAGACGTCATCAGCAAGATATTGGTGTTTACCTAGCAGGGTTGCACAGCATGGAAAATTCAGTCTGAGAATATGGGATGTTTTTCAAGCCAAATGGCATTGTACTTTGGGTTCAAGTTCTTCTTCGATTGATGCTCATCGTGCATTACCCTCAGCTGAAGGACTTGAGGGTTGAGAAGGCCAGAGGGGATGTGAGGAGAGGCCAGTGTAAAATGAATGTGTGTGAAAGGTCATGGGGGAAAAATGCAGAGGAAGTGCTTGCGGCTAACTCCACGTGCTCTGCTGCTATCATACATCACGACTCGCTGATCACTGAGGTTCAACACATCCCCCATCCACTGAATCCACGGGGCAACATTCATTAGATCAAAGTCTTAACTTGTTGACATAGGGAGGACATTCATCTTGGTTGTGGAGATGTCAAGGTCTGTGAACAACAGCCTTGCAAAGAAATGGGGTGGGGAGGAGAGAATCTCGATTTGTGAAAAAATCCAAACGTCTGCACTTTCAATTATTTCCAGCAACCTCTGATGTTTGTTTTTTTCACAGCTTTTATTTTTAGCTCAGTTTCTTTGTTTAATTTCCAAAAATCAGAGAGAAAAACTGTTCAATAGCATCTTAAAGCATTCCAGTCAGTGTGGAGCAACAATTGCTTGGTGGCTTTAACCAAATCAACTCACCATGCAAAGCCATCAAATTATCAGTCAGTGCTTTATTACACCATATGAGCGCAAGCAAAATGAAAGAGGAATTGCCAATTTTCGAAACGCCTTCATGTGGTTGGATCGAGAGTGGAATCTTTGCCTCGGCAGCCCTTGTACGCCTGGTTTGTGATTGCACAACTTTTCTTTGTATCCTCTGAAAGCCACTTGTTGTGATTTAGCACCCTTTCTCTGAATGCTTTAAATTGAAAAAACGTAAAAAAACCCACAAAGCATAGCACTCCACCTGTGGGCTCCCGATGTTTCATCAAACATTCAGTGCGGCGACCATGCCAAAACTCTCATTAAACAAGTCCATGCTAGAGTAACTAAAGATAGCTTCATAAAACACTTGCACATAAATCACTTGGGGGAAAACTAAATCGCTCAGGTAGTTGTGCCAATCCTTACACCAGAGGAACAAATGATAGAAACAAAGAGGCAACAAAATTATGCTTTAATTATGATATCGTCAAAGCAGAAATGTTGTGACCGCAGACCATAGCATGGTATCTCTTTCTGTTTAGGCTCCTTTGTTCATCTTATTTATGTACCTCTGGAAGGCGTGGCAGTTTGATGAATGAATTGAAAGAGGTAGATTCCGTGACAGGACACTGCACGGACAAGGAGTGTTGCCATTGTCTGGGTCACAAACATTGTGGGGCTGGAGTCATGCCAGGCCAGGCCTCAATATCAAAAAAGCCAGTGGAGGAAAACAAGTATATTTTATAAAGGGTAGGCAATGTACAGTGTCTAGTTGACACAGGTTCAGAAACTTCCTTTAGTGATTCATCTACATGGAAAGAATATACTACCTGTCCTGTAATTGGTCATTTTCACTAATATCTCCTGCTAATTTGACAGCTGGTGACCTGGTTAAACATATCTGACTGTATTATCTGCTAATTTTCTGCTCCATACATAAACTGTGTACAGGAATAAACATCTGCTTCTGTTCATTCTAATAAAAATAGGCGTCTGGATGCCAACCTGATTATGGAGGTGCCAGCAAGGACCCTCTCGGGTATGCGGTCCCTGCGGCACTTGTGGCTTGATGACAATGCCCTGACAGAGATCCCAGTAAGCGCCCTCAACGACCTCTCTTCGCTCCAGGCTATGACCCTTGCCCTAAACCACATCACCCACATCCCAGACTATGCCTTCAGGAACCTTTCCAACCTGGTTGTGCTGTACGTATCTACTTCCACACAACATGAATAAACCAAGTAGGATGTATTCCTGGATCAACTTGTTTAATAGCTAACCTCAACATATACTGTATCTAGTCCCTTCAATCAGATGAGAAATGTAGGCATTTTCTTAAAGGGAAAAAACAGAAAATTCTGTCATTAATTACTCACCCTCATGCCTTTCCAAACCCGTAAGACCTTCGTTCTTTGGAACAGAAATTAAGATATTTTTGATGAAATCCAAGAGCTTTCTGATCCTGACTAGACAGCAACGCAACTTACACATTCAAGGCCCAGAAAGGTAGTAAGGACATTGTTAGTGGTTCAACCACAGTTTTGTGAAGCTACGAGAATACTTTTTGTGCGCAAAGAAAACAAAAATAACAACTTTTGTTATTCCACAATTTCTTCTCTTCCGTGTCAGTCTCCGCTGCACGTTCACAAGTGTACAACGACGCAAGTGACATGAGGGTGAGTAATTAACGACAGAATTTGAATTTTTGGGTGAACTAACCCTTTAAAGCCCCTAACACCAATCTTAAATGTTTTACCCTAACCCTTGATCTATTTGACTAAATCACACTAACTATAGAGCTTGTGTCAGTATGAGGAAGGGAAGCCATGAAATAAGAGGAATTTGGAACACATGTCTTGGTTTGACAGGACACCACAAGAATATTAAACTTTTTCTATTACAAAGCAGTGAAACGATAGTGTGGATTAATTTTATATCTCATCCGCCACCAGTTTACCTTCATTTGAAGCAATGTAAACAGCCAAGCAGGTGTCATTCCTGGGGTATGTTTTGATGTTTACTATAATGTTTTCATGTTTAGGCATCTTCATAACAACATGATCCGGACCCTCGGACAGAACTGCTTTGAGGGACTGCACAGCCTCGAGACTCTGTAAGTAAGATCGTCCCTTCATGAAAGATTAAAAACATGAAAGCATTTCCTGTTTTTAATGCAAACAAACCCTGATCTGTTATTTGATTTTGGCGTCCTCTTGGAATCATTATGGAAGGGGCTGCGTCTATAAATATAAATCAAAATTACTAGCAAACTCGCCTGACTCTACTTATGCTCAGTGGTTCAGCTTTGTATGAACTATAAACAAATCATTCTTTACACAATACTTCTGCTGTTGAGATACGCACATGTTAATTGCAGTACCTTGTTTTCTAAAAAACACTCTTACCTCTCATTAAAATTAAAGAATGAATGTATGGCAGTCTTTCATTTTCTGTGATAGAAACAACAATAATATCCTGACAATGACTTCGGTGTTGGGTGATTTCTTTAGTGTTCCATACAAAAGTATATGTGTAAGCAGTGTGGACACTATACAGTGAATTTTAGGGGACCTTTGTGGTTTTAGTTATGTGGCTGATTTTGGTATCTCAGGCTACAATTTATTATATATATATTTTTATATGTTTCCATTTGTCCTTTAGCTTCATATATTCAGCATTGGGTCATTACATTGAGTGTGAAATGTATGGGATTTAATTTAAAATGGGATTTAATTTCCTTAATTTCACTACATTTTTTTAAAAAAAATTTGGTGCAATGTCAGTATCATGAGCCATGTTAGAGGTGGTTGAATTTATATTATATATGTTATATAATTTTGCATTAACTTAAATACAATTTACCTGACAGTCTGCATGTAAAACATATATAAGAATAATATTAATATGAGTATGAACAAATTAATATACTAGTAAAAATACAGTTAAGAAAATCATGATTTTATGGCTACTGGCTACAATTTACATATCATAGCTAAACAACAGTGCACGTTCTCTGCTGGAATTCAGGCTATATACAGTAACTTATACATTACTGAACATGGTAGATTAAGATCAAATGTTAAATAGGCCCAATAAATACACTAGAAATGCTATTAAAATTCATGTGAAATTTTGAAAGGGGCTTACGAACCAGAGCCAATGCATATTTGTAATGTAATGTATGAAAGACATTACATAGACCATGCTATGAAAGTTTGGCTTTAAAAGAATAAGCATATGCTGAAGTCACGGTGGTCTCCAGGATACCGAGAGGTTCACACCTGCTTTTTAACAGCCTGCTGAAGTGCTAAAGATGACGTTTTCCTCTTTATGAGAAGGATTTCAGTCTTGAGAATTGCACACACTGAACTGAAACACTTCATTTGAAAGCAATCACTGAGAAACCGTGCGCTGAAACTCTCCCGTGGCGATTCTGTGGCTCGATAAATTTTGCTTTTGGAAGGAGATTTGTTTCAAGGAGAAAATATTTAAGCTCTTGAACATGACAAAAATGATACAAGGCTAGAGTGATAGGAAAATTAGTTATGATACCGTAGGAAGTGATTCCCAATCAGGATGTGCATAAGCAGGTTTCTTGCTTTGTTAAAACATAATTATATACTGAATATAATAGCATAATAATGTAATAAAATAAAACTAGATGAAGCTTGACTATATATATATATATATATATATATATGAAAAATCAATTTGAAAAACATTTAAGTATTAAGCATGTATGCATTACAATTAAAAATTCCACACTATTAAAAAGCTCCCAGAAACTGTAATATGTAGTCATGTTGCATATTGAATGACATTTTAATTACCGTTATAATGATGGTAGCAAGAAACTAATCTTCCTGAGGCAAATATTCTTATATGTAACATGACACACTGGAAGAAATCATGCCAGCTGTCTCAGTTCAGTTGCACATGTGTGTTTGGGAAGTGTTGAGCTTCTTGAAAACACAGATGGAAACATGTTTGCCTTCTTTAGGAGGTCTCAGACATATTTTCGTGGGACAGTGTTCATCTTTTTATTGATGCTACTGTTATCCCCATCACTGTAATTATCTCTGAAAATGCATTCACAACCATCAGACAAAGTGGCCACCACAGTGTTGTTTTGTTATGAAGCCTGATGATTTAGCTTTCAAACAAACTTCTGCGTGGTTTGACGAATTGTAAATCGAGGTAACTGACAGCTCCCATTCTAAACAATGAGGTCTTCCCAGGAAATGAAAGGCATTCCTCTTCTCTGCTATATCAAAGTAATGTCTCCAAACAAGACTGACGGATGTTCTAAACAAAACCAGGATGTAGACATGGCAGAACCACGCTCACCCACAGCAGCGTGTTCCCAGTCTCTCCATATGCAGCCCATTTTATAGGCCGCAAGCGCAAGTGGATTTCCATGCAGTGTTTGAAGAAAATTACTTAAACACTTACATGACTCACTAGAAGTGAGCGAACTAATGAACAAAAAGATGTTGATTCACATTCATATAATCTAAATGGCTCATGTTGTTTAAAAGTGCTGCTTTTAAAAATAAAGTTTCTTTATTGGCATTGACGGTTCCATGAAGAACCTTCACCATCCATGGAACTTTTTCATTCCACAATAGATTTTTCATAGTGGAAAAAGGTTCTTTGAATTATTAAAGTGTTCGTCACACTATGAAACATTGGTTCTTTTAAATAAAGGTTATTTGGGGCACTAAAAATGGTTATGCTATAGCATCACTGTGAAAACCCCCTTTTGGTATCTTTATTTTTAGCATTTACAAGTAAGCCATTCATAGGTTGATGCCTCTGAGGTGCATCCCAACCAGCCTGCCAACAATGGTTCAAACAATGGCATGAGTTTGGGGTGTAGCTATCTTTGTGTTTGAAAATGTATTTTTGCAATTTTGTTGATGTTAATGGTGCAGAAATACTTCAGCTTTAAGTGAATTTGTCATATTTCAAGAATCTCTTTAAATATTTTTTTCTTTTCACCTCAAACTTAGGCCAAGTTCGCTTTAACACTCTTGTGCAACGCAGACACACTCACGCACATATAGACACACAAATGTACACCCACACACTGGAATTAAGCAAGTGCTTCGCCCATTCTGGATGGCGGCCAACGTGGGTCCACCCCTATTCACCAAGCTTACTTCAAACGCACTGGCTACCTGCCAGATTTTTTTCCCCTTTAAAAACTAAAATATATAAACATTTGGACTGTTTTGAAAGCGTACACTTAACACTAAGGGATAAGACATATAATTATGGGTATGAAGAGACACATTGAGCATTGGGTATTGTAACTGTGGGGAGCGGACAATATGACTAAAACCTGGGCCTTCACGAGTGGATACAGGGCCAAAGGCACCTACTAATGCTGCCCAGTTGCCTTTACAGGGCAAAAAGGAGGGTTTGTGGGAAAAAAAATCTCCTGTTCAATTATAGGATTTTCCCAATAATTATTCTCTGAAAAACTCCAAAAGAATCGGAGATGAAAAGGAACGCTGAGATCCAAGAAAAACAACATGCAAACTATGGCCATAAACACATTGTTCTTGCACCTGCGTGTAAAGGCCGCTCGCCCTTAGCAACCGCCCGTGTTTTGGTTCAAGCGCGGTTTTTGGACGCAGGTTTCCTAGAAGGCTAATGAAATGCATACAACAAAAATAATGTATGCAGAGGAGAGGTCCCGTCATGTCAGATTAGCTTAGAACAGCTGTCTTGGTCTCCAAGGAGCGGCCAACACGGAAAACCCACAAGGTCACGGGGAGGGATTTTGACTGATTGGAACCACAGTTCTTAATGTTGTTTGCTTATGTTACAGACACGTAGGATGAAAGATCAAATAAAAACGTCAAAACAGTTGGGCTAATATGTAACGAGACCGCTAATTGTTGCTCAAAAGGTGGTCTTATGCAAGACACAACTTAGACATAGCTGTGCTTATTAAGTCCTAAACATTTGCACATCTTTTTCACACAAATCTTTTTCTCTGAGCTTGTGTTTCACAATGTTCTTCTGCTCTCATGGTTGGTCTCCTTTCTCTAGGGAATTGAACTTCAATGACCTTCAAGAGTTCCCCGTGGCCATTCGCACACTCGCCAAGCTTCAGGAACTGTAAGTAACCGAGACTAACTTACCCGGCATACATGCGTCAGTGTGCTTCCTTTAAAGTGGACCGCTTGGCCTGGCCTCGTGCTCCTTGTAAATCCTGCTTAGTCCCTAGAATGTGGTTCTCAAGTACAAGTCTCCTGAAAAAAGCAGATGCTTGGAGATGAGCTCTTAAGTCCTTCCTTCTCAAGTATCCTAAAGTGTTTTTTGCCTGCAGGACTGCCTCCTGACAGGTGTTTCTGTAAGATACAAAGGATGTTTACATGGGCAAATGTGAATTGACGCAACCAAATGGCTCACATGTGTGCTTATGGAGGAGTTTGAGATTAAATGCAACTGGACTCGATTGTCCAAGGTGATGAATTCATTTTCGGCACCCAAAAAGGACCTTATAGCCTTGTTTATTTAACACGCGTAATTATTTTAGACTGTTTAGAATTTTCGGATTACAATTTGCTGGCAACGTGTGTGCCATAAATTCACTTTAACATGTTATATTCATAGTGACGGCAGATGATGATGAATTATAAGCTGTTGCGGTAGTTGAATGTGCGGCCGCTCCGAATAGTACATCAGCGCTACAATTTATAGGCTATACGGAACAAATGCAGTTAGCAAAAGCACTCCGCAAAGCTGGTCTTGATCGTGTTCAAGTGTGCAGATGGTCATATTCTCACTCTCCATGCGTCTTACAGGGGTTTCCACAACAACAACATTAAGGCCATTCCCGAGAGAGCGTTTGTGGGGAACCCACTTCTGCAGACCATGTGAGTATCTTGTCTCAGCAACGACAGTAAAGAGCTTCTCTGTTGACTAAACATGCCTCACTGTGTGATAGAAAGACATGTTATAAAAGTCTGTTTATCTCAGCCAACGGACCAGGAAATGTGTGACAAATATTTGGGTCGTTTTACAAACGGGTGCCTTTTTTGCCCTCTTTTACAAGTTTAAATATGTGCAAATGTTATGTGTAAATAACACATCAACAAAATGCCGTTTTAATTTTAAATGTATTTGTTCTCCCTGTAGTAGCAAATATATTAAGTTGTATTCAACAAAATGGACATGGAAATATTTAAAGGGTGTAATTTTATATATTGAATCATATTTATTTTTTAGCAAAAATTTGGATGTAAAAAGGCTGGCATTAAAAAAAAATGTAAAAATAGAAAGAGAGAAAGCAAAATTAGTCTATATGATTAGATTTTCATTGACAATGTGTTTAAAATATTTGTAAATCTTTTTTGAATGTTTTTTTAAGAGTGTCAATCCTGTTACCAACATAACTACCTATTATTAAAGTAATGTACTACTCCATAGATTAAAAAATAATAATTTTTACACTCGTTTTTACACTCTTCCCCTATTAGAAAATATGTTGTTTTTTAAAAAAAACATGGACATAAATGTATGTCAAAAGATGTTATTCAATCTACTAAAACAGTAGCCTACTTTTTAAAAAAAAAAAAAATATGTGATAGTTATGATAGTAACAGAGTTGGCATAAAATTATTTTAATAAAAAAGGAAGAGATAAAGGCAAAATTAGCTCTGTTTTGTCTATATTATCTCTGTTTAAATATGGTGGAAAAAAATCTGGTTATGTCAACCCTGTTACCAATTTATTTGGTTTTACATTTCAGCACTGTTACCAAGATTTTAAATAGCAACAAAATATATTTTAGTTAGAAATAGTTTGAAGAAATAACAATATTACACTAAAAAATCTCAGTAGCTAAATGAAGTGTAAAATTGTCAGCCCTGTTACTGTACAGTACAACAAATAGCTATATCACAGCCTACAGCATATTAGGTTTTATTAATTTAGATTTAATTTGAATATGGCACTGTGTCATTTATTAACGCTTAAATACAATATTTCCTGAAAGAATGTAAATATCCTTGTCAAAATGGAACAGGCACTCATTTAGAATGATCTATCCAATTTCTAACAAAAGATGTCTTTTTCTTCTCTATTCAGTCATTTCTACGAGAATCCCATTCAGTTTGTTGGCAGATCAGCATTTCAGTTCTTGCCAAAGTTACACACGCTGTAAGTACAAATCTATGTGTGAAATGATAACATACACATGATTAAACAGAGCAGTTTGGCTTCCGATAAGGCACCTTTAAAGTACCAGTTGGCAAATGTGTATAATTTCCATTTCATCATTGCTTTCATTTGGATGAATACTGTAATCTTGCTCGCCTCTTGCCATCACGTCTCTCATAAGTAAACATTAAACTAGTAATTTGTCTCCAAAAAACAGCACGATTCAATTATAACCTCATAAATGCCAAAATATGAGATTTAACTTTTCAAAAAACTAATAAAAAGTAATGTATCTCTCTCCAATTACACAAGCAGTGCATAAGAATGCTGTGAGAGTTTATTCAGCCTTCATAATTGTGATATGAAGTCTTCCGTTGTTGATTTTGGGTAGTGTTGTGAGTGTAATCAAAATGATGGAATCAAGTGAAATAATATTGCCTCTAGATGATGGAGAGCTAAGTGGGTACGGTAACAGTAGACATCCCTGTGGTTTTGCTGGACGACATCTTCATTAGCAGAACGGTCCTCACTAATGAGTTATCTAATCTCGTTTTTAGCTCTTTGAACGGGGCCACTGAGATCCGAGAGTTTCCAGATTTGAAAGGAACCACCAGCCTGCAAGTTCTGTGAGTCTGAGATCAAATGTCCCCATTTCACGCAGGATCAGTTTCACTTAAGAGACTTCCAGAAGTTCTTCCCACCGATGAGGACAATGGAATAACCGTTGACAAAATAGAGATGCTTTTACTGAACTCACCATGTCAGTGAGTTTCGTACAAGGTCCAAAATTATGCAGGGCAAAGGCATATTGAACCTTGCACTTACGTTTATTAGTGAATGATCGGTTAATATAAAGCCCTGTATATAATTACTGATCCTAAAGGAGAGTTAAACCGTTCATTAGAGTTAAAGGAGAAGGCTTTTCAAACGGGTTTTGGTTGTGCACCAATCTCACGTCATTGTTGAGGGCCGTCTATGGGCTGGTTGGGATGCTCAAACTAAACAAAATTTTGATAATGCCATTGTTTATTAACAATTTTAAGGGAAATCATTACATCTTTGTCTATACAGCTTGGATAGAAAGCTTCATTTTTTCGAGAAAAACAACACTGCGCCTTGTATTTACCTACAGGTCTGAAACGCACTAAAAAAATACACTTTTTTAATCAGTTTTAATAAGATTTGTTTTATTTCCAATAAAGAAAATGTCTGGACATCCTTAAAACTAGATGTATTTTGAGAATCTTGAATACTCTATTCACATTAGCAAAATTTGTTCTAGGGATGAATCTCAGTTTCTTAATTTTTCTTAATCTTTTGCAGTGCACGCACATTCTGTTTTTTGTCTCCTATTTGGCACACACACATTCAGTGCAAACCCTTCTCTTTGATTTTCTCTCAGTACGCTGACCCGAGCTGGACTGACCGGCCTGCCATATGATCTCTGCCACCTGCTGCCTAAATTAAGAGTACTGTGAGTTTCCAAACACAAATATGCACCTGCAACACACAAAGACATTCGAAAGCTCATCTCTAAACGATTCCTAAAGATCCGAGCTGGCAAAGGGAGTTCAAATTCATCCTGAGGGATTTGATGTAGCCAAACTTTCAAGGAGTTCCTAAAAGCCTCTTTTAAAATGAACTTCAAAACACATCAGCAGGCAGATATTTTGCCAACTTTACAAAGAGAGCAATGTGCTCATTTTTATCAGTTGTGCCATGCTTGTGCAAACAATTCCATTTTAAAAATTAAGTAATTTTAGATCAAACAATTTTTACTTTTTTTGCTTTGCTTTAATCACTGTTTAAGATGGATTAAGAGCAACCACTTAAAGGTGGGCAAGTTCAGTCGGAGAAACCCCTGCAGGAAGAGTAAAACTTTATGTAACTGTTCAAATGTTGTTCAAAACTGTTCAAAAAGAATTAGTCCTCTGGTGAAAGTAGCTGCTTAACATGCCATTCTCTTTCTATATATTCACTTATTCTATCTCCAAGGTTTCTTCTTGCATAAACACTTTAATACTCTAATTAGGTAAAAAAATACAGACAAAACAAATACTAAAAGAAATGTAACTAGGAGGGCAAATTATAATGTAATTCTATAAATAACATTAAGAAATGTTTACATGTTTGTTCAAAAACGGTATAAGGGAGAGATGGTGCATTTGTAGAAAAATGGGAGAATTTTAACCCTCATGTGAGATCATGCTAATTTGAACTAAAAGAAGCTGGTCATTTTACATGCAATTAGATATAGCTCTATGAGAAATGACTTGCCTCAGTTGGGACTTAATGGGAAATGCTTAGCATTATCATTGAGGCTTATTGTTCAAGTCTGTACTTTTTGTATTACAAGTGTCAGAACTGCTAAAATAATGATTGTTGTGTGAAAAAAAAAAAAAAAAAAAAATTGGCCATTCATTTACACGATAACATTGATTTGGGGGCCTGACAATGCTAACTTTTAAATTGCAAGTTTTTGAAAGTTGCGCCATTGTTATTGTCTCCACGTAAACTACAAAAACATGAATTTGTGAAAACTGTGACTTGTTGTGCATGTGTATTACTTGTTCAATCTATAGGTATGTACGCAGACAAATAGTGTTTCTTTAAAAAGAAAAGTGATATCGCCAACTACTGGCCTTGGCCTGGCATGCATAATATAGCATTTTAGCTGTTTTGGCCGATCCGTGTGAACGGAGATCATTTTTGACAACATTGTCATCTGTACGTGAAAAATTTCTAAAACTGTACCATTTTTAATACATCATTGTCATGTAAATATACCCTTACATCAAAATTAATTATACAATAATTCATGCTTTTTAAGATAAATATGTTAAGAAAGTGTCTTATCTTTCTTGTCTTGTCTTGTTAAGAAAGAATCTTCCATTTACAGACAATCTATATGTGTTTTGTTTCAGGGAGCTGTCGCACAATGTCATCGAAGAGCTGCCGAGTTTCTACCACTGTGCCTCTCTTCAGGAGATGTGAGTTCAGGCGTCTCTCTCTCTCTCTCTAGTGAAACAGGAATAGAGTAATATCACTAACATATCTATGATAACTCTAAGAGCCCTAAATAACCCACATAGTACTTGACAAATGACAGTCATTACTGTAGCAATCCATCAGTGTCCATATTTGGGAAGCTTTCAAGTGTGTTCATGATGTCTGCCATAGTGTGTGTGTGTGTGTGTGTGATGCAGTAATACCAGATCTTTTGTTTTGACTCGGCAGAGGCCTGCAGCACAATCTGATCAAACAGATTGAGATGAACACATTCCAACAGCTCAGCTCTCTCCGTTCACTGTGAGTACTGTACACACGCTCAGCTTCTGCTGGCCATAAGCGTTACATTGAAAAAGACTCTATTTGGCATTTTTCTAATTTAATACACATTTTCAATACAAATTATATTAGCAGAACAATTTGAGTGAACAATTTCATAGTCAAAACCCCCTTTTGCTTTAATGACAGAAGCATTCAAACTACATGATTTATTTGAAAAATCAAGTTCACATAATGAATTACTGACTTTCAGTATTAAACTTTTCAAAATGTAACATTTATTTTTTTTATTTAAATGTTCTAAGTTATCCCTACTGTATATATAGAATTTTGGGGAATATTGATATTGTGGCAAGAGCATGCACACTGTTTTTAATTGAAGCATAGAAGAAGAAAAAAAGTATTGGCTCACCAATACTTCTCCCTAGAGGCCAAGGCATTCTACACAAATTAACCGTAAACATCTTGCACAACCAAAAGGCAGAAAATCACATGCTAAAACTTTAAATAATGATTATTGTTAAAAGAATTTGAGTGCAAGACTATTTTCAGATATCAGATCTTGAGAATAATGAAATATTTAATATTGGCTGTCAAGATCTGAGCAAAAACATTTCTGTTTTTCTGAGAAAATGAGAAATGACAGATGCACGGATGAGTAAATGATTTCTCATTACAGGGATCTAAGCTGGAACGGGATCAACACCATCCACCCTGATGCCTTTTCCTCTCTTAAGTCACTTATTAAACTGTAAGTATAATTTATGCAAATCAGTGGCAGTGCATATCATTGGATTTAGCACTGAAGATAAAGATTACACACCTCAGAGTCTAGATGTCTGTGTAGTCATACAAAAACTGTTATTAAACTGTGACTTGGCACAACCATCCCATTAACACAAACAAAGAGATTCCATGATGCACACTTTGTAGATTCTGTCATCTGAGCAATGCTTTGTTTGGCTCAAAGTGAAAAGACTGTGGTTGTAATCACGGTTAAAAGCTCAGCACAGCGGTGAAGACGTACGTCGTCAGTCACAGGCGATTAAATGCAAGCAGCATTAGGTGAAGAATGTGATGAATGAATGAGGAAGACTGATAAAGAGTGACAGAGTGTGGCTGATAAATGTGTGCAGTGGTGAATGAGTAGATCGTCATACCCGAGTAGATACTGCAACAGTTATAAACCTCTAGTTTTCCTTGTGAAAAATCACTAGCAAACAACATGCATGGAAAATTCAAATCACTGGTAAAGAAGTCAAAACTAGCAGTATTTGTTGACAGCTCTGGGCTCGATACAAGTACAGCTCCATCGGCAGCATCTATGGCATGCTGTTGATTACCACAGAAAATAATTTTGACTTGTCCCTCAGTTGTAAAAACAAGCAAAAATTATTTTCGGCAGTAATAAACAGCATGCCACAGATGCTGTCGATAGAGCTTAACTTGTATTGAACCCGGAACATGCAAAGTCTTATTTAAACTGACACATTCTAGCTTTCATCGGGGTTAAAATTTCAAGGCCTTTGTGCCAAAACATGTCAGTTTAAATAAAACTTTCTCCAATCAAGACATGCTGTTGGATTTACACTCCGTTAAGTATTTGTAAAGTGTCCACAAAAGGTTTTTGGACCTAAAATGTTTGGAATTCCAAAATATTAGCAAAATATTAAATCAAGTTGCATTTATTTTATATTTAAAAAAAGTGGAGAGGAAATATATTGGATATATTGCCAGATGTCAGTGTAAAACATTTATATTTAATGTGATGAACTGTATATGTGGATCCTCTGGTAAGACACCTGTGTGAACTTGAGGAGAACTGACTTCATACATCCACTAAAATCATTGACACACCAGCTGATTACAAGTAACTACAAAATGTGATGGTTCAGTGTGATGTCTGATGGGACAACTAATTTCACTTTTATAAATGCTAGAACCTCATGTTCCCTATCAGTCAGTCACGTTCGACGTAACGTCAGTGTGACTGACTAATGGGATCTCGCTCGAGAGCCCAATCATCTTCGAGTGTTAACAAAACAAGCCAATGACAGTTGGCGTGTGTGTTTCGCCACGCGCACCCCGCCCCGCAGCGCGGGTATAAAAGGAGAGCGCGTGCAAACGCACATCAGCTTTTCGCTTCGGAGCCAAGCCTTTCAGTGCGAGTCTCTGAGAGTGTCTACAGACAGCTACAGTGTTGGTGTTACGGCGCGTCAGCGGAGGTTGCGATCCAGTGCTGCTGCTTCTCTGACGGCGTGCTGCAGCTCTCCAACTGCGGTCACGCCGCGACCTTCCCTGTGCGCTTCAGCACTTTTCTAAAAGAGCATTTCTTTTCAAAAAAAGAGCAAATTCTAAAAGAGTTCCACGAGCGACGGGCGTCTTTTTAAAGATGGCTTCCCGCTCGTGTGTTTCTGGATGTGGTCGTTTCCTGGCTTCATCTGATGGTCACGATCGCTGTGTCTTGTGCTTGGGCTTTCAGCACGCTGAGGCAGCGCTCGTGGATGACTCATGTTCTCTGTGTGGGAACATGACCATCGTGATGCTGCGCTCCAGATACCTCCTCGTCAAGCGGGGGGGGTATCCCCCTTGCCATGCCCCGTTCTAGTTCCTCCGGTTCTCGGAGGGCTACTTCGGCTCATGGTCAGTGTGACTTGAGGATCACAGTGAGAGCTTCCCCGTCGAGTGCGTCTCCGCGGGCCTCTCACTCCTCTAGCGCATCGCACCGTCTGGGGTTTCCGGACGAGCTTGTGGAGTCCTCGGACAGGGCGGGGCCCAGCATCTCGTTCGGAGCTCCAGCAGATGACAGGATGTCGATCACTGCATCGGGGGATGAGCTAGGTTCGGGAGATGATGATTCGGCTGCGCTGCCTCCATCAGGAAGAGTGGCGTTGCCCGAGTCAGATCCAGAACTGACTGCTATGCTTTCCCGGGCCGCTGAGAGCGTCGGGCTGCACTGGAGGCCTCCTCCTTCTCCCGAACGCTCGAGGCTGGACGACTGGCTCATATTGGCCCAGTCTCGAGCACTGTTGTGCGAACACAGGGACACGGTGCTCAGCCACCTCAGCCGGTTGGGGCTTCGGGTCAACTGGGAAAAGAGAAAACTCTCCCCTGTGCAGAGGATCTCTTTTCTCGGCATGGAGTTGGACTCGGTCAACCTCACAGCAACCTCACTCTCTCAGTGGAGCGTGCTCAGTCGATGCTGAACTGCCTGGAGTCTTTCCAGCGCAAGAGGGCGGTTCCACTGAAACACTTTCAGAGGCTCCTGGGGCATATGGCATCCGCAGCCGCTGTCACGCCGCTCGGATTGCTTCATATGAGACCGCTTCAGCATTGGCTTCACGACCGGGTCCCGAGATGGGCATGGCGATGCGGCACGTACCGGGTCTCAGTTACCCCGTCCTGCCGTCAGACCTTCGGCCCATGGTCGGATCTTGCTTTTCTTCGGGCAGGAGTTCCCCTAGGGCAAGTATCCCGGCATGTTGTTGTGTCAACAGATGCCTCTGCCATGGGCTGGGGAGCCATGTGCAACGGGCATGCAGCTGCAGGGCTCTGGACAGGGTCCCGGTTGCAGTGGCATATCAATTGCCTCGAGTTGCTAGCAGTATGGCTTGCTCTGCGCCGCTTCAAAGGGCTGCTACACGACAAGCATGTACTGGTCCGTACGGACAACACTGCGACCGTTGCGTACATCAACCACCAGGGTGGTCTACGCTCCCGTTGCCTGTCGCAACTCGCCCGCCATCTCCTCCTTTGGAGTCAGAAGCATCTGAGGTCACTTCGCGCCGTTCATATCCCTGGCGAGCTCAATCGTGCAGCCGACGAGCTCTCACGTCAGCCCGCCCTTCCGGGAGAATGGCGACTCCACCCCGAGGTAGTCCAGCTGATTTGGAGACGCTTCGGGGACGCTCAGGTAGACCTGTTTGCCTCCCCGGACACGTTCCACTGCCAGCTGTTTTACTCCCTGTCCGAGAGGACCCTCGGCACGGACGCGCTGGCACACAGCTGGCCTCGGGGCCTACGCAAATATGCGTTTCCCCCAGTGAGCCTTCTCGCACAGATCTTGTGCAAGGTCAGGGAGGACGAGGAGCAGGTCCTCTTGGTGGCGCCGTACTGGCCCAATCGGACTTGGTTCCCAGAACTGATGCTCCTCGCGACAGCCCCTCCTTGGCAAATTCCTCTGAGGAGGGATCTCCTTTCTCAGAGAGGGGGCACCCTCTGGCACCCGCGTCCAGACTTGTGGAATCTCCACGTATGGTCCTTGGACGGGACGCGGAGGTTCTAGATGGGCTACCTCCATCGGTAGTAAACACCATCACTTCAGCTAGAGCCCCGTCTACAAGACCTGTTCGTCGATTGGTGTTCTTCCCGCTGGGAAGACCCCCGGAGATGCCCGATCGCGGTCGTGCTCTCTTTCCTGCAAGATGGGTTGGAGCGAAGGCTGTCTCCCTCCACCCTCAAAGTGTATGTCGCCGCTATTGCCGCACATCACGATGCAGTAGATGGTAAGTCTGTGGGGAAGCACGACTTGGTCGTCAGGTTCCTCAGAGGAGCGAGGAGGTTAAATCCTCCGCGCCCTCATCTGGTACCCTCTTGGGATCTCCCCTCGGTCCTGACGGCCTTGAAGGAGGAGCCCTTCGAGCCTCTGCAGTCAGTAGAGCTTAAGTTTCTGTCGTTAAAGACAGTGCTCCTCACTGCATTGGCCTCGGTCAAGAGGGTGGGGGACCTGCAGGCATTTTCGGTCGACGATTCGTGCCTAGAATTCGGGCCGGCTCACTCTCACGTTGTCCTGAGACCCCGGCCTGGATATGTGCCCAAAGTTCCCACCACGCCCTTTAGGGATCAGGTGGTGAACTTGCAAGCGCTGCCCCGGGAGGAGGCAGACCCAGCCATTGCTCTGCTCTGTCCCGTCCGCGCCTTGTGCGTTTACGTGGACCGCACGCAGAGCTTCAGGACCTCAGACCAGCTCTTTGTCTGCTTCGGAGGACAGCAGAAGGGAAAGGCTGTCTCCAAACAGAGACTTGCCCACTGGATAGTGGAGGCTATAGTCTTGGCCTATCAGGCCCGGCGCTTACCGTGCCCCCTTGGTGTGAGAGCACACTCTACAAGAGGTGTTGCTTCCTCTTGGGCATTGGCGCGGGGCGCCTCGATAGCAGACATTTGTAGAGCTGCCGGTTGGGCGGCACCTAACACGTTTGCGAGATTTTACAATCTCCGTGTAGAGCCCGTGTCCTCCCGTGTACTTGGCTCAGGTGGCCAGTAACACTGGGACACTGCTCGGTGTCAATCACGCTTGCTGCGCCATTCCCCTCTACGGACCGGATACGTGCGCTTTGTTGCTTCTCAGTTCAGTTCCCCACGGCGAACCTTGTTGGAGTTCCTCCCGCACCCTCGGCAGTCAGGCGTGGCGGAGCGCCAGACGCCAGGTCCAGCACTCGTGTGTTTGCCCAAGGTCAGCCCTTGTGCTGGGCTAGGTGCCCGTGTGTAGTGATTCCCCTTTGGGTGATCCCACATGTGTATTCTTCCACGGTACGGCTCCCCTCACGGTGAGCCCGTGTCTTTCCCTGGCAGAGACCTTCTGCCGTCTCTGCTGTGTAGTTATCTCACCCCAGGCTGGCTGAGTCTACCTCAGAGACTTCCATATGTAGTACTGCCCCTGGCCAGTCCATATGTCTTCTCCACATGGTACCTCCTTTATGCAGGATGTGGCTTCCGTAGCGTTCCCCTACTTGGAGTACGCTTTCCCAGTGTTATCCACACCCACTGTACGGAACAGCAGTGTCGGTCATCTCTGCCTAAGCCCTGTCCTATCTTCCAGCCCAACTGGTGTGGGGGGACTTGCCGGCTTCCGCAGGGCACTGGAGGGGGTCAGCAATAGTGGCGTTTTCCAAAGGGATCCCATTAGTCAGTCACACTGACGTTACGTCGAACGTGACTGACTGATAGGGAACGTCTCGGTTACATGTGTAACCCTCGTTCCCTGAAGGAGGGAACGGAGACGTAACGTCCCGTCGCCATAGTTGCTGTACCACCGCTGTACGGCCGGGGCACACAGTCTCGGCTCCTCAGCGAAAAACTGATGTGCGTTTGCACGCGCTCTCCTTTTATACCCGCGCTGCGGGGCGGGGTGCGCGTGGCGAAACACGCACGCCAACTGTCATTGGCTTGTTTTGTTAACACTCGAAGACGATAGGGCTCTCGAGCGAGATCCCATTAGTCAGTCACACTGACGTTACGTCTCCGTTCCCTCCTTCAGGGAACGAGGGTTACACATGTAACCGAGACGATTCTACTACCATGATTTCCAACTGACGATCCCCAAAACACAATGTTGGCAAATGTTTAAACTATGTATGTGGTGGTGCATTATGGGACATTTTAAGTAGATACTTCAAGTGTAGCTCCAATCTGCAAGTTTTTTACACATGCTGATCTTCTATCTCCATCCAGAGATCTCACCGGGAACCGATTGAGCAGTCTCCCGCTCACTGGGCTAACAAGTCTAACTCATCTTAAACTGAAAGGAAACATGGCACTCTCACTTTCCTTCAGAGAGGAAGACCTCCCCAACATAAGGTACATTTGTGGTAACCAATAACCACAAAAAGTCAATCAACTCCGCCATCCCGCACAACAACAGATTAAAACACGTTCATGTTAAACCATCAAAGAAAATTCACAAGTATATGTGGTTATTAATTCCCACAACACAACTGCCTTGAATAGCTCAAAAACACATGACGGTTTTGCTTTGTTTTCAGAGAAAAGTTCTGGCCTTGATAATATAAGATAAGATAATATGTTGCTCAAGAAACATTCTGTTCATTGGTACGAATAAACGGTTTCTGTTTGTTAAGTTTCCTAGAATATCTGGCTCAAAGCAAGTCATCTGACAAGCGGAAAGATTATTTCAAGATACCTCAATATTCACAATACAGAGAGGCTGTTGTAAATATACCCTGTCCCGATTCATCGACTGCTCAGGGCTTTGGAGACACTCCAAAACTTTTAAGGACTATCTTAAGTACTTGCGTGATTTGATTAGCACCTCATAAAATGGGAGATTTCAAGTATTACCATTTTCCAAAAGCAACTGATTAAGCAAAAGCAAATGAAAGAGAATCACGGTTTCAACTGTGACCCAAATACATATAAAATAGTCCTTGCGGTTAGATGTATTGCTAGTTTAATTCATGCGTAATTTGCAGATTGATGAATCATTCTTTCTCTGATTTCTTCCTCTGAAATGGGATCTTTTATAGTTTTCATATTTCCTCAAACTGATGCAATATGCACTTATTTTTAATTTTCAAACTCCATTTGGCACAACTGAAGAAACAACTGATATAAACAAAATTGTATATATGGTGTCACTATTGTTGAAACAGGGTCATTGAGATGCCATATGCCTATCAGTGCTGTGTTTTTGGAGCCTGCAACAGCTACAAAGCATCCAGCCAGTGGGACGAACAGATGGGCAGTGAAGAGGAAGATCTCCAGAAGAAAGCTCTGTCCCTATTCCCCATTCACACCGACAACAACTGTAAGTCCTACAACTTCACTAGGCCATTCTACAGATCTGGAAACATTATACAATTTTGTAACAGTAAAAAAAAGGTTGCTTTACCATTTTACATATTAATAATAATAATAATATGTTTTATTTTTATAGCGCCTTTCAAGAACCCAAGGTCACTTTACAAAGTAATACAAGCAATTGGCAAACATAATACACCAAACAATCAGAGGGAACAATCATACAAACAAGTGCTGACAACAAGGAACTACAGTTAATTAACAACAAGAGGTCTCGCAATCATATGGTGAAAGTTGATGAAAGGGGAAACAGAGAGGTAGAAGAGTTATTTAGAGAACAAAGTGAATAGATGAGTTTTAAGTTGAGACTTAAAGGTCTGGAGAGAGGAGGCGGCACGAACATTATGGGGCAGCTTATTCCATAGCTTAGGGCCTATAATACAGAAAGCTCTGCCACCCACCGTAGAGGGTTTATATTTGGGCACAACAAGCAAGTTATCATTGCTAGATCTGAGAGTCCGTGCAGGAACATATGGTTGCACTAACTCGACTAGGTATTGAGGTGCGAGGCCATTATGGGCCTTATAAACTAAAACTAAGAGTTTGAACTGAATACGTTTGGGCACAGGAAGCCAGTGAAGTTGGTGAAGGATGGGATATTACAGTTGCTTTTAACTTACCAAAGTAATAGCATGGTATTCTTTGGAGTACTGCTACCTGCCAAATGTTTGGTCACCTACACATTATTTATTATTACTTTCTTCCACACTGTATTATATTGCCAGAAATTAAGTGTCCCCAACTAAGCAAGCCAGGGGCAACAGTGGCAAGGAACCAAAACTCCATCGGTAACATAAATGGAGAAAAAAACCTTGGGAGAAACCAGGCTCAGTTGGAAGCTAGTTCTTCTCTGACCTTCTCTGACATTGGCCCTACACAAACACATTTCTCATATGAAAGGAACATACAAGCACCACTTGTAGCGGGTTTCCACAGAGTGTGTGTCTATTTTTATCTGCTCTGTTCTATCTGCCAGTCTCTTCATCTTTAATTAGCACAGTAGAAACATGTCAGGGCCTTACAGTAACCACAGGTATTTGACAGATGAAATAAAATGTGTCTTTTCTCCATGCATTCCTTGATGCAATCTGATCAGGTTTCAGACTTGAAAGGAGCTCTCTGTAATTACACTCCATGGGAAATTAGATAAACATTAACAATTCAAGGTCCAAAACATACCATTTGGGTTATCGGAAAATAACAAAACCAGAACGCAAACAAAGCCTGATGATTGATTGCAAGCTGAAGGAGAAATGGAAAGTTGCAACTGAGATGTGTACGGTGTTGAGTGGCACTAAAGCCCTTAGATAAATTAATCCGTTCCAGCAGACTAGATGTCCATAACATGGTGATTTATCTTCTGCCAGACTGAGTGCATCATGCCATCTTGAAGAACACTGAAGATTGTTTCATCATACTAGCGTACATGCACAAACCAAAGGTGCCTCATGCTTTTCATGTGTTCACTTGCAGATGACCTTGACTTAGAGGAATTCCAGTTAACTATTGAAGAGTCCAAACTACAAACCAGCATACAGTGTACCCCCATCCCAGGTAAATTCATCCAGCAGCAGATCTGAACTCAAGCTTATACGTATGCCATCAAGACTATAAGGCCTGTTCACATCAAGTACAAACTAAACAACAAGCATGTTAAAGAAAGTCATATTTGCAAATAGATTTTTTTTTACACAAAAACTATGCATGCTTCTCCAAATCCCCACCAACACTTAAACCTAGCGTTATTTGATTACGCTCTGATAAAACTTTAAGTGTTGTAGTTTCCAGAAACACAGATAAAAAAATAATAATAATAATTAACAAAGAAACAAAGAAAGAATTTTCTGAAAAAAAAAATCTATTTATTTTTTAAATTATATATATATATAAAAAAAAGATTCATAAATAAGTAATAAAACAAATGACAGACTCTTGCAGTACAAGTTTTCTGATGTGTACTTCATTCGTAAAAATTCAAAATTTGTTAAAATTATTTAAAAAAAAGATTTACACAGAATTTTGTGTAACATTTTGTTGTGCATATGATCCGTACGAAAATTCAGTCTTGGTGTGAATAGGCTTCAAGGTGATGTGATCATGCTGCTTAAATTCTAATTTCTAATTTCACCCCTTCAGGTCCATTTAAACCATGCGATAACCTGTTTGACAGTTGGGTGGTACGGCTTGGCATGTGGCTCATCTCTTTGGTCTCGCTGATGGGAAACAGCCTTCTCCTCACGACAGTCTTTGCATCCCCCAGCTATCTCTCCCCTGTTAAGTTCATCATTGGCACCATCAGTGGCGCCAACCTGCTTACGGGCCTGTGCACCGGCACCCTGGCACTGGTTGATGCCCGGACATTTGGAGAGTTCGCCCTGCACGGCGCTCAATGGGAAATGGGAGCAGGATGCCAAACGACAGGCTTTATTTCAGTTCTAGCCTCTGAGGGCTCCATACTCTTCCTGACCTTGGCTGCAGTGCAGTGTAGCGTGTCCGTGTCGTGCGCTCGAGCCTACGGAAAGTCACCCTCGCTGGGAAGCGTGCGAGCCGCCGCAGTGGCGTGCTTGGCACTTTCGTTGGCAGTCGCCGCTTTGCCACTAATTGGGGTTGGGGAGTACGGGGCAACTCCGCTCTGTATGCCATCACCACTGCCGGACGGCGAACCCTCCACGTTGGGTTTCATGGTTGCTCTGATAATGATGAACTCCCTGTGTTTCCTGGTGATCACCGGAACTTACATCAAACTGTACTGGGACCTGATGAAGGGCGACTTCGACAGTATTTGGGATTGCGCCATGATCAAGCACGTAGCCTGGCTCATCTTCACCAACTGCCTGCTCTATTGCCCCGTGGCCTTCCTCACCTTCTCCTCCCTTCTGGGACTCTTTCCTGTGAGTGAGGAGGTTGTCAAATCAGTCGTCCTGGTGCTTCTGCCTCTTCCTGCATGCATCAATCCCTTGCTCTACCTTCTCTTCAATCCGCACTTCCGTGAAGATGCACGTCTGCTTTTGAGCAGAGCTCACCTCCATCATGACCGCAACCTGGATTCCTTCGTCTCTGTTGACACGGAGAAAAGCTCATATGACTCCACTCAAGCCTTGGTGTCCTTTGCTGCTGAAGCAGATGCAGCATTGGAGAGTTCATCAGCACCAAACCCAGAGACAGTCACCAGGTTTTCTTGCCCACCCTCAGTGCCTCTCATCCCATGCCAGATGCAGATGAAACCCTCAACAGAGAGGGATAATGTTGCAGAGAACCTGGTCAGATCAACACCAGGACTCATTGTCAAAGAGCAGGAGCACCTTAGGAGCAGTGGACTGGACACTCATAATGGAACCTCCTTCTCTGGAGTCTACCACTCCACGCATCTGTCAACTCATTCTTAAGTCTTCTCCTAAACTCTAAAGTTTTTAAGGACCCTTTGAGCATGAGAAGTCGTGAGCCCACATATGAACTGACCCCTAAAACCTTCAGAGCTAATGAACAATGAACTGTATTTTGGGACTATATATAACCATACTGTCCCAACTGCTACATAGCATTCTTAAAGGAAAAAAAAAGGAAAGAAAGGAAAAGAAAAGAAAAGAAAAGAAAAGAAAAGAAAAGAAAAGAAAAGAAAAGAAAAGAAAAGAAAAGCCTAATCACATTTTGTTACATAATCTTGTGGGCCATCTAGTAATTTAAGCAACAATCTTAAAATGTTCAAAAAACAAATCCACCTTTATTTTTTTGTAACTTGTTTGTGTAACTAGGCTTAAAGGAGTGTTCTGGGTTTAATATAATCTCCATGCATGGAATATTGATGATTTTCACAGAAAATAATTTATTTTTTGACTCAACCCTCTTTTTAAACAAGCAAAAAAAAAAAAAAAAAAAACATGCATTATGTACATACAATGTAAGTCTACGAGGTGAAGTACTGCACCTGCATAACAATTCAAATTCACAATGTGTCTACAAAATACAAAGACAAATCCAATGGCAGAACTTATGTTGGTAATGCATAAGCAGAAATTAATCCACCTTCAACAGTGGTCTCACATCTCATGAGTACTACATTTCATTGTTTTGAACCTGGAACATTCCTTTAATTAGGAAATATCACAGGGATGTTTGCTGATGTTCAAGGAGTTATTCATCTAAATATTTCAATGTGAAAACATGTCTCTACAAAAAACTCCATTCTTATGTACACAAACTTTTATGCATTCATTTCCAAGTGTGTATATATCAAAGTCTCGTTAACTATTTGCAAGTCATCAATTGCTTACTTGCCCTTAGAGAATTAAAAAAAAAAACATGTATGGGAAGGTAAATACCTATGTATATTGTCACATAATATTTAGTGTTTTGAAAAATAACAACAACAAAAACATCATGCCAACAGGTGCTAAAACATATTGCCATAAACATACTCTCTGCAAGTACATAGAAGGCTTGGTCAATGCTCTGCAAGCTGCTCATGCTGTATATATTCAGCATGCAAAACTTTGAAGGGTCAGAGATACCTTGAAGTATTTGTGCCGTTAATTCAGCTAGTTGGCTATAAACATGCTGACAGCTAGTTTTAACTAATTAATGACTGTTGCTCCACCATGACAGAAGCAAAAATTCACCATAGGCGACATTATGCTAATTCACACCATAATCCACCTGCCTAACTCTGAGAATGCAATACATATAAAAAATTAAAACACACTAAAGCAAATTTAGAACATGTCTTTCGCATAGCTAGAAGCATTTGCATTCATGTACTTGCATAGCCTATGTTTGAGCTTCACAATGTCAGTTGTTTTTGTCAAGTCCACAGGATTAAGGTAGAGCAAAACATGAAATTTATCGA
Organism: Aspiorhynchus laticeps; assembly: GCA_023376895.1. NCBI lineage: Eukaryota > Metazoa > Chordata > Actinopteri > Cypriniformes > Cyprinidae > Aspiorhynchus > Aspiorhynchus laticeps. Next base: position 10,155,167 of record CM041816.1, read on the forward strand.
ACATGTTGATGCTATAAACTGAAGATTAAAAAGAACTATGAGTGATTTGATTAGGTTGTAATAAAGCTTGGTCAGGATCTTTTACAGATTGTAAAGTAGGCTAGCTATTGTATTGTAAAATATAACTACCTCTGATCTAGCATGCTATACCTTTTTATCCTTATTGATTTCTATTCTTTTTATATTAAATGTATATTAAAATGTAATTTTTATATTGAAATGTTAAGATCTTTGTACAACAGACACTATTCTGGATGTAAATATTTTCATATTTCTGTATACATGTGATAAAGAATGATTTAATAAAGTTATTAGTTTCATAAATGTATGTCTTGAAGACTACTGAACAATTCAGGGAGATATGAATGTACAAATATTCAAAGGTACTTCTACATTTTCATCAACAATAAACATGAAATCCTGTTACAAAATAAACTGTATAAAATGAGATCAATATATTTTAGATGTTGTAAGATTTTCTTGGGTTGCTCTGAAGTGCTTCCAGTGCCTCTCTTGTTTTCATATTTTTATTCCTGAGAAAAATATTTTCATCTGTGTCCACAACACTCTTCAAACACAAGAGAGAAGTAAACAGTACAAACTGTCTGTAGAATAGAAGAGCACTGGCTCCCCCCAGTGTGTGATGTGTGTGACGACAGTGTATGAACTTTGCTAGACAACCATTGCTAAACAGGCAGTCATGAGAAGAATACATCTTACCTTGTTCTTCTGGAGTCCATGGTCTATGGAGCTCATAATATGACAAAACTATTTGAATTTGAATTGTGTAAATTTGAATTATTGGCAAGTGTCATTTAACAAAACTGAATATTATGTGGCATTTAAGACAGCTCTGAATTTGATTTTTTTTTTTTACTTGAATATTGAACATTTGAAATTTAAAACAATTGACCATTTTTATGGCAGTTTTTTAGTAGACGTATTTTCAAACAGCATATTTTTTGTTCTGAATTCTTTGACTGCAAATATCCAGTTTTTAAAAATACAGCTTCAAGTTTTCAAGATGAAGAAGAAATTCAGAACATCAAATTCAGTATTTACAATTCAAAGCGCAGAAATTCTGATCATACAGAAAGTAGGTCAGAGGTCATCCACAGGGAAGAGTAGATGATCTCCGAAAAGTCGAACGAAGCATTTACTGCGACCGGGAGGGGACATGTTCAGTTCTCTTAGGCGAGTTTAGTCGTGGCCACGACATATTAACTCGTGGGAGCTGATAATATGCCGTGGCCACGAGATCATTTTGTGGAGGTAATAATGGAATTGCCGTGCGGCTGCCGCTTTCTCTCGTAGTGGAAGTGTTTTGTGCGGTCTCGGGGCAGACATTGCCATAGTTGCAAACAACAAGGTCACATTTGACTTTACTAAAAAGAAACAAAACATAACGGAAATTTAGTATATGTGTTATTTGCTATTTATCATTTCATGGGACTAACTATAGCGTAGTTTTCATGTCAAACACTGTTAACTATGACAGTTACACAATTGTATTTTTACCTGGCAAACCAACTCGTACACGCATGCTCTGGATTTTTTTTCTTTATTTATATCTCTGTAAAAGATTTTTGATTGATCATCCAATGGGAATTCTATTAGCCTACATTTTAAATGATCTTCATCATATTTTCATATAGGCCTACCTACATGAACTCAGTGAAATGTTCTATTAGTTGTTCATAATCTGCCCGGTAATTGGTTAAAGCCGAAAAAAGATAAAAAAAAAAAATGAATCTCTGCCGCCGCGAACAGCCGTGGAAGCAGCAGGATGGGTGCACGCACCTCCAGCGAAACCGCCTACTTTCCTGCTGTGACGGGGTTGACGAGACGTGAGACATGCGGATCCAAGTGCAAGCTTTTTATTTAAAGGCATGGTCAATACAGGCAGGGTCGGTCAGTAGCAAACAGGTATGGCATGGGCAAGACACAAGAATAATCCAAGGCAAGCGTGGGTCGGAGATCGGCAAACTTAATCCAGAGGGCAAGGCAGAGAGAATAAACTAGACAACACGGGCAGGAATCAAACACGGGAAGACAGACTAAGGATACTAGGGAAATGCTTGGCATGTAGACAAGGCTAACATTACTCGGCAGAGTGTGAGAGAATGTCCATGGTTTATATAGGGTGTGTGTGTGTGTGTGATTGGGTGATGGTGATTGTGAGATTGAATACAGGTGCAAGCGAGATAATGGTGAACAGCTGTGTGGGTGCAGTGGATGATGGGAAATGTAGTCTAAGAGTGATCTGTAACTGTGTGTGTGGTGTGAAAGTCCATGTGGTGGGTGAGTGACTGGAAGTTCATGGCTTGGAATCGTGACATAGCCCCCCCCCAAGGAGCGGCTTCCAGAAGCTCCTAAAAGATCCAGGGTGGAGCGGGCGGAGCAGGAGCCCACCAGGGCGGAGCGGACGGACCTGGAGCCCAACGGGGCGGAGCGGACGGACCTGGAGCCCACCGGGGCGGAGCGGACGGACCTGGAGCCCACCGGGGCGGAGCGGACGGGACCAGAGCCCACCGGGGCGGAGTAGATGGGACTGGAGCCCTCCAGGGCAGAGCGAACGGAGCTGGAGCCCGCCAGGGCGGAGCGGACGGAGCTGGAGCCCGCCAGGGCAGATCAGAGGGGACCCACCGCAGGGAAGCAAACTGGGCAGGTAGCCCTGACAGCACCTGGAAGTAGAGGAGAACAAGGACAAACAACACAGGGAGAGCAGAGACAGACAACACTGGGAGAACAGAGATAGACAGGGAGAGCCTTCCTAGTCTCAGGAGCCGTGGCAGAGCAGATCTGGGAATCACAGGCGGCCTCCATAGCCGTGCCAGGGCAGGACAGGAAATCCCAGACGGCCTCCGTAGCCATGACTGGGCCGGACAGGGAATCACCGACGGCCTCCTTAGCCGTGTCAGGACAGGGCGAGAGTTCATAGACGGCCTCCGTGGCCGGGACAGGACAGGGCGAGAGTTCGTAGATGGCCTCCGTGGCCAGAACAGGACAGGGCGAGAGTTCATAGACGGCCTCCGTGGCCGGGACAGGACAGGGCGAGAGTTCATAGATGGCCTCCGTGGCCGGGGCAGGACAGGGCGAGAGTTCATAGATGGCCTCCATGGCCGAGACAGGACAGGGCAAGAGTTCACAGACGGCCTCCTTAGCCGTGACAGGACAGGATGAGAGCTCACAGACGGCCTTCTTAGCCGTGACAGGACAGGGCAAGGGTTCACAGACGGCCTCCATAGCCGTGACAGGACAGGATGAGAGCTCACAGACGGCCTTCTTAGCCGTGACAGGACAGGGTGAGAGCTCAATGACGGCCTTTATAGCCGTGACATGACAGGGTGAGAGTTCATGGATGGATACCACCGACACCTCTGGAAGTTCTGCAGCTAACGCCGCCACCTCTGGAGGTTCTACGGTGATACCAGGACCGGGTGAGAGTCTATTGCTGGGCGCCACCACCTTACCAGGGGCTGAGGCGAGCACCACCGCTTGGGGAGGTTCTGCGGCCGATGCCCTCCCCTGGGGCAGTACCGTGGTGGTGTACGTGGCCCAAATGCAACATAGTGCTATCCCCACCCTGGGGAGCGCTTCAGACAGGGTAATCAGTTCATAGACAGGAGGGTCAGAGTGAGTGGATTTGGGGATACCAGCAGTGCGTACAGACACCAGCGGTGTGTCCCTCAAGCTGGATCTCAACCGGAGAACTCGAAGGACTGACCTTAAATCTCTCGGTGTGACAGATTCTGGTAGTTCCGCTGAGACGTGAGGAGACTCTGGCAGTTCGGCGGAGACTTGAAGAGACTCTGGCAGTTCGGCTGAGACTTGAAGAGACTCTGGCAGTTCGGCTGAGACTTGAAGAGACTCTGGCAGTTCGGCTGTGACGTGGACTGACTCTGGCTGGTCAGCTGTGACGTGGACTGACTCTGGCTGGTCAGCTGTGACGTGGACTGACTCTGGCTGGTCAGCTGTGACGTGGACTGACTCTGGCTGGTCCGCTGTGACGTGGACTGACTCTGGCTGGTCCGCTGTGACGTGGACTGACTCTGGCTGGTCCGCTGTGACGTGGACTGACTCTGGCTGGTCCGCTGTGACGTGGACTGACTCTGGCTGGTCAGCTGTGACGTGGACTGACTCTGGCTGGTCCGCTGTGACGTGGACTGACTCTGGCTGGTCAGCTGTGACGTGGACTGACTCTGGCTGGTCAGCTGTGAGTTGGGTGAGTTCATGATCATCCACAGTGGCTTGGTGTGACTCTGGCTGGAGAGCTGAGACGTGGTGTGACTCTGGCTGGAGAGCTGAGGCACGAAGAGACTCTGGCTGGAGAGCTGAGGCACGAAGAGACTCTGGCTGGAGCGTTGTGCCTTGGTTGGACTCGTGACGATCAACTGTGGCTTGGCTTGACTCGTGATGATCAACTGTGGCTTGGCTTGACTCGTGATGATCAACTGTGGCTTGGCTTGACTTGTGATGATCAACTGTGCTTTGGCTTGACTCGTGACGATCAACTGTGGCTTGGCTTGACCTTTTGACATAGGCTGTGACTTGATTTGGTTCTTTAACATCAGCGGTGACTTGACTTGACTCTTTAACATCAGCGGTGACTTGACTTGACTCTTTAACATCAGCGGTGACTTGACTTGACTCCTTAACATCAGCAGTGACTTGACTTGACTCCTTAACATCAGCGGTGACTTGACTTGACTCTTTAACAGCAGCGGTGACTTGACTTGACTCTTTAACAGCAGCGGTGACTTGACTTGACTCTTTAACAGCAGCGGTGACTTGACTTGACTCTTTAACAGCAGCGGTGACTTGACTTGACTCTTTAACAGCAGCGGTGACTTGATTTGACTCTTTAACAGCAGCGGTGTCTTGACTTGGCTTGTGATTGGCAGCAATGACGCTACGGGGTGTTGTTGTTGCCGCCATTTTGTGAGCGTGCTCTAGCGTGGCTGTGTTCACACAATTGGGTGCGGTGTCTCGTTCTTCCGCGACTCCCACAGTGAACGTTGAACCAACAGTCAGTAGGGCATAGTCCAAAAACTGAGCTAGTGAAGCACGCGTACCCTCGCGTCTAAACTCAGATCTCCAGGGTTGATTTATGCCATCGCAAAAAATCTCAATAAGCAAAATGTCCGGCAAATCTGAATAGTTCGCGATGGCTAAAAACTCTCTGATATGTTGCTCCAGTGATCGAGGACCCTGTTTAAGGGCAAACAGAATTCTTGTCGTGTCCATACCTTCTGAATGACCGTCTGAGAAGCTGCTGGATCCTAGTGGGCCGAGTATTCTGTGACGGGGTTGACGAGACGTGAGACATGCGGATCCAAGTGCAAGCTTTTTTATTTAAAGGCATGGTCAATACAGGCAGGGTCGGTCAGTAGCAAACAGGTATGGCATGGGCAAGACACAAGAATAATCCAAGGCAAGCGTGGGTCGGAGATCGGCAAACTTAATCCAGAGGGCAAGGCAGAGAGAATAAACTAGACAACACGGGCAGGAATCAAACACGGGAAGACAGACTAAGGATACTAGGGAAATGCTTGGCATGTAGACAAGGCTAACATTACTCGGCAGAGTGTGAGAGAATGTCCATGGTTTATATAGGGTGTGTGTGTGTGTGTGTGATTGGGTGATGGTGATTGTGAGATTGAATACAGGTGCAAGCGAGATAATGGTGAACAGCTGTGTGGGTGCAGTGGATGATGGGAAATGTAGTCTAAGAGTGATCTGTAACTGTGTGTGTGGTGTGAAAGTCCATGTGGTGGGTGAGTGACTGGAAGTTCATGGCTTGGAATCGTGACAGCTGAGTGGTCCAAAGTTATGTTCTCTGATGAAAGTAAATTTTGCATTTCCTTTGGAAATCAGGGTCCCAGAGTCTGGAGGAAGAGAGGAGAGGCACAGAATCCACGTTGCTTGAGGTCCATTGTAAAGTTTCCACAGTCAGTGATGGTTTGGGGTGCCATGTCATCTGCTGGTGTTGGTCCACTGTGTTTTCTGAGGTCCAAGGTCAACACAGCCGTATACCAGGAAGTTTTAGAGCACTTCAAAAGAGATCAAAATGAATGGAAAATAAATCAAATGCATATCAATGAATATAAAACCAATAATAATAATAATAATAATAATATACAAATATTATGGAAAAAACGATCAGTTAATGGACTTGGGATGGATAAAAATGTTTTCTTGTAGGCCTATTTTATTTTATGTACTTTATGTAATTTATTCATGATAAACTTCATTCGAATGCTGTCTACATCGCGCTCAATACAGTCCGGTAGCCTAGGCCTATGGTTAAAATAATTCCATTTCTCGTGGACACAAGTTTAATGCGTAAACAAACCTGCACCTGGGATTATCAGAGATGGATAAAACATTTTTCTTGTAGCCTAAGTCCGTTAACTGATCGTGTCTTTTTATTTAATATTTGTATTAGGGCTGGTAATTTAACGCGTTAATTAGATTAATTAATTACGGTGAAAAATAAAATGATTAACGCACTCGCCCCGCCCCAGTGGGTCATCTGACATTTCATTCAGTTGATTGATGACAAATATGATGCAGGGCAACAACTCACTGCGTGAGCCAAGAGAACGAATGTCCCTAAAATTCAAGATATGGGGGAAAAATGCCCCGTTTGAGTTTTTGTCTCATATTTACATCATATAGCCTAGTTAAGCAATATCACATGAACCGTATGCTAAGTGCAATATCACAGGAGTGCAAATGTGATACTGATCTTATGCAACAGTTCAGTACGTAGGACGTTAATATTGTGTTATTTTAGACACAATGTTGTTTGTTTTGCTCAATTTTGCCAACGAAAATATAAAGACAAAGCAGAACTGTTCGTCTCCGAGCAACACACAGCGGCACTTCATTTCTTAATGCACGTTTTGAACGAATTGGATAAATCATTTGGAGCATTGAACCATTGGCCATAGGCGCGTTGATTTGAAGCAGATCATCATCAGATCGATCGCTGTATAACATCAAAGTACCGCGAGAGTGGTTCAAAAGCATGCAGAGTCGTCTGCTTTCTACAGCTCTTGCAGTACTTTGATATCACACATGGATCGATCTGATGATGATGATCCGCTTCAAGTCGAACAAGCTTAATGATTCAATGGACCATTCATAAAGAACCATTTACTTCACTCCTGAAAGAATCAGCCATTTGAACGAGTCAAATTAATGAATAAATGACTCGATGACTTAATCACTAAGACATTTACCACCACCTACTGGCAGTTTTAGTTTATTATCATTTCATTAAAGAAATAATTTCATATTTTCATAGTAATAATATTAAAATGAATCAAATAAATTATTAAAAGGTATAGTTCACCCCAAAAATGACAATTGTGTCATCATTTACTAACCCTCATGGTCCAAAAGAGTAGGCCTATATGTATTAAATTTTATCAAACAATATATTTCTTGCTGAAGCTGCATTTTGTAATGTCTGCTTTACACAATGACTTGAAATGATCTTTTGGGATTCATTTGCGATTAATTAGATTAATTAATCACACACATCATGTAATTAATTAGATTTTTAAAAATAATATTATGTATAATAATATATAATGTATTATTATAAAACTGTAATAATAATATATAATTATTATATTAACTGGTTAGGGCTATATTTTTATATTTATTGTTATATATGCTTATTTCCCTTTCAATTCGTGTAGAGCTTTACCTAATTAACATTATTTATAATTATGCTAGTATTATTAATATGCTACCATATTTTGCAAATACTGTAAGCGCCTGACAATTATGCCAATGTTTTGACTTTATGATTGTATTTACGCCCGTATGTGACAATGAGCGTGTTGTGTTTTCATTTACAAATGAAACTACGCAAATGATTCATTCCTCAACGAAACACTATTTATAATAGTCTATTAATTAGCTGAAATAAAATTAAATATATGTTAAATTCAACCTTTAAACTGCACTTCCAGTAAAAATGTCCGTAATTCATATAGCATAATCAAAGCTTTATTAGCATGTTGATATTTACAGTAGGCTATTATTTACAAAACTATTCAGAACGTAAAGTAAAGAGATCAAAATGAATGGAAAATAAATCAAATGCATATCAATGAATATAAAACCAATAATAATAATAATAATAATATACAAATATTATGGAAAAAGACGATCAGTTAATGGACTTGGGATGGATAAAAATGTTTTCTTGTAGGCCTATTTTATTTTATGTACTTTATGTAATTTATTCATGATAAACTTCATTCGAATGCTGTCTACATCGCGCTCAATACAGTCCGGTAGCCTAGGCCTATGGTTAAAATAATTTAATAATGTAATAATTTCTAATAATTAATATAATATTATCTTAATTCAAAATTAAACATAAATAAATACATCTCTGATAATCCCAGGTCGCTATGGTCACTCGGGTTTGTTTACGCATTAAACTCGTGGCCACGAGAAAAATATAGCATCTCGAGGCAGAGTCTTGCACGGGTTCTGTTTGATACCCGCACCTGCAGTAATTGACAGAACACTCAACCTGTTATCCGACCTGAACCACACCCGCATTAAATCTCCTACATGTGGTAGACAAAACTGATTTATTAAAACTTTTATTCAAATTGTGAATAGCAGGTGTCACGATTCCAAGCCATGAACTTCCAGTCACTCACCCACCACATGGACTTTCACACCACACACACAGTTACAGATCACTCTTAGACTACATTTCCCATCATCCACTGCACCCACACAGCTGTTCACCATTATCTCGCTTGCACCTGTATTCAATCTCACAATCACCATCACCCAATCACACACACACACACACCCTATATAAACCATGGACATTCTCTCACACTCTGCCGAGTAATGTTAGCCTTGTCTACATGCCAAGCATTTCCCTAGTATCCTTAGTCTGTCTTCCCGTGTTTGATTCCTGCCCGTGTTGTCTAGTTTATTCTCTCTGCCTTGCCCTCTGGATTAAGTTTGCCGATCTCCGACCCACGCTTGCCTTGGATTATTCTTGTGTCTTGCCCATGCCATACCTGTTTGCTACTGACCGACCCTGCCTGTATTGACCATGCCTTTAAATAAAAAGCTTGCACTTGGATCCGCATGTCTCACGTCTCGTCAACCCCGTCACAGATCGGCATGGGCAAGACACAAGAATAATCCAAGGCAAGCGTGGGTCGGAGATCGGCAAACTTAATCCAGAGGGCAAGGCAGAGAGAATAAACTAGACAACACGGGCAGGAATCAAACACGGGAAGACAGACTAAGGATACTAGGGAAATGCTTGGCATGTAGACAAGGCTAACATTACTCGGCAGAGTGTGAGAGAATGTCCATGGTTTATATAGGGTGTGTGTGTGTGTGTGTGATTGGGTGATGGTGATTGTGAGATTGAATACGGGTGCAAGCGAGATAATGGTGAACAGCTGTGTGGGTGCAGTGGATGATGGGAAATGTAGTCTAAGAGTGATCTGTAACTGTGTGTGTGGTGTGAAAGTCCATGTGGTGGGTGAGTGACTGGAAGTTCATGGCTTGGAATCGTGACATCAGCAGCAGTCCAGTCCTTTTTGTCTTTAGCCCAGGCGAGACGCTTCTGACGCTGTCTGTTGTTCAAGAGTGGCTTGACACAAGGAATGCGACAGCTGAAACCCATGTCTTGCATACGTCTGTGCGTAGTGGTTCTTGAAGCACTGACTCCAGCTGCAGTCCACTCTTTGTGAATCTCCCCCACATTTTTGAATGGGTTTTGTTTCACAATCCTCTCCAGGGTGCGGTTATCCCTATTGCTTGTACACTTTTTTCTACCACATCTTTTCCTTCCCTTCGCCTCTCTATTAATGTGCTTGGACACAGAGCTCTTTTGCAATGACCTTTTGTGTCTTGCCCTCCTTGTGCAAGGTGTCAATGGTCGTCTTTTGGACAACTGTCAAGTCAGCAGTCTTCCCCATGATTGTGTAGCCTACAGAACTAAACTGAGAGACCATTTAAAGGCCTTTGCAGGTGTTTTGAGTTAATTAGCTGATTAGAGTGTGGCACCAGGTGTCTTCAATATTGAACCTTTTCACAATATTCAAATTTTCTGAGATACTGAATTTGGGGTTTTCATTAGTTGTCAGTTATAATCATCAAAATTAAAAGAAATAAACACTTGAAATATATCAGTCTGTGTGGAATGAATGTATACATTATACAAGTTTCACTTTTTGAAAAGAATTAGTGAAATAAATCAACTTTTTGATGATATTCTAATTATATGACCAGCACCTGTATATATTGTACGTTTTAATCCCCTGGAACACACTACAAACATGACGATCTCTAGAACCTGATGCATTGCTGTGTCTGTCATAATTAATTAAATAATTCTGGAGAAAGTGGATGTACGTGTGTGTGTGTGTGTGTGTGTGTTTCATAAAAAAGTTTTTTGTTTACAGTCTTTCTTTAACGGACATTGATATAAGACAATACTGCAAAAAATATTACTGTTATATTTTTATTGTCCAACATTCCAACATATGAAATTTAATTTCATATGTTGGTATTAATTCAGTGTTTATAATGCTAACACTTGAACTTAAAATAATTTGAACCGAAACTGACATGGTTTCAAGAGAGCAAAGTTTTTGTGTAAAAAAGAAAAAGGGAAGATTTAAACACAAAGTCTGTAAAATAAACTGTTAAAAGGATTTGATGATGACTAGTCTAGTGATTGTACATTATTGTTGTCATCATTCAGGTTGTATTTCAGCTTTAATGTACGTTTTTTTAAACAATCAGCTGATATTTGCCATAGCGACAACAAGAAGCTAGTGGAGTGCCGAGTTGCTTTCACTCTAAAATGGCGGAAGCGTAGGGCTGCTGCTGGGTGCTGCTGTTGCAATGGTACGTTCTATTGGCTTTCACTTCTTGTCAGTATACGTTCTTTGGTATACGGGTCAATGACGTGACGCTAATTTTTTTTGTGTCCATGTGGTTTAATTAAATTTAAAAGGGTTAAAATTTCAAAATAAATATGCAAATTAATTGCATACATTCTCTTTTTTGTGGACCAAGTCTAAAATTTCTGGTTTTAATTCATTTTGAGAGAATAATTGGGGGATTATGGCAAAAATGTCAATGTGTAACCGTAAAAACCTTGTACCAAAAAATGTTTCTTGTTTAAAAAGATGAAATTCTCAATAAAACACCAGATCAGCTAGTTTGGCATAACCGTACATTAGTACTATTTAATAGTACAACCCCAAATCAGAAAAAGTTGGGACAGTATGGAAAACGCAAATAAAAAAAGAAAGTAGTGATTTCTAAATTTACTTTGACTTGTATTTCATTGCAGACAATATGAACACAAAATATTTCATGTTTTGTCTGGTCAACTTCATGTCATTTGTAAATATACATCCTTTCCTGTCATTCAGACCTGCAACACATTCCAAAAAAAGTTGGGACAGTAAAGCATTTACCACTTTGTAATGTTGCCATTCCTTTTCACAACACTTAAAAGACGTTTAGGGACTGAAGACACCAAGTGATGAAGTGTTTCAGGTGTAATTTTGTCCCATTCTTCCTGCAAACAAGTCTTAAGGTGGGCAACAGTACAGGGTCTTCATTGTCGCATTTTGCGCTTCAAAATGCGCCACACATTCTCTATTGCAGACAGGTTGGGACTGCAGGCAGGCCAGTCAAGTACCCGTACCCTCTTCCTCCGCAGCCAGGACTTTGTAATGTGTGCAGAATGTGGTTTTGCATTGTCTTGTTGAAATATGCATGGACGTCCCTGGAAAAGATGTCTTCTTGAAGGAAGCATATTGTGCTCCAAAATCTCTATGTACTTTTCAGCATTAATGGTGCCATCACAGAAGTGCAAGTTACCTTTGCCAAGGGCACTGACACAACCCCATACCATGACAGACCCTGGCTTTTGGACTTGTTGCTGGTAACAGTCTGGATGATCCTTTTCTTCTTTGGTCCGGAGCACACGGCATCTATTCCTCCCAAAAAAATACCTGAAATACTGATTCATCTGACCACAGTACACGTTTCCACTGTGGGATGGTCCATCCCAGATGCCTCCGAGCCCAGAGAAGTCGACGGCGCTTCTGGACACTGTTAACATAGGGCTTCCTTTTGGCACAGTACAGTTTTAACTGGCATTTGTGGATGTAACTACGTATTGTGGTATTTGACAAAGGTTTGCCAAAGTAGTCCTGAGCCCATGTGGTGATATCGCTTATAGATGAATGAGGATTCTTGATGCAGTGCCGCCTGAGGGATCGGAGATCACGGTTGTTCAGCTTAGGCTTGCGCCCTTGTCATTTACGCACTGAAATTCCTCCAGATTCCTTGAATCTTTTAATTATGTTATGCACTGTTGAAGGTGAAATATCCAAATCTCTTCCTACATTGTTTTTAAACATTTCAATAATTTTCTCACGTATTTGTTGGCAAACTGGCGATCCTCGACCCATCTTTGCTCCTAAAGGACTAGACCTTTCTTGGATGCTGCTTTTGTACCAAACCATAATTACAATCACCTGTTGACATCAACTGTTTCAAATCACATCATTATTTAACCAATTTACCTCATTACTAGCCCTAAATTGCTCCTGTCCCAACTTTTTTTGGAATGTGTTGCAGGTCTGAATGACAGGAAAGGATGTATATTTACAAATGACATGAAGTTGACCAGACAAAACATGAAATATTTTGTGTTCATATTGTCTGCAATGAAATACAAGTCAAAGTAAATTTAGAAATCACTACTTTCTTTTTTTATTTGCGTTTTCCATACTGTCCCAACTTTTTCTGATTTGGGGTTGTAAATAAAAGTAAATGGAGCACCATTGTACTGAATATTATAATTAATTTGGCGAATTAGGGGAGTCAAGACAAATTCCTTGAGTGTCAAGGTGGTGAACCACCATTCAAGGAGCCATTTTGTTAATATTTTGCAAGACGATCATGTGACAGGAAATTATATCACAGAGAATGACCTCTGGTGATACTAACTGCTGCATGCAAAGGTTAGTAACTCTCTTTAAAATGTGAAATAATTTGATATTTTTAGGGTATGGTGAGGTATTGTTAGGTATACATGTCAAATGGTATGACCTCAGAAATACATTGATAATTCATCATTATTATGAAAATGAGTATTAATGTTAAAAATTACATTTGAAATATTCCCACCAAGGCCATGTACTTACATCGGTGTCCATGATAATGCCTGTCAAATTTGATTTTTAATTGAAATGTCAAGTGGTGTAACCGGTTACATCATTTGACTCCTATTACAAGCCTTTCTGTTAGGGGCCAATTTAGTCAAATATCACTAGTTTAGGATGCTGATTAAATATGTAATATAAACTAACCTACTATTTGAAACTATTTTCAAGTGTTAAATGTTATATTTTTTGAGAAAGTGGTTCTTTATCTACAACTTTATTATTAAAGCTCTGTAAGTCTAGGATAAAATAATTATGTTGCACAACATTAGTGTTTTTGAAATGTTTGGGCTAGCTTTAATGCTTATTTCTATTCCATTCACTTAACATTTTAAAGGGACAGTTCACCCAAGAATGAAAATTACCACCTGATTTATTCACCTTCAAGCCATCCAAGGTGCATATGACTTTCTTCTTTCAGACGAATACAATCAGCATTATACAAAAAAAAATGTCCTGGCTCTTCCAAGCATTATAATAGCAGTGAATGGGTGATATTCAATAGACCAATAGAAGTCCAATAAACTGAATTTATCCATCATAAAAAAGTGCTCCAGACGTCTCCGGGGGTTAATAAAGGCCAAATGTTAATTGAAGCAAATCAATGCTCTTTTGAAGAAAAATATCCATATTTAAAACTTTTTAAACCGTAATAGCTTCTGCATACTTGCGTTCACAAGAGAGTGACATTCCAGCAGATGATGTAGAAAGTAGCGTAGCTTTTGTAAGCAAAATATTCATATTTAAAACTTTATAAACTGTAATTTCTAGCTTCTGCTAACTGCCGCACACGCGTTCACGAGGGTGGTGTTCCAGCGGATGACGTAGGACGTAGGCGTAGCATAAGCTCTGGTGAGAAGTGACGAACATGGAATCGTAGAGGAGAGAGCAAAACAAAGCACTGGTCAGGAATTAGATTCCTCTCAATCCAGTGATTGATGTAAATGTGATGTGCTTTATTTGATGTGGTAATATTTGTCTGTCTTAGCCCATGTGCAGAAAAATTTAATTTCCCTTTTGTTTTATTTATATATTTTTTTTTATTTAGCCCTGTGTAATTGAACATGTGAATGCTGAGGGTGGGAGGGTGGGAAGATAGTTTAAAAATAGTCTTCTTTGAAGATTTTTCTGTTGTCTTATATACTTTCTCAATAAGGACGTTTAATAGAAGTACAAAATGAGGATTTGTAAAGAAAAATGTCGAAGGATTTCAATATAAGCCAAGAGGAGATTGGTTTTCCTTTGTTGTAAACAAAACTTGTTTTTTCTATATTCTATCTACTTGTTTTCTTTAAAAAATAAAAATAAAACTTTTTATGTGTACTGCGTTAGGCTAACCAAGACTTGTAATAGCACTTGCATGTTGTTGCTCTTTTGTTGGTTTTTATTGCATCTAATGTCCTCATTTGTAAGTCACTTTGGATAAAAGTGTCTGCTAAATGACTAAATGTAATGTAAATGTAATATAATGTAATATACATAAATGATTTAATATTGTAGCAGAAGGAAGTGGGTGAGTACATTTGAACAAATTCTGTGATAAAAATGTTAACCAAAGATTAAAATTTACATCTGTAAAATACAATTCATTAAATTTCTTGACATTTTATAATTAATATGATATAAGAGCCCTTTTTTCCCCAATAGATGACACAACACAATACGAAATTACAATATGAAAATTAAAATTACAATACAAGACATGAGTTCAGTGTTCATCATTATGATAATTTCGTGTTGCCCGATTTTTTTGTTAGCAGTGAAAGAAAAAAAAGCACTTGAGCTGAACTTGTTGACAGTCATGCTTGATTTTCAGTGTCAATTTCTTCAACAAACAATAGCCTTTGGCTGTAGAACATCTTTTAATTGTGATGATTTAGTCTCACATTTAACAAAAACCCACCAATTCACTATCTCAACAAATTAGAATACTTCATAAGACCAATAAAAAAATTTTTTTAGTGAATTGTTGGCCTTCTGGAAAGTATGTTCATTTACTGTATATGTACTCAATATTTGGTAGGGGCTCCTTTTGCTTTAATTACTGCCTCAATTCGGCGTGGCATGGAGGTGATCAGTTTGT